>VZTY01005814.1:1856-229745 GCA_013400935.1 Turnix velox
CTCTGGACCCTCTCCAACAGCTCAATGTCCTTCCTGTGTTGAGGGCTCCAGAACTGGACACAGTAACTCCAGGTGGGGTCTCACCAGAGCCCAATAGAGTGGCAAAACCACCCCTCTGGACCTGCTGGTCACACTTCTCTTGATGCAACCCAGGATTTGGTTGGTGCCTTCTTGGCTGCGAGTGCACACTGCTGGCTCATGTTAAGTTTGTCATCAACTGACACCCCCAAGTCTTTCTCTTCAGAGCTGCACTCAAGCCACTCTCCACCCAGCCTGTGTCTGTGCTTGGGATTGCTTCGACCCAGGTGCAGGACCTTGCACTTGGCCTTGTTGAACTTCATGAGGTTGGCTTGGGCCCGCCTGTCAAGGTCCCTCTGGATGACATCCCTTCCTTCTGCTGTATCAACTGCACCACACAGCTTGGTGTCATACACCAAGGAACAAGGAAGAGCATCTTTGTTCTATTTAAAGTATCTGACAAGGAACCACATAAACAAGGTTTGAAGTAAAATGAAGAATAAAACCACTAACCTGGCTTGGCAGGAGGGCCCCTGAGTCACCACAATTAAAAGCCTGTACAATGGACATATTAATAACCCACCTCACAGCCTGCACAGATCTTCCAGCAGTGCTATTTACACATTCAGTCTTGCAACCTGCATCTTAAGCCATTTTCTGCAGAAAATGTGGGGGTTTAAAGTAGTAATGTGTATTTCTGAAATGACAAAGCTATTTTATGCACCAATTCTCCCCAAATCTGACTGCCTAACAACCAAAATAGTAAATAAAAGCATGGATAGAAGTGGTGGGCTGCGTGTTTGTCTCCCACTAATTGAATCACATCAGCAAAAACAGTGTTTTGTTATTTAAGCACTATTTTCCCATCAGAAAGGACTCATTACTATGTTACTACTATGTCTGCTAAAGGTGCTTCATGAGGAATATTTTTTCTCCTCTTTCCCAAACAAACTCTGAAATCTTTCTACCAGCTTTTATCCATCATTCTTGCCTTTTAACCCAGTTTCTTCTTCCCCTATCTCACATGGTTTGTTCAGGTCAGAAAATGAAAAAGAAATGAAACACATGAACCAAATAAAAAATAAGCTAGAGCTTCAACAGTGACAGAAAGTCACCGCAGTCTTTGTGGCACTTCACTTTGAACTTTCCCGAGTTTCTCCTTTTTCTTTGCCCTTCAGACTGTGCTGTTTCGGGGAATTCATTTCAACCAAGCCCGTGTCTCTCTGTTGCAGGGCATTCTCTTGATGACAGGCAGAATAGGCTGGAGAGAGACAGAAGTCTGTGGCCCTTCCTCAGGCAAACATTCACTGCAGCAAGGCTGCCTTGTTTGAAGTTTCAAGTAAAATTAGGAAAAAGCCCTGGATTCCTCTGTTCACCTTTAGGCTAAGATCCCAGTCGCAGTGCTACTGATGCAAGATCCCAATACAGCATGACTTCAGAGCACTTGGTCCCAGCATGAGCTCGCACAGCTGAGGCAGGAGCCTTACACACAAGCTAAGAGCCTGACTGGGATGTGGCTCCTCACTGCTGGTCACCCCATCTAACTGACATACAACACCAGTCTCTTTGGTCCTTAAATGCCTTCAAAACTTCCCCAGTGTCATCCAGTAGAGACATGGTTCCTCTAAAGAAGCCAAAAACTAAACAAGAAAAACCCCCATGACAGCCTTCTCCTATGTTTCCAGGGCAGAGAGCAGAGGGACTGCTTCTAAGCTCATCCTATCGTAGCACCAAGGATCTGCTGTGTTCCAGCATCTCCAGAAGCTCATGAACATCAGCCAGGATTCAGGGTGGTCAGGCTGAGCAGGTCAAGTCTCAGAACTGGGCAATCTATAGGGTTCTGAGCAAACAGCCATTCTACAGATAAAAGTCTCCCTTCTCAAATGCTCTAATGGATTTTTCCTTCTCAGCTGAATCCAAGAAGAATGCTGTTCTCTTCAACACCCAGAGCTGTTTGCTTAGTGAGCGTGCAGGTGCCACAGAGGTCAAAACAGATTAATTTTTATGTATACAAAACAAATACTGTTTCAAATCACCTCAGCTCTTCTTCAGAGATTTGCCACTGGTGACTATAAATACCTATTCTAAAGTCCTATTGTGTTACAGCTTGAAAAACACCGTCAGGTATGCAGCCACTGAAGAGCAGTTTGTAATCCCACCAGCAAGAAAACACATCAGCCCACAGTCAACAGGATTATACCAACTGCCAAAAGACAAATCAAATCCAATTACTGCTGAGTTAGTATTTATTGTAAAGTCTCTTATAATAACTCACTTAGGCATCCAAAGTCACAGGAGCATCTTCTCCCCCTCAAGCCTGCTCTCTTATACTCAAAACAAGCTTTTTAGGTGCTCAGTGCTTCCTCTCCCAAAAGATTTCCATCAACAAACACAAAAGCCAGAATGCTCTAGTAGCAGTAAAATGAACGATACATACCTGCAAGGGATTTCTCTCCCCTTCATCAGTTGATTAATTATTTTTAATTAGAACAGGAAGCTCTGGTTGTAGGATTTTGAGTAATAATCCTTTCCATCTAAACTGCTGTTTTCTGTGGTTCACATATGGAATAAAGCTATTAATAGCACACAACTAGCAAATCTGGTTTAAAGTCTCAAGCAAGTTATGTCCAGTGTTTGAAGTTGCTGACCTATGACTTAAGTCACAGAATTCAGTAGTCAATCTCCATGTGTATTAGGCTGCTGAGGCAGGGGGAGAAGAAAAGCAGCACTAAGGGAGGGAGACCTGAAGGATCCTACTTTCTAAGGATGTGTCCCACAAAGTATAAGCATGGTCCTGAAGCACACATCCACTACCAATCCATAAGGAACTTAAGGAAGATTTCTTTTTAAATCTTGGTTTAAAACTGATACAATGCTCAGTTAGTGGATGATGCAGTTAACAAACAACAGCTCCGTGCTCAAAAATGTTGACTGAAAAATCTTTCCCTGCAAAATACACATGGGAGTAAAACTCACCTTTGAAATTGTTTAGGAGGCTGTTCTAGTAACTATTCCCAGTTTAATGAAGGAATTGGACACTCTCCAAAAACATTTGGAGTAACATAAACAGTACCAACATTTGGTACAACTGTCATCTGAAAGTTACAGGAAAAGTACTTCTCATAGCAAGATGCGACAAGCTGCGTTATTAGACTTGGAATAACAACTTACTCAGGTCTGATCTAACTCTAACTATTCCTGTACTAGTCTATGGTCTTTATTGTAAATCATGTGCAAACTACAGTCACTGTACCTTCCAGAGGGTGGCATAAGGGGACTTGCCAGATCAACAGCAGCTGGAGCAAGTGGGTAGAGACAGTAGTCCCTGATTTGGAACAAATCTGCCTCAAACATTGTGAGCCTTTGTGCTACAACAAGAACTTTACAGCAGGAAGGATTTCCACATCACTACCACACACACGTTGGGTTATGCATGTGAGCAGACTGCCACTCCTGCTGCAGTACCAACACCTCCCCACTTCAGGAGGTTGAGAAAAAGCATCTCATTTCCATGAGGTGACTGACTAGCCAGGCAGATTGGGCTGTGTCAGAAAGCAGGAGGAGATAACATCTTTCAGAGAGAAATGAATCTGGAAGAGACTCAGAGCAGGAACAGTTTGCATTCATTCCCAGCTTGCTACGTGGGATCTTGAGAATGTTTCCTTTACCACTTCAACTATACAGTCTGATTTTATTTTTAAATCCCTCTCTTTTTTCCCCCAGTTACCAACCATCAGAAAGCACAATAGCTCTCAGCCACAGTGAAAAACACACTCATTTAACCCACAGGCCCTCCAAAGAGTAGTCCAAGAATGTCACATCACGAACCTCCTCCCACAAGAGGGGCAGGTGGGAACATAGTGTTTCCACCTTAACTTTTAGGTATGAGTAGTGGGAGAGCAACCTGCACTACAAAAACAGGAGGGTCCTTCCCACTTCACTGGAGTCTGTGTGAGTCAATGTATTCTGACTGACATCCAACCACCTCTCCAGCCTAAAGCACCTCACCCTGCATCGTCATTCACACACACTTGTCACTAATGGCCACCGCTGAAACACACAAAGGGTTTGGAAAGCAGAGCCCCCGGTGTCTGCCCCCAGGTGACACCATGCACACACCCACCTTCTTCCAAAGGCTGGTGCCTACTCCTCAGGCACCAGCCTACAGGGCTGACTTCAGTTAGAGCAACACTTCAGTCACAGAGCTCCGACCAGCCAAAGGGAAAGATAAAGTCACTCGGGTGTGTAAGAGGCAGCATCATCACCTCACCTAGCAGGAGTCACCCTGCTGATTTCACTGCTGCAATCCCACTCCTACAGCAATCACAGAGCTTTCTGAGACTAAGGTGTCTCCTTGCAGAGTTACTGTTCCGAGACAAGGAGCTCCCCCACTCCTCTCGCCAGGACTCCCCTATGTCTGAAGGCACCCCAGCACAGGCAGCAGAAAAGCATCCAGCATCCTTCTGCTCTTTCCAAACCAGCTCAGAAATGAGCTGTAACAGCAGCCTCTCTCCCACGCTAAGTATTACGAGAGCGGAATACTAACTGGTTCATTTATTTTACTGATTACCATACCAAGATATTAAAGTCTAAACATTTTATTTCTTCCACTAGCCCTTTCAAATTAACCCTACATTCTAAACCAGCACGGCAATATCTGAGGTCACCGTTTCCCTGCCTGACGGTTGGGAGGGATGGGGAAGGGACGGAGGAGATGGGTATTTGTCCTCGCAGAAGGAGGCTTCTCTTTGCAGAGAAGGAGGGAGGGTCTCTGGGTCGGGACAACCCGAGGAGCGGTGCTGGCCCCGCTCCAGCCCTACCCGCCGCAATTTCACCTGCACCTGCCTCCCCCGACACTTACCCCCTTTCTGCCGGGCTCCGGGAAACTTTCCTCCGCGCCGAGGAGCGGGACGGTACCAGCTGCACTTATGGCCGAGACCGGGGACGGAGAGGCCCGCGGGGGTTGGCTGTGCCCCCGCTAGGTCTGTGCGGGGAGCGGGGGCCGTGCTGCCGTCTCTCCGCCTGCCGCTGCCAAGGGCGGTGCGGCGATGCGGCGGGGGAGGCAAACTTTGTGGCTGGCGGCGGTACCAGCCTCCGGCGGACGCTCAGGCGGAGCTGCCGCGGCTGCGGACACGGCGCTACGGCGCGGCTGATGGGCTGCTCACGCCCGCCTCCCCGCTCCGCGCCTTAGCCACCGGCGACAAAAAAAAAAGGCAAGGAGAAAGGAGAATTGGGGGAGAAAAGGGAAAAACGCCAACATAGAAGCAAGCATTTGCGAGGGCTCCGAGCATCCCCACCTCAGCAGCCAGCCCTCCGCAGCCTCCTCCTCCGGGATGGAGCAGCCCTCAGCCCCGCCGCCCCCCGGCTCCGCTCGCAGCCCCGCTCGCCGGGAGGGGAGGGCAGAGCGAGCCGCTGGGCGGGCTCGGCTCCGGGGCTGCCTCCCTCCTTTCCTCCCTGCCGCCCTCCTCTCCCGTTCGGCCGTGTTGGGTGACGCTCCGCGGGCACCGGGAAGAAAACCTGCGCCAGAACCATCCACACCACTCACCGATCCCAGCTCCGGAGCCACACACATCATGTACTGGCTGGCGGTGCCTGATCCCCTAATGCCACCTGTAGGCCCTTCCCCTAGGCGGATGAACGTCTCAGCCAACACCCATCCCAATTCAGCGTGAAAACTTTCCGGCGGAGCGGAGCATCATCCCCGCCAGGACCTGTTGGCCGCTCGGGTCGCTCCGGGCAGCGCAGAGCCAGCCCCGCACCGGGCTCCCACTCGCCCCCCCGAGGCCGTCCCGCACACACTCGTGGCGAACGGCATCTGCTGCAGGAAGACAGGAGGCCCTGCAACGGCAAACCTCTGGGTGGTACCTTAAAGAAGCACATACCTGCATTTCTCAGAGAACTATGTACAGATGATCCAACCATTCAGCATCAGTGCAAGGGAAAGGCAGCAGCTAAAATACCGCTGTTTTCAAACACCAATGTTCACTTTTTTCACACTATCCCCCCTCTGCTCCTCACTCAGGTGGGACAGGACAGACTCTCCTCTGTCCCCACACACCTGGAAAAAAGCTTTCCTAAGCAACATGGACCAGGTGAATTGAATCTTCATTCACACCAACCCCACTGTCCTCTTGCCTTCAGATCCCTTTACTGGGCTCACCTGTGCTCCCCCCTAATTAACAAGTGACTCCATCAGCTGAATCACCAACAGCTTTCTGCAAAGGCTTTTTAAAAGGAAAATAGTAACTTCTGACCTTTCAAAGTGAAGATGACCATGTAAATCTTTACTGTCTCCGTACCGTGCCAGACCCAAATGTTAAAAGTAGATTTATGAACCATACATTTTCTGCACACAAGCCCAATAATATCTGGCTTTCCCAAGGATTTTGATGTCAGCCTGCTCAGTCGTTTGGAATCTTAATAACTAAAGGCAGTCTTCAAAAGGAGCCAGACCGAATTTCTACGGTACTCTGGAGCTTCGGGGTATTAGAAAAGGAGCAAAGAGTGCAACGTGAGGTCTTCCCAAGCAAATGGGATGCTGCCAGCTATCACTGTTTAAGTGCTTCTCTCGCCCCTGGACGGTGTCATCTCAAGTAGAGTTCACCCCCTTAGAGTCTCTCCCCCACCACACGCCCCAAAGGACTTCATTCCTTTCCACGCAGAGCTCCAGCTGCCCACGCCGGTATTAGGCTCCTGCCCGCGCCCCTCACCTCCGCTTCGGTGCCCTCCGACACAGCCCGGGGCGAGACAGCGCTTCCCCGCGGCCGCTGCCGGTTCCAGCCCGGTAGGCGAAGCCGCAGCAGCTTTGCCAAGCTCTCCGGCCGGCCTTCCCCCCTCTCCTCCTCCTCCTCGGCTCGGCGGCCGGGCTGCCAAAGGCGGGCGGATTGTGCCCCCCTCTCGGCACGGAGGGACAGGGAATTGCAGGCGCGGACACCGAGCTCTCCCGGTAAGCCGAGCTCTCCCGGTAAGCCGAGCTTCGGCATCCCCCGACGGGGCTTTAAATGTCTGTCTCGGCCGGCATTTAAACAAATAACACGTTTCCTGCCCTCAAAGACTGATCTCATTATGGGAGCGCACAGAGAGCACACACTGGCTTTACTTTGCCTTGTTAAAGGGGAAATAAACCCTCCGGCTTAATTGAAATAGCAGCGAGCTACTACAGGTACCCACACCACGAGTGGGATTAACCCGGGGATGCTAACATGGGCTGAGAAGCTCATGAGGGGGTGATTTTCATGAAGGAAGAATAACTATTAAGTACAGCAGCTGAAGGGGGAGGATAGTCTTGGCTCATTACCAGAGGTGGTGTTTAGCCTTCCACCAACTGCACTTGCACATTCGTTTTTGCAGCTAAAAGGTATTTGTAAAGATGCTCTTGCACTTCAATAGAGGCTCATGAGCTCTCTTTACAGTGGAATTTATTTGCTTCAAATACAAGCATTTCCTTAATCCAAGAGCTTTACAGACTGAAATGTGTGATTTTTGGTAAACTATCTGGAGAAAAATCTCAAACAGGTTGGACTGGCAGCCTCTGGAATCAGAGGCTCAGCCACTATTAACTTGTAATTTCAAGATTCACAACCTGAACTGCCCACCCTGAAATTCTTCCCCTTGCTCTGGGGGAGCATTAGCTTCAACACATGATCTACTCAACCCACCAGCCAGGCTGGACTCTTCTACACAGCAGAGGATGAAGAATGATCACTTAACAATAAAACCACAAGAAGATTGAGGTAGACCAGAGACTGCCACAAGCTCAGAGCTGTTCCTATTCCTACCACACTTGCTCACACACAGATATGAGCAGGGCATCACTCAGGAAATGAGTTCTACCCACCACAGGGAACTGACTCAGGTTAAAAATACACTATTTTTTCCCAGATGGAGTTTATCGTGGGTCAACTCCCAGATAGTGTTTCCTGCAGTGGCCACACAGACACAGCACTGCAATGGTCCAACTGCAGAGAGCAAACACCACAAGTAGGAATACAGCAAGGTAGCTACTGGAAGTGACTCTGCTTACCAAAAGAAAAGTTTTCCAAGCTCCAAAGCCAGGTGTTTCTGCACTCACAGCAACTTTGTTTGACCCTAGTTCAACTCATTAAATCAGCAGACAACTAACTTGGCAAAGAAAAACAGAGTTTCCTCCACCTTTAACAAGCCAGGTGGGATGAGTGAGGGGTGAGATAAGCAGCAGAACCATGGCTGAGCAGTTCAGGAACAAGCAGATCACACAGGTAGAACTGGACCAGCCCCTTCAGCTGCCAGAGGAGTTACACTTGCTCTGCCATATTGTGACTCCTTCCCCCCAGTTTCACCTGTGTTAAGCCAGATGGAATCCTCCAGCTGAGCTGAGTACAGAATCTTCATCCCATCTATTCTCTGAAGTCAAAAGCAAAACTCTTTTTTTGGAGTTTGGGGATACCTTTTGTTCTTCTCTTCTACAAAAGTATGAGTTTTAACCCATTATGTCTTCACAGGAAGCCTATAAATATTTACATGATGATTTGCACTACAGAAATAAGTTCTCAGCATTGTCTGTAAGCACAGGGGTAAATGGAAGCCTTTTTACTCTCCCTCTCTCCCCATGTGCTACACTTCCTTCCCCTCAGATTTCTTAAACACCCTAGTTCTTCAAAGTACCTACTGGAGGAAGAATGGGAAGCACAGAGAGATTGTGAGGAAAATACACAGCAACCTATGAGCCCACTACTGCAGTAGCCAAGTATTTCTTACCACCATTATTTGATGAGTCAGAGGTATTTTAGCAGAGAATCTTTTTTGCTCATACAGAAGACCTACAAACTTGAGAGCTCAGGAGCTTCTGTTGTAATACAGAATTCAGTAACACTTGTCACAATACACGGTCTTATTTGAAAAGTAAAGCTTTTAATTAGAGGAGGATTCAATTTCTACTTGAGATTTTGGTGGATTATTTTAATAAGAGTAGGAATGTTTAAGTTGTCAAGACCACATTAATTAAATATTTTCACATGCTTACACAGAATTGAAATTAGACTGTCATTCATTTAATCCTAAAATGCAGAGTCAAAGAGCAGATTGGCCACTGTTTGTTCAGATATGGCTACATCCCCTAAGCTTATGCCTTAAGCCTCTGCTTAATCTGTTTTACTGCTCAAAATAATTCAAGCAGGGCAATACCTACTGTTACATCCCTCATTCTCTTCTCTTTTGAAGACCAGTTAATCATCACAACAATATGCAGAGGCATTTGCAACACTTCTGATTTTTTTCATTGGCCAGCTGTACCAAGAAATTTTTTTAGGATTGATGTGCACTTTATATAAATACAATTAAACATGTGAATATAATTCCCCAAACCCCCAAATTTAGTTCTCCTAATCCACCCTCTCCTCATGCTAATAGAAATGAGTGGAAATTTCACCACTGATTTCAGTGAAAGCAGAAGCAACTCCTTACATACTAGTCCATCTTCTAACACACTGCAATTGTCTACTAGAAAGGTAGATCAACTACTTTATTCTTAAATATGCTATTCCTATTGATTTTCTTTTTGTACTGACTCCCATCCTGTCCTCCTGAAGTTAATTAAAACCACTGAAGATAGTAGAAGATGTAATGTATGCTGTGCACAGTACCCATCTGCAAGAACACTCTACCCTATGCACAAAATCTGCTGTGCATAGAAAAGGTTTCAATTTCATTCCTGTTACTTGGTGAATTTTTGACCAAGAGTATCTCAAAGATGTTTCTTAATTTACATTTTCTGTAAAATATATTGTTTCCACAACAGAGATGTGAAGATAAAAGAACCCCAACTGCTTATGGCAAAGAACACCCTGCAAGTCATCTGTGAAGGGAAGGCTGTCACCCAGAACCTACTGTCCTCCCACAAGCAGATACCCAGTGCTCTCTGCTGTCACTCCAGAAACACTGGGACCTTGCTCCCCATTGATTTGATCACAGCCCTTCTGCATCTTGGGCCTGAGGCATCAAGGACATGAGACAAAAACAGAGTCCCCAAAGAATGTGTTCTGGCTGAAGTGCCTTGCTCAGCAACACACACAAAAGCTGCAGCAGAAACAGAGATAAAAGAGGAATTCTTCTCATTTAACCTGCCTTAGATGTAGGGTGATCCTTTTAACAATCACCTTCGTTGTTCTCTTCTCCATGTACTTGTAGATGACTACACATGAACTGAGAATCTTCCTGACACACACACACCTATACTTAGATCTAATACTAATAAGTGAGACAAATGGCAAGAGAGATAAGTGCTGTAATAAGATTACATCATAATGAAAAAGCACAAGCAGGCTGAACTAAAAGGTTACACCTAGGGCTATCATTCTGGCTTTTCATAACCTTTGAGCACCTGATTCTGCAACTGGGCAGCTTCCAAAACAATAAAACAGATGTAAAAAGTCTCCCCTGTCTATTCCTCAAGTGAGAACAAGAGAAAATAGAATAAAAATTCCCACTGATCTTTCATCAACTGTGTACAAACTCAACACAGTAAGGGTAACTTGCCCAAGAGAAGAGCTTTTTGACCTGACTGGAAGTGGGTTTTTGAGGTTATTTGTTGGTTTAATCTTTGGAATAGGCCAGATAGTCTTTCATCAGAAGCTCAGACTACTCTTTGCTCCATGCAGAGACTGTGTCCCTGCCAGTGTGAGATGCTGTTATTCCTGGCAGCACAGCATGCCAGGTTACACTGGTTATGTTTTGACAAACTGCCAGCATTTTTGCTAAGAAATCAAGTGCTAAAAACAGAAATTACCAAGTTTAGAATTCAGCAGAGCAGAACAGGATTTCATAAAGTAATGAACACTTTTCTCTGGTTTTTTTGAGATTTTCTTCCCTGCCAAGTTCCAAAGGATCATGGAAAACAACATGGGTGCTTCAGCCTCTAAAAAAACATTGTCAGAGTCTCTTACAAGCATAAATTCTAATCATCTGAAATAAATACACTGTGCTCAGAAAGCATCCTAGTTTGAACCGGAAAATAAGACTGGATAATAGCAAATATAAAGCCTTCTGTACAAGGCAGGAGATATTCATGATTCTTAAGAAGTACAGCACATGGTGCCACTTTTCCAAAATGTGATGCTGCTCAGAGGGAGGTTTTGGAAAGCTCATCTCACAGAGGATACACATCACCCAGAGCTTAGGATCCCTCCCTCAGTAAAGGGCTGATGTGCATCAGTAACCATTCCATGCCTACATAGCTGTAGTGCCCATGGACTGCTCTCATTGCTAGCTGTATTTTTTTGGAAGTTACCACTAATACGACTTCTAGTCAAACATATGGAAAATAATGAAGTCAAGAGCTGAAAATCTCTGGCTGGTACTAAACCTAATAACTGCTGAGAATAATTAGCAGCTTCAAGAACACACTCAGCTGGTTTTTTCAGGGCTTAGTTGTTAGCACATCCATTACACCTTACCAGTAACTAAACCACAAAGCTAAAACACAAATACAAGATGTATATAGTAACAACTGAAATGCCAGTCAATAGAAGATGAGTGCTTACATAATTTTACTACAAGCTAGGAACAGTTCTTTATCTGTGTTTCATAAATGCTTTGGTGTAGCTTTTCAATTACCTACTTATAAATTAAAGAACATAAAAAAATAGTGTAGTTTGGTTGCTGTTTTGAAATTTGCATGCGGTACCCTAAAAAAAATACCTAGAAACACTAATGATCACCCATATAAGTAATGATTTCCTCCATTACCTGATTGTCTCCTTGGTTCTGCCAAACCTTCCAGAGAGCCTGGAGACACACAACAAATTTCACCCTCCAGATCTAACAACAGAAGGGTAAACAAGTTCCTATCCATCACTCCTTGAGCGTGGTGGCTTCCACCACACCAGGGCTGCCTGGTCATCTACAAAACTGTGTTCCAGCATCTATCTCTGTACACTGACTCTCAGCTGCCTTCTCAGTTGTTCTTACATTTCAGAGGAGTTTTCAAGTATTTCAGGATTATTTACAGCAAATGGAAATTTTTCTCCTCTTTGAGCAGCCCTTTTTATTCACCCATTTGTTGTTTGACCTTTGCAGCTCTCTGCATACAGAATAGCTCGACTCGCTGTCTTGTTTCATGTTCCACACATTACTTTTTAATAGGTTGAATAGGCTGAATGTTATTTTTTCCTATCTTCCATACCAGCCCTGACAGGCTGCCAGGGATGCCTGGGACAGTCTGTGCTCACAGTGCCTGTGAAAGCCACGTTTAGCTGCCACTGTCTGAGGCATATGGACTAACCTCCAGAGTAAGGCAGATTAGAAAGGAGCATTCCTAGGAGGAAACAAACACAAGCACAGCCCCAGTGAAGTTTCAAAGAAAGCACTTCCATACTTCTGTAGATTTTCTGTTAGCAAACTCACAGGCAGGTAGATTCAGCTCAGGGAATAAATGTGCATCCATGTCTCTGCTACCTTTAAATGTAGCAAAACTTCTCTGAGTTGTGATATGTGAATAATAATTCATCTGAATTTAAAACGCAGATATTCACTCACCCAAGGAATTTACTCCAGTGTAACCCAAATATCATTCCTTCTTGCAATCTGAAGAGTCTTGCCATGACCTATAAAAACAGGAAAGAAAGCATTTAGCTCCTTATAATTTACTTCCATCTTTGTTTATATCTGAATAAATCTGTACTAGTCTCACTGAAGTTAGCTTTGATTTATATAGGTATGACAGAGATAAGAGTCCAAATCCAAAATCTTAATGGGTAATTTATTTTTCTCAATCAGGAAAGAGATAGAATTTTAGGTGGATAAAACAATTAACTTGTTTTGGAAACAACTTTTCACAGCCTTTAAGAAACTTTTATTGCTACCATTGACAACTGGGCACAACCCTGAAGAACCTTTTCTCAAGAATCTTCTTAAATCAACTGTGCTGTGGTCTCTAATGCCAACAAGGCATGTGTACTTAGGTCACTTAAGTATCTGCCACCTGAGAAGACAGATTTTTCAATCTATTGAATTGACCTCTGAAGACCTGCATTACATATTGATGAGATACAAAGCTGGATGTCAAGAATTGGCTAAATCTTGATTAACCGAAGCATCCAGTTTCTCCCCAGTGCAGTAAGGGATTTGGACAGGCTCAATAGAAATAATCAGCATGGCCTGTCTTGGATAAGCTGAGACAGGTGGGAAGTGTTAGGGTATCCAGTGATTACTGACTGAGTGTAAAATAGTTGGTTTGGTCAAAACAAGGTAAGAGCACACAAAGGTGCAAGCAAAATAAATGGAAATTTGAGGATAAGACAAAAACATTCCAGCTACTACATTTCTTTTACAGACCAATTTGATCTGAAATATTTATATACACCATGGAGTACAATTTCTTTGCTTTATCCCACCTGAGAACCTTCTAAAAACACACTTCAAGTTGTCCTCCCTTCTATAAGAAATAAAAAGATTCAAGCTATAATAACAAATCTGGTCATAGCAAGACACCATTCTCATGACAAGAGAGTGTGGGAGGTTAGTCTGAAGATTTTACAACTGAAAGACATTTCTGAGAACCAGCTAGTCAATTCTTTTGTTTAAATTATATTTACATGAAAAGGAATTTATATCAGATCACAATATATTTTCAAATGTGAAAACACAAATCCTAATGGTCCAGGAAGTAAATCAAGTAAACCAAGTAGAAGCTGGAAGAACAAACAAATGACATGAAGAGGACAATTTCTGCATCTCTCTGAGATGCATCTGACTCAGCAAACTGCCAAAGATGGGATTCTGGACTAGATGAATGTGAAGTCTGACTTAATACCATGATTACAAATTCTTACTTTTGATCATTTCAGTCCATAATGAAAAGTTCCTTGGCTGTGCAATACAATAGGCACATCAACTCAGAAACATTTCTCTCCTTATTATACATGATGGGTAAAGTGTACAATTCTATTTATTTCTGAAATTAAGCAAGACATCCCCATATGCCAGTGAAATAGTTCTTGCTGCAATGACAACATGCTCAACAATGAGCAGTGGTAACCCAAAATGTTGTTGAGAATGTGAGGGGGCCTAGAAGCTGGGCAACAGAGAAGAACCACTCCAAATCAGGAAAATTAACTGAAAAGTCAACTTTAAAATATTAAAAAATAACAGGGATTCAAAATTTAAAGTTAAACATTGTCATAAAAGCTGCTTGAATACAGTGGTCAGCTCTTTCCTAATTGCCTGGTTTGTTATGGTTCATTAAAGACTTGTGTTGTAATCCATAAATCAGGCTGGAGAGCTAGAGAGAGCCAGGTTTGCCTCTGAAGAGGAGGGTGTTTCAGCCCAGAACATCCAGCTGCTTTTCAGCCTGTGATGCCTGAAATGGTATTTACTGCTTAGAGTCATCAGTTATGTTTGGGTTTATTATTTTATCTGTATTAATCCCTAAAAACTCTGGTTACACTATACACATTGTGAAATAATGATGCTACTCAGAATGATACTACCCACTAGAATGATCAAACACATCAAAGTGAAACTCACTGGACTGAATGAATACTTTGGGCCAAACATAATTTCTATTTTTCTGTAACTCAAACAGAATATTTTTTCTAGCAGACCTGTTTGTTCTTTTCATTGCAGCTTTTCCCCAAGTCCTGTTCCTACCCTCCCACCAGCAGGAGAACAGGCAATACTTGAGCTGTGTCAGGGTTCCTGACAGCTGGCTGCAGGCTGGGGGCAGAGGTTAATTTTAGCCCTCATAATCCTAAATGCTTCTCTGCCTTCATGGGGCTGTCATCTGCTCTGTGAGAAGTTAGAATTAACCTGCAGACATCCTGGACGCTTCAGCAGTCCATCCAAAAAGAACATTCAAGTGCAGTTAAGCAGGAAAATCTCTGCCAGCATCAGGCTGGCTGGGCTGCTGTGGGTCAGGACAGCCCAGGGCACAGCAAGACCTGATTCAAATACACCAGGAATCCCTCAGAAACCTACTGCCCTGCTTGAGCTGAGCACTTGGGTCACTAAACTCTTCCACAAACTCTTCATGCCCCAGCTCCTTTACGATTTCCCAGCAGCAGTGCACATCAGTGCATATCACCACAGAAAGGATGGTTGAAGTAGAAGTCACTGAGTTTAGAGCTATGCAGACAGAAACAGCAATTCCCATTAAAAAAAGAGAAGAACCCTCAGGTCTCACAGTTCCACAGCTGCTTGAACAGGCAAAATACTCTGATTGCAGAAGATGGTGTCATCAACACAATGTCAGCACAGAAGCACTCCTACTTCACCCACACTGCACTGGCTCATTGGCAGATGAGATTACAAACGCCCTCCCATTTCCATTAAATCAGGGGCATCCCATGATCTTCTCCTGCTTAAGTTTCAAAGTCTTGCAGCAATCTGTGGGCTTACTGTTTAGCATATTTTAACATATGTCTATGCAAACAGGCATTTCAGTAAATTACTGCCATTTCAAAATACGATGTATTCACCTACTTATATGATTACACATAAAGTCCTGTATTCAAACCTAAAATGAATTTATTAGATTTTATTAGACCATTAGTGCAGGTCTTTTTAAATCTATGAATTACTTAGCTCAAATTATATTTAAAAAAAAATTATTCAAGGCATGCACTATAGTGTGAGTAGCATTTAAAAGCAGCAAGGCCATAGGAAAGTGTTTCTGGCAAAATACAATATCTGCATAGGCATGGAAGCAAAACAATTTTATTTCCTATTAATGTCCTCCCCTCTACATTGACTACCCATCACCAAGGTATCAGCAACCATTCAAGAAATGGCATGCTGTGAGAAAATCATGATAATCCATTGAGTAATCCATATTTCTATGAATACATTAGAAAAAAACAGACACAATTCAGGTGGTTTATTTTCTGTCTCCAGTCTCAATAGAAATTTTATGGGTTATTTCCAGGAGGGAAATCTATACTGCATAGAAAATGTGTAACTAAATTCTCACTGAATTAATAATCTTCCATTTATACGGGTACCCCCCTCGACAAATTCCCAAGCTTTACAAATGCACTTTACAAATGCATTTGCTAAGTACATGCCTTACAGGAATCATTTTCACATCCTCATGGGAGAGAGAGAGAGATGAAGTTTACTATAGGCAGCAGTGATATGCAAAAGTTAGTGAGAAGTGAGAGAAAGATGAATCACTTGTAATTGCCAAGAGAGTGTTAAGTGCACAGCATTAACTACCAAAACTAGAACAAGACCAAAATAACCAAGTTAACATTCTTCAGTTACACAGTTTGGGTAGCACCAGTGCAGCAAACATATCCTTTTCCTATCTTTTATTATATAGAAGTGAAAAGACAGTGAGCTCACTAACTGCTTCTGTCTTGTTTTCCAGAAAACTTGCAAAATCCAGGCATTTAGTGCTCCATACAACAGAAAAACCGTTAAGATATGAATCATCTGACTCAAAAGATTACAAAGGATGAAATACTAACAGCTTCTTTGATGCCATGCCTACATAGAATGGCTACACCTCAGCCTCAGATCTGCTCTTAGGCAGGTGCTTTCAGAGAATGGAAACACTCATGATTAAGAAATTAATCTGTATTCCTAATGGGCACTTCTACTTAAGTATTTAACAAAGTAAGAGATCTCAGCTTCTATATTCTCTTGAGGTAACACTTAGAGAAGACTATTTCTTTCAGATTCCTGTCCCTGAGTCCCTTGAAAGATACCATATAGACCGCTGAAAGCATCAGCTCACCAGAGGGAACAACATCCCTCAAAAGCACAGCTGCTGGTACCAAGACCTTCTGTGGCTGACAGAGATAGAATCATGGAATGGTTTGGGTTGGAAGGGACCTCCAAGATCATCCAATTCCAACCCCCCTGCCATGGGCAGGGACACCTCCCACTAGACCATGTAAATTACCAAAAAGATCTCACTCTGAACCTAGAAAGGAGTCAGCACAATAATCCTAAAAATTACAAAAAAATATTATATTTCTTGCCCAGGAAGGAGCAGGAGTAGGTCCCACCGCCTGCCTTGTTTCTGACACCTTCAAGTATCCTCCTGTCAATAAACTGTTTTAATCACACACTCGGAGAGAGGGGAAAACATCCCTCTCCCCATAGTTTAAGGACAGCAGGAGACAGTTTAAGGGACACCTGTGACTCAGCAGTCTGGTTATGCTCAGTGCAGGGTTGATGCCTTCCAAAGACTTTCAAGTTCTGACACAGCTACAGCTTGTGATTTCCATTTTCCTTTGGAAGCTGCATCACACACATGTACTTTAAATCAACAGAGCTCCTGACTAGCTCTGGATGAGCAGAAAACTACTTCCAAGCAGGAGAACAGAAGTGAAACACGCTTCCTTCAGCTAGCACAGTCCCCTGGGTGCACTTTTTTAAGCATAATGCTTTTGAATTTGGAGTATCTAAACGCTTTAATTATTTCTTTGTATTAAGTTTTCCTTCACAGCTCTTTTGCTTTCTCTCCAGCAACTGTTGGACTGATGCTTGTGTGTCTGTGAGCCTGAAGAGGCGGACTTGCTCGCTGCATGGGTACCAGGGGAGTGGTTGCCCTGGCAACAAGGATCACGTGAAAGCCCACTGGATATCCGGCTACTCCTCCGACTTCTCCTCCTTTAGTCGTGAGGATAGCTGGACTGGGTACTAAGTACCCAAATCTAATCAATTCCAGTAGAAAGAGAGGGGCTGAAGAGAAAAAAAAATCAGAGATATTGAGGTTATTTTATTTGCTGCTCAGGTTTTGCAGATATCTGGTATTTTAAAGCAACTTTTTTTTCCCCCATCTGGTCTCACTAAAATAATCTTTTCTTCAAATGCAGAATGGTCTGCATTACTTCAGTATTCAGTTTCTTGGGAATCTCTTCCTTGGATGGAGTTTAAAATGTGTAAAATTTAATTAGCATTTTGCATTTCTTCCCACCTCTCAAAGGTCATTCATATATAGGCTTATTTTAACAGCACTTGAAAATGAAAAAAAAAATAAAATCAAAATTCTATTATTTTTCCCTGGTGGGTTTTGCTACTACAAACCAGCTGACATGTTTTACATGTAGGGCTTACTTTGGTATCTGATGTAAAATGCAAAACAAATACACAAAATTCAATCTAATGAAAGCTTTGCTGTTATTTACTAGATATTTTGCTGATATTTACTTGAAAAATGTTCTTACTTCTTCTTAGTGAGTGATCTCACTGAAATATCGACTAGAAGTCTTTTCCCACCTTTAGGCTTGTTTATAATAAAAAGCAGTGTACTGCAAATAACAAGTATGGACTCTGTCCTCTATGTTTTGCATTTAAAAACAATTCTGCACCTCCTACATTTCTTTCTATTGAACTCTCCTTTAACTTGGGCCAAATAAAAAAGCAACTGAGATGCAGAGTTGACCTGCATCAGGTGAAGGCCTGGTCAATACAGCTGTGAACTTGGATATGCCCATAAAGATTTTTAGAGGGAAAAATAAAGTTTTTTGTAGTCCATACAGAACTTCAGTAAGTTTCTGCATTTGTATCTTTTCCTTCCTAGAGCCAATTGGTTCCATTTGTTTTAACTGAAACACTAGAACACTAAGCTTGTGAGCACAATTCTAAAGGACTATGCACACCTACTGTTACAGTGAAAAAGCAAATATTGACCCTAAGAGAATATAAGCTCCTAACAGTTCAATAAAGTCTTTTTCAGCACCAATAGTAAGTCATTTCCAATAAAAATAAATGCTTTTCAATACTAGAAGTTTGCTTGTTTGAGCTCAGTTTGGCATTTTGTTTCCCAAGCAATGGAATCAGATGAAGTTAATTTTTATTAGCATAAAGTCAAACACTATTAGAAAACTTAGATCAAATGGGTTTTTGGCACTCAGAGCTCTCCTTTGAGAAAGTATAAAGAGCAAATATATATTTTGGCAGACAGCATTTATAACATCTCCCACGGGTGGAATTTTGGTACTTTTTTGTGATGTTAACATTCAATGTTTCAATGAGGAATGCTTCAACAGCTGAGCTGAGCAACACTGGCACAGACAGGGAAAGCTTCTGCATTATTTTCATGCGTGTTCCTTTTGCCTGCCACCCGCCCCCATCCCTCACTATAAACAGCCAAAGCAGGCAGAGGTGGAGGTGTAAGGACAGCTACGTGCCATTTCTACCCATGTTCCCAGCAAAAGTTACAGCAAAAAAACCTTAATCCAACTGCCCTCATTGGTAAACTCCGTTAAAGAACAGATTATGTTCAGGAAATACAAGGACACTCAAGAAGTCTGTCTCTTACAGATGGCCCCAGTGATTGCTGTTGTCTCAGAGTATAATAATTCATACCTTAATCATTTAGGACCAGCAGCTTCTGGAAGGTAATAACATTAAAGAACACAGTTTACCTTGTATACCATCACCAAATACTTCTTACACTGCTAAAACTTTTGTTAAAAGTGTAAATCATTTTCAGCTTGTAAAATGTCAAGACATCAGAGCTCCTGTACTCCAGGCTGAGCAGTACTTGGTAAAATTATCAGCTGCACTGTTGGATGACAAAACTAATGGCTTCTAATTCACTAGACTCTAGAGAAATACATCAAATATGAAATTTATGGTTTGCAACAACTCTGATGTTACATTTCTCTTAAAATCTGAACTCAGACAGCTTTGATAAGGGGAAGGATGTACTAGATAGCTGTCAGGGATCAAACTGGAAGTACTGTGAAGTTTATTGGTGTGGATGCAATGAGACACTCATCAGCAACCTTGAAAACTGTCTGAGAATCTCTTCCTGGAGATTAAGGTCACACATAAAATTTAAAGAGAACTGCATTAGTGAGAAAATAAAAAGATACAATGAATTTTAAAGCTTTACATTATTAGTCCAAAAGCACTCACAGTGTACAATCTTGCCTCAAAGCATGGGAACATACTGATCTCTAACACACAATCACAGGGTGGAAAACAAGTTCTAGTTCAAGTAGCATCTTCTCCTCAACACACCAAGTTGATAGAGGAAGGTGGAAGAAACACCTTGTCACTGCTAAGGGGGAAAATGCATAAAACCTACATTAATCAAAAGATTAGCAAATGACACAGAGTTTTGTGGGGGTTTTCTGTCTAAACAAGCTAGTCAAAGCTCCCTAGTCACGTCCAAACTGAAAATAACCTTCTGCTTCACAGTTTAAATATGGCTTCTCAACTGTTCCCATGACATAACACTTAAACTTGATGATCCTGTGTTACTCTTGAACTAGTTTTCTGATCTCACCAAAATACTGTGACTCATGAGGAAACCAGGCAAAAGTTTCCAGGCTGGAGTAACTTCAGAAGACAGAAGCAGAGCTCCAGCCACAGCACAAAAGCAATGGAAATGGATGAGCCATCAGCCTGCATTCAAAGGCATGACTAACCAAGAACAACTTGTAACAAAGACACATCTAAACCTTTCCAAAGTAAAATCACAGAATGAAAGCCTCCTGCATTCACAAGCACACATTGGTCTAGCTGGTCCATCTGATCCAAGGAATGCCTCAAATTTCTTTGATACCTTTGATACCTTTTGCCTTAGTACCACAAAGAGTGCTTGAATCACTGAAGAGACTCAACAATATGTTTCTTGAAACTGTAACATGTACATCAGACCAGTGGATGTAAGGTTAAGTGGCCCCGGGAGAATTTGAGATGATTAAGACCCTCAAACATACTGGCAAGGACTAGCTTTTTTCAGGGAATGTTCAAGTTTGCACCACAGAAAAAGCCCAGTGTATTTGTTCTCCTTGCAAAAATGTTATACCTCCTTAGAGGAGTTCATCTACCTGCTTCACAATTCAAGACTCAGCTTCCCAACAGTTATAAAATCTTATCTAGAGTTCCCATTAATAGGCACAAAAGAATGCAACAGAAGGTGCTGTAAAAACAAATACAAAGAAATAAACTGTAAGCTTTTGCAATTGAAATCTATAGTTATGACAAGTATGTAAACAAATTTAGAGAGAAAGGGACATAACAAAAAAGCAGTTAGTACGAATACTTTTAGTGCTCACTGTGGCCCCAGCTCATTCCCAATCCCCTATCAAGGCTGGGAAACTGTAAACTTAAAAACAAATCTGACAGAACTGGGTTTTAAAAGGGGAACTATGAAGGAGAGAGGGAATGACATGGAACTGGGATGGTGTGGGACAGAAATTCACACTCCCAAAGCAGCTACATATAAAAAAAAACAGAGAAGGGGTGGTATGGAAGTGCAGGGAGAGATCAGATGTCTAAGCTGAACAGTATGGGCACAGCAACAGGCAAAACAATGATCTCAGAACAGGACAGCAAAGAATTCCTCATCCTCACCAACAGCTTGTAAAGACATGGACAAAAGGACTGTATTTTTACACAGGAAGAGAGACAGAGGAGAGATTTACACCAGGTGAGGGGGAGAAGGCAGTGAGAGGTGATGCTGGTAAACATTACAGGAATATGACTGACAATCCAGTATGTACAGTTTACACTGCTGAGGTAAATTCTTTCCAAGATAACAAAATGTTCCAGAAGCAGAATAAATATAGTATGCCATTCATTAATGACACAGACTCAAACAGATGTCTTCTTTCTAATTAACACATTTCCTCTAAAATTATTCACATGTATCCCCCCTTCCTGGCTTTGTTTAAAAAGAAGAGCAGGTGATGTCTCAGATTGAAGAGTTTTACGTAACATCCTCTTACTTTCTCTGCTCTCAGGCATACTCAACAGCCCCTCTAGTTATGCTCCTCTTTATGCTGGCAAATCAATCAAAATCAATTAAATTCTTGTAATATCTTAACCTTGCCATGAAAATATTGAACTAAAAAGTCAATTTGCATAATTTTTGTATTAGAAATAAGTTAATAAACCCCAGAACAGATAACTTTCCAACGTGAAAAGAAAAACCTGCAATTACAGCTACTTTAAAATCTTGACTGCTGAAATATTTAGTCAATGCTGTGCATTGTTACACAGTTCCTGCTGAAGTCAGGCAAGTTTCACTAAGTACCTGAGAGGTAATTTAATGGCAATGTTTTAAGATAGCTCTCATTACCATACTATGAAATGGAACTTGGGATTCTCTATCTGAATCATATATCAAGGCAGATAAAAGAATGTCTGCTATAATTTAAAATTTGCTGAGCTTAAAAGACTGAACCCTCTGTTAACTGAAAAAATGCAGTGTGGGTAACAGGCTTTGCTGGGAGCCTCAGACCAAGTCATGCATTTAAGGTCTTCTCATAGACAGTCCTAATGCAGTCGTCACTTGGAGACCTGACAGCAAGTATTTGCAGAGAATTGTAGAACCATGGAGTTAGAAAAGACCTTCCAAGGCCATTGAGTCCAGCTCCCCTGCAGTGAGCAGGGACATCCTGCACTAGATGAGGTTATTCAGAGCCTCATCAAGCATGACCTTGAATGTCTCCAGGGATGGAGCCTCCAACACCTCTCTGGGCAATCTGGGCCAGTATCTCACCATTCTCACAGTAAAAAATAGTTCCATGTCTTTGTGCTGGAGGCAATAACTCCAGGTGGGGTCTCACATGAGCAAAGGGGCACAATCCTCTATCTTGACCTACTGGCCACAGCTCTGCTGATGCAGCCCAGGACAGGATTGGCTTTTGGGCTGAGAGTGCACACTGTTGACTCATGTCCAGCTTTTCATCCACACATACTCCCAAGTCCTTTTCCACAGAGCTGCTCTCTTTCACTCCTCTCACTCCAGCTTGTCCAGGCCCCCCTGGATCACATCCCATCCCTCCAGTGACAACCCTATTCAGGTTGCCCAATTTCCCAATTAAAATTATTTCTGTTTTACCCACTGACTACTGGCTGTGTGAAAACAGTCTCTGCTTCCACTTACCCAAGGTGAAAGGAAACCTACTCTCCCTCAGGCTGGGGTTTTCCCACAAGCTGCTAGAGCTGGAAGCAAGGCCAGTGTAGCCATCTGTGGCTTCATGCACTACATGAACCTAACCTTGTTCCCAGTCCAGGTATATGCAGAGGTGTCAGTCTCCAACTTTGAAGTTCAAAGTTTGCTGCTTCCACAGCAAAGCAGCACCTCCTGACACGTTTCCAGCCTTATTTTATTCTGTTGGATCAGGTTAGTCTAATGCTAAGTTTATTTAAAGTGCCCTTCTTGGGTTTCTTCATGCTGCTCCAGCTGTCAATTTCCTTCCTTCCTATTTATAAATAATGCTTCCTATTTACCCTAAACAGCAACTCATTCTGCTTTCCAGCCTTGCAAGCTGTCAATTGCAAAAGACCGGTCTATTACAGCTTTAAAATAGGCCTAAGAGATAGCTGCAAAATTAGCTCTAATGCATCTAACACCAGCTCGAGTGAAAATTAACACTTCAGGTGCTAAGAAAGCTTGATAGAAAACTTTGCCAGTCATGCTCTCACCTCATCACAGACCCTGTGTATTCAGCCTGCTGCAGCAGTGACTACCTGAGACATCACTGCTCAGTCACTGTGCACTGAATGCACCAAGTTCAGAATAAAAACAATATGTGGGAGGTAGTTAGCAATGTGAATTTTTTATATTAATTTTCTGGTTCAGCAGAAAATTGGAAAAAAAAATAAAACTCAATTTAGTTTCCTCTCTGATCTCAGGCTTTTAAGTAGAATTTTGATATTAAGAAGCAAATAAGACTTACAAACTAAAAGTAAATAAAATTTTGTTATTTAAGACAAGCACGAGTAGATTAAGATATAAAAATATTTACAGCAGAGTTAAATGTTTATTACCCTTCTCCATACCACTTGCAATACTCAACATGAGAAGGAATTGGTCTCACCCCTTGATTCCATTTTTCCTGTAGCAGAAGGTATGTGAATGTTAATCCCCACCACATACACTGAACTCTGGTGCTATATAACTTGCTCTGACCTTTTCAATATTCTACAGTTTGAAGAACTCACCCTTTCAGCAACACATCAGCTTCCCCACACCCAACCTCACCAGCCATAAGGTAAGCAAGGGAAAGTCCAGTGAGAACTGAAAGGGCCTGTGAAAATGTATTCCAGGGAAAAGAAAATCGACTGAAGGAGGAATACCAAATCATTCCATAACTAAGATGACGTAAAATGTCATTAAACTAATTAATTCTCTTGAGAAAGCCAGTAAGGGAAAAAAATGTGTCCTTGTTAGACTCTCCTGTTTCTAATTCCTCTAGACTCAGCTTGGGTGCCCCAATAAAACCAGTGAAATCTACAGTCTTTTGAGAAATTAACCTCTCCAGAAGGTGTAGGAATTCCGTGTGCCTCTCCAAAGCACTTATTTATTCTGTCTTCTCTTTTTCCTGGGACTTAAGAGAGGTGTCACTGCAGGGGTGACCAACTTCTGAAAGGAAGAAATATGGACTCCTGGCTTCACTCCCATTTTTCTTTCAAGAAACTGGCAAAATTCCATTTAAAAACATGACAGAAATGTTTTTCATGAATGACAGTGAGCCCAAGCAATAACATGCAAACAGATGCAGATTTCATTATAGCAGTTAAAAAGCTAATGAAGAAAATATGCTTTTTCACTCATCTAAACATTGCTACTTTTATTTGCTATACCTATAAAAATTGCCTCATGGCTAAAAGGTCATGGAATCCCAGTGATATTATACAATATATACATTTATTAAGTCTAAGGCTAAGCTTAAACCCCAAGGAGATACAAGCTTACTTTATTCTTTTCTGCATGCTGTTCAGTGCTTGATGGATTAGTATTTTCCTTCCAAGTGATGATTTCTGTGCAGATACAAAGCAGCCATAAAGGTTTTTGAGATCCCAGGCTGAAGACTTGTCAAGACCGCACAAGTTAGAAGTTATATGGTTATTACCACATTAAAGCAACACAACTCAGAGCTGTCACTGACTGAGGATGTTCCTCTCAGAGGTGACACACAGCCTGTCAGGGCTTTGGGTCAGCATGTGACAGTGCTCAGGGAAGCTCAAAGTCCTGCCTGTGTGTGGGAGGACAGATAAAGTCTATATCAGTTGGGCTCAATGAGCCAACCCAATATGCATCAGGTGGAAGGGAAATGAATCTTGAAGGTCCTGTGACTGCTGCTGCACCTCAAAATCAGTGTAAAAGCCAAATTATTCAGCTCATCCCAGTGTATCAGATCCACAGTGTACTCTTAAAACAGTTCTGTTGTACTTTCCACAGCTCTATGATCCAGTATTTTCAATATTTAAAAGCCAGGCCTCAGTGTACAGCTGGGTACCATGTCTAACTAGAGCATTTTCATCACAAACTGACAATCTGTCCAAAAAGTTCACTCCCTTCTACTTGAGATCTCCTGTTCTCAGCATTTAATTTACACATTTCTAAAGTAACTTGTACAAAATCCTGCCATTCTCAGCTTCTCCAAAACCTCTCTCTATTAGAGAGACTTTTCTTTTTGACTAACAATAACCATGCCTATTTACATCTTGATTGCAGTTAATTTCCTGTCACAAAAGGTTTAAATAAACTCCACTGCAGTCTTTATCCTTCTCCTCAACCTTCCTGAAGCTTGATGCAGCTCTCCCTCTTGCCTTTGTTTCATTCTCACCCTCCACAGTGTGACAAACAAGACACAAAAAATTAAGCTTCAGAAACCTAAAATACTTTCTTTTTTTCTACCCAGACATTTGCAATAACAAGACCTCTGCATCTTCATGGAAGGTCCTTACTACAGCAAATCACAATGGAATGGGGAAAAAAATCCAACACAACCCTCACTGTGGGATCCACATCCTCCTTCTTCCTTCCTGAGAGAGGTCAAATTGCTCTCCTCTCTCTCTCCTCCTCCTGCTATCACTCTCCTCTTTACAGTCCTTTCTCTTCTAAATGCCCAGCTGAGCCCCTCTTTATGGATTAAGTTCCTTTCAGCTGAGCCAGTAATTTTTTCCTGCTGAGGTAGTAATTTTAATTATCTGCTATTTTTCAATTATTTGCACAGCCTGTGACCACAACTGAGACATTAATGCACATGCACACAGGTAACAGTCCACAAAGGGTGGTTTCACTTCATAGGTTTTCCTGGTGAATGTTTCTGTTCTTAAACAATATCTTGTACTCTTATCACCACATTGCCTTTATGAGGACGATGCAAGTCAGATTCTCCTGGTTTTCAGTCAGTCAATAGCAAAATCAATACAAATGTGACCGTGACAGAAGGATCCAAACAGCATATGGAAAATGGACTGAATATGAGATTTGCTTCATTCCTGAGCTCAGTGATTTATAAAAGCTGTAAAGAATGTAACATCACAGACTGAGGAAGAGCAGAGCACTTCACTAACTCCTTATGTTTTGTGCCATTCCACAGCAATTTGGTGGCTCCAGCCCACTGAATAGAAGCAAAATCAGTGCAATTTGGAAACACTTAATGCAGAACTGATCTGATTAGAAACATTGTTCTGATGGAAGAAATGCACTTCGGGTATGTCAAGATCCATGTAATGAAAACAAAGCTGCTTCCATCCTGAGGTAAGAGAGGAGTAACAAGGCACAAGAGACTTTTGTCAATGTACCTGGCCCACAGGAGCTGCCCCATGTCTGTGAGCTGAGGTCTCATCACCCTCATGGGAAGGAAGAGGAGATCTCAGCTTCAAAGGAGAAAAATAATACAAGTCTAAATAATTTTCTTATTTTTTCCTTCTCTAATGAAGTAAATTTATTAATGCAATCTTAAAGTGTGATTGTCTCATCGTTTGACTTTTTCTATTGGGAATAAAAGAAGAGGGAACCATTTTCTCATTCAAAAAATTACCAACAAAGCCAGAGCACTGCAGCCTCCCCTGCCAACAGGAACAGCACAAGATTCTGTGCATTCATGGCTAAAATTCATAAAACCAGACCATGTTACTGAAGAACCTTCCAAGGGGTAGGACTTTGTAATAGGATATGTGATGGAAGGACTAGAAATAATGGATGCAAACTGGAAGAGGGGAGATTCAGGCTTGATATAAGAAAGAAGTTCTTTATGGTGAGGGTGGTGAAACACTGGAACAGGTTGCCCAGAGAGGTTGTGGATGCCCCCTCGGGATGATGGTTCACGGCCAGGCTGGAAAGGGCACTGAGCAGTCTCAATGGGAGGTGTCCCTGCCTATGGGGGTTGGAACTTGATGATCTTTAAGGTCCCTTCCAACATGAACTATTCTGTGATTCTAAGTCAGCCTTAGAAGCTTTCTGTACCCCAGCAAATGCAATTGTCATCACTTCAGACAAAGAAAGCAGCCAAGGTGCAAAGTCAGACACAGGCTGATTCCAAAGACACATCACAACTACTCAGCAAGTGTCATTCTCACTAATTCAAGAAGCCTAATTGACTTTTCCAGACCAGTTTGTTCTTTGTTATCAATTTTATCCCACGCCAGGTATGACAGTTTGTTCAAAATGATAAATTGAGCTGTCAACATATTTTCCAATTTTGAGAATGTGAAATGTAAATATTTAATGAGCAGATTTAGAAACTTGCCTTCAAAATCAGTTTGATTTATTTGCTAATGTTGTCAGTATGTTTCCCCTATATTTCACATCAATGTTTTGAGCATCCTCCCTCCCTTTTTTAATTCCCAAATGTCTTCAACATGACAATAAAGAAGTTCTTTCCTTTGAGGGTGGTGAGACAGTGGAATGGGTTGCCCAGAGAGGTTGTGGATGAGGCACTGAGCAGCCTGGTGTAGTGGGAGGTGTCCCTGCTCATGGCAGGGAGATTGGAACTAGATGATCTTGAAGGTCTTCTCCAACCCAAACCATTCTATGATTCTATAACACTGCAAGTCAGACACCTCATCTGTAAAGCCTCAGGCAATGGTCAAGAAAACATCTCTTCTCCCTTCCCTCCCTCAATCTGGGGAGTGAAGAACAAATACAAAAATTAAAAGAAATTTTGCTAAGCTGGACTCGTAATATTAGCAATATTAGCTTAAATCCAAACAGTCTCTCTTTTAGATTTAGATTTAACCCTTTTCCAACTCTACATCAACCTCAACATGCAAAAGGCCTTTTTAAAAAATCTTTTCACCTTTTTACAAAAAAAATCCCACTTTCACACATGATCATAACACTTCTTTTTCACCTGAACTATTCATTCAATTTATCCTGGATTTGCAAATAATTTTAGTGCCTTAAACTTTCTCCATTCAATTAATCAAGTCTTTGGAAAGAAAATATTCC
This sequence comes from Turnix velox, assembly GCA_013400935.1. Taxonomy (NCBI): domain Eukaryota; kingdom Metazoa; phylum Chordata; class Aves; order Charadriiformes; family Turnicidae; genus Turnix; species Turnix velox. The sequence continues at coordinate 30,004 of VZTY01005814.1, forward strand.
TCTGTATTATTCATTCCCTTAATTTATCAAAGGGAAGGGGACCAAAATACAAGCCTGATGTGAAGAGAAGAGCCTTGAGAATTGGCTCTTCAGCCGAGAAGAGCAGTGATGAGCCCTCATAGAAATGTCATTAAAGTAACAGGATGGCTGAGAACAGCTCGTTCTCCTCCACGGGACACATCTGTTTGAGAACACACAGCAATCACTGTACTTGTACTTGAATTCACCACCACAAAAGCTGTGGGTGACTGGAGATGTCTCTCTGCTTCTTCCTTTGTTGTGTTCTTTGCTGCGCTCTTATATTTTTTCATGTCTCATTTCCTACATGAACAGAAGCATTCTTTGCTTCCAATTCCCCAGTGGTTTCATTGGCTACTGAGTCTATTACTTGATAATTTTAAGTTTTGTTCCCATGTAACAATTTCTGCCATTCCTTGTGTGCAGCCCTTTGCTCCACACTGCTCCTCCTTTCCTGCAAAGTAATTTCCTCTTTGCTTGCCTCCAGAAACTACCTCAGAATTATGCTTTAAATTTTTAATTACAAGAAAAACCTAGAAATCAGATCTGCAGGTAGTAAGAATTCACAGCTAGAAAATATCCATTTTTCAATTCATTTAGTAGTTTGTTGCAAAATTCACAGCTAGAAAATATCCATTTTTCAATTCATTTAGTAGTTTGTTGCAAATCTCCTCCAACTGTTACAACTTGCTCACTGCTGACACACAGCTCTGGGACAGGAATGTGCCTCATCATGTGAAAATGCAACCGATCTCACAAGGTGTTCAGTGAAAGATAGTCAGTAAGAAACTTGCAAGTAAAATTTTGGGCATTTTCTCCACATAATAAATGTTTGAAATGCTCCTTTGAAGGGACTTATTGATCATTACATTCAGAATGCTCTGATCTGAAACATTATAGGATATCAAATTCGGTGCAAAGCCATCAGGATGACGTCAGTGTTGGAGAATCTGTGGTATCACAGAGATGTGGGGCTAGGAGTGACTTTGCTACACCTCTGCCTCATTTCTCCCTCCAGGATCAACTATCCTGAACCTTTTCTAACTAATATTCTGAAAGATCAGCAGCCTCCCTGGTGAATCAACACAACAAATTGAATGCAGTATTTCATTTTCCTCACCATTAAAATACAGCTCCCTTTTCAGAAGTACTGTTTCTAGACAGAAAGTCTCGCTGTTTTCACTTTTTCCAGCTAAAACAGAGGAACTGCTATCATTAAATTTTCTTTGTATTACCAGTGACTTGATAGAGCCCATGACTCACTTTAAGGTTAACTACAAAGGGATGGGTCCTTCCTTTTTACTGCACAGCATAGACCAGTCCTGCAATTTTTGTCCTGTTCAGCCAGTAGGAACAGCCTCAGGTACAAGAACTAGGTGTGAAAACCCCAAAGAAATCTAACTTTTAAGGTGTAGAGACATAGTATCACCTACACCTGACTCTGTCTTAGATCTGACTGCATAAACTTACCAGAAAGTCAACCAGCTTTTCCACATCTGCATATTTATTAGCAACACCATGTTTCTTTCAAAAAGAGTAATGCAGACAGTACAGAGCACTGAGAAAGAGCTCTTAAAGGGATGCCACACATCATTCAGCCAGGCATTTTGTAACACTAAAATAGACTTGATCAGAGACATCACTTTTATCATTTAACCTTGTAATCACTTCAAAACTTAGGCCACGTTTATGTGACAGTATGTTTTTTTTCCATTAAACTTTTGATTGGCATTAATTATGCTCTCCTGCTGTTTCAAAGGACAACTTTTACATTAAAATATTGGGAATTTCTATTTTGGGTATCTATTCCAGCCCGTTTCACAGCAGGGATCTGAAGCCCTACTACATTGATGAAGCTCTGAATGCAAACCCAAAGTTCCTTGTGTGTTAATGGCAATATCCACTGAGATTAAGAGTGGGGGTTGAGTGATGACAATGGCACATCATTTAAACATATTATGCAGATTTATTCTTGTGGGTTTCCATAACCAACATACAAAAATCCTATTAAAAAATACCTATTTAACAAAGGATGCTGTTAAATTCCCCAACACATCCTCTCTTCTGATGGAAAATGGTAAGAAATTTGCCACTATTTTTCCTTGATGAAGTGAAGTGTAAATGGTTAGAGAAGAGGTCTCAGACTGATATTGCTGCTGTAACATTTCTACAACTTGCCATTAACTATCAGAGGTCCATTTTCTTTACAACACAGCTCCTGCAGACACTTGAGAATACTATGAGGTGCCTGTCTAACACTGGCCTGGGGCAGGCTGCTGCTAAAAATGGCTTTTCCTCAAAAAGACAACACTGGGCTATATAGAACAAGTGACCTAAACCACTAGAGATAACCTGAAGGAGTATTTTTAAATTCTCTGGTTCAATTTCTCCAACTATGACATAATTCATTTTTAACTAGAAGACTACAAAAGCAATAGCTATAAATTACTCTAGATTTACACAGGTCATGGGGTAGATTTGCTGAGGTTTGGGCAGTGGAGAAAGGGTGAAGAAGAGTGGAGGAAGCACAGTGCCTGGCTTTTCTGCAATGAATACCAGTGAAACATAGTGAGGGTGAGAGAAGAGTGTCCCAGGCTGCCCAGAGAGGTTGTGGAGTCTCCTTCTCTGGAGACATTCAAAACTCACCTGGACACCTTCCTGTGTGACCTGGTCTAAGTGTTCCTGCACCAGCAGCAAGGGATGGATCTAGGTGATCTCTTGTGGTCCCTTCCAACCCATGATACTATGTCATAGTGTGATCACAGCCCCAGAGCCCAGGAGCAGACACATCACTCAATGCCCACCCCAGCAGGAGCACAGCACACACACCACAGCCAACAAACTGTACCCAGGTATCAGTACCTGAGGGGGTCCTACAGAAAGGCAGGGGAAGGACTTTTTAATATGATATCGGATGGGAGGACTAGAAACAATGGATGTAAATTGGAAGGAGCTAGATTTAGACTTGACTTTAGCAAGAAATTCTATACAGTGAGGATGGTGAAACACTGGAACAGGTTGCCCAGAGAGGTTGTGGATGCCCCCTCTCGGGAGGTGTTCAAGACCAGGCTGGACAAGGCACTGAGCAGCCTGATCTAGTGGGAGGTGTCCCTGCCTATGGCAGGGGGGTTGGAACTTGATGATCTTTAAGGTCCCTTCCAACCCAAACTATTCTATGATTCTATCACAGAACATAGGTCTCTGAGGCTGCCCAGAGGGTAATATGAATCAGGCCTCAAATGCACCAGAAGAACAAGAACAGGCCAACATCAAAGACAGCAAAAAAGTCTCAGCTTCGATGCTGGAAATATATTTATAAACAGAAAGACAGCAAAGTACAGCAATAGATATGCTGGGAAGAACATGAGATTTCAGTCACTCTCTCTGGAATGACACAGGCTGAGATGATCTGACGTGGAGATGACTTAGGAAAGCTCTTTTTTTGAGCAGTGCTTTTCTACAACTGCGTAAATCTCCACATCACACTTCAAAAAAGGGAAGGTGCTGGCAGGACAAAAAATCTGCCAGATATCTAAGCTCCAAGAATCCATAGCAATGCAAGAAGGTTTGCGAGGGTTTTTTGTTAGTTTCTTTTTCACTTTCTGTAATTTTCCACCTTTGCAGATCAACTTTTCACAGCTCAATCCAGAAATTACACAAGACCAAAGGCATTTCACATTAGTGTCTCTACTCTTCTGTTTCCAGAGATGTAAATTTTCAGAGGAGTACTTAAAAAAAAGACAGTATTTGCTAATACAGTTTAATGGCAAAGATGCATTCTCATGTTTATACATCAATTCATGAAAAAGACAGCTACATATGGCATCCAAGAGAACAGAATAAATTAAGTTTCTTGTTTTGACATATTTTTGGTGTGAAAAGAAGGAATCAGTATCTTTGTAGGAAATAATTTGAAGTCAGGAGCTACCCACCAGTAAGAACTCAATGCTGCTCTCCTAGCGTTCCCACCACCTCCTTTGAAGCTTCCATTCACCTTTGAAATTCCTATATCAAAGCAAAGTTTGTATCTTAAAAGACCTTCTTCAATTATTCTGAAACTCAAGTTAATAGAATCACCCTCTCCTTCCATCAGCTCAGAGCAGAGCCTGGCAATACAGTGGCACAGCAGGAGTTTAAGGGTTGCTGAAACAAAATTACTATTCTAATGAAGATTACTTTGCTGTCTGTTAATAGAATGAACGTTTGGAAAGGCTGATGATCCTTGAAATTTGTTGTTTCACTGTTATCCCAGTTACCAGAATGATTTCTGAACATGGGGTCATTTTTCACTGTTAGTCATATACAGAACATATGCCTGAAGTTAAATGTTCAAGAGGAGTCAGTGAGGAATTTCAATATCCTACGATATCTTGGTTTAGAGAAGAGATGGAGACACAAGGGTATTCAGAATCAAGTGTTCCTGAGAACTCTCATTTCTAAAACAAAAACAATCTTCGAGTACTGCTCCATGAAATCTGGAACTAAGTTAAAAGCAAAAATGTTAAGTGTTGTTTTACAAAGGGAGTATTAACACCCAACTCAGATACTAGGAGACCTCCTGAGTAGAGGCAAGAATGAAGGTCACAATGATGGGAAGGAAATACTCAAAAGCAAAGCAGAGGTGAGAAGTGTGGCTCTTAAATCCTGAAGCACATCAGGTGGCAAGGATATTCCATCTTGTACACATAATGGCAGATGAAGGGAATTTTCAAGAATGCAATGGAAGCTCTTGCCTGTAAAACAATGTGTTTCCAGTGAGATACTTCTAGTTTTTTATTCTGCAGCTTAAACCACTAAGAGAACTAATGCACTGTTGTGCAAGATGGAAGGTGCACATCAAACCTTCTCATTGTCTCCATCAGCCAACTTCCTGGAGTGCTCCATTTGTCTTTAAGTGCACTCTTAGAGAATCCCATTGAACACTAAAGAGCCTTCAGTACAATCTTTTCATCTTCTTACCCTGCTGCCTGCTTTTTAGGCATCTGCAGCACAGACACATACTTTAATGAAAATGCCATCTCTCTGCTCCTCAAGCTTCTCAGCTTCACCATTCTCAGCATGCAGGTGTTTGCACATCACCTTACGCTTTTGTGAGTTAGAACCTAAAGAGCCTTTTTCAATTCTACAATTACGTAGTGGCACAAACAACAAAAAACAAGGTGGGAAACCATAAATGACCTGTGAAACATCAACAGCAACAGCAACTACCTAGCCTGAAGCTGTCACCCCACAACTTGGAACATTAAGGCAGAACATTCTGGAAACAGCCAGGTGGCAGCACACAAGGATCAGCTGCTGCCCTCTGATTTACCTCCACATACGTCTTCTCCCACTGCCATGCCATTGCCCACTTCTGTTCACACCTTACAGCCACTTCTGGAACTTTCCTCACCGTTTCCTTGTTCACTGTTGTGCATAAGAGCTCACAAAGAATGGGGGGTGAGGGGAACCAGCAAGGGGAAGAAGAAGCAGAGACAGGTACTAAAATTATGAACAGAAGAAAAGCACCTGATTAATTCCACTGTGATGAAATAACAGTACCAGAAGTAGTTTAGGAGCTCTCCTATTCCACTGCTTCTAGACTGCCACCCTGCAGAGGAGAGCACATGAGGAGCTACCAGCTACAGGAGGCTCTGTATTTGCACTCTCTATTTGGAACATTATTTATTTTCCTGGCATAAAAGAAACCATTCCAGGAATATCCACAGGAGCTTGAGGCCAGGCTGGGCTGGGAGAAGGTCGACTCTTTTGAAGGGCATGTAATTTTTTCAGGCTTTGTTACACTCATAGACCTGATTGCCTATTAATCTTAGAAGTAATTCATCTTTCTTATGCTTATTGATTAAAAAAATGTAAAGTAGCAGACAGTGACATTGTTACTGATCTTGGGAATCCTGTTATGATTGCCAAAAAGGCAAAAGAAGCCACAACATTTGCCTAAATAGTTTTGTCAGGAAGCTTAACTCGACTACCTTGTTTCCTTGCAAGATTTTGAGTCTCCACAACAGGGTGGCAGAAGGGTTGATGTAGCCAGAGCAGCTGCAGTGGCCTCGCTGTGTCTCCAGGTGAGTGCTCCTGTGAACTTCCACTACATTGAAATAAACGTTATGGCCTGCTGTGTCAGATCTTTATCTCCAAGAATGTTTCTTTTTCTGGAAGAGTTGATTGGAAAGAAGTCACGAATCCAAGAGTGGAGATTAGACTTGTTGCCTTTAGATTAAACCTCTCCTAATTAACCTTCCAATTAACCTCACCTCACTCCTTTGAGCAAGATTGTAAATACAAATGATACAACAATCCCTTTTACCAAAGAAAAGGCTTTGCTCAATAGAATTATGATATATGACCATAATCTGCAGAGAATTATATTTGCAAGAGTTTTAAATTCTGCCATTAATCACCAGGACGAGGAGAGGAGGCACAGCTGATAAGCACAAAAAGCAAAGCAGGAAATTTTACAGTCCAAGTTTTCTTTTGCTAAGAAGCAAACTCAGAGATGCAGGGTTAGTTGAAAATACTGGTTGAAATTACTGGGTTTAAAGGAAACTTGAGCTGAATATGCCACTGAGAAATTAAAGAAACAAAACAAAATCTAACCAAGTTTCAGACAGGAGTCAATGGATGTGCAGTAGCTCTCACAGGAAAAGTTCCTCTCACTCATGTGAAGAGGAGCAGTTCTACTCCAGGAGATTGTTTGCATGACTCCTATTACTCCCATCTCCCTCCTCACCCACAACACTGCCTGTCTTTTTGCCTTCCCAAGTGCTGTTTTTTCATGCGTGAAAAGTTCTTTCAGTCAGAGAGAACGTTCTGCTGAACATGTAGGTGGTAAAACAGGAATTGTTTAAGAACTGGAAAGAGCTCTGTGTGAAATTTCTGGGTATGAACTACAACTTAAGCAACACTGCATTTCCTTTTCTCTTTTTTTTTTTTGGTTGCAGACCACATAACACTTGATGCTTCCCTTTAAACCACTTAATGGTTTCCTGCTAAATCAGCTGCTTGAGGTAAGATCTTCTCTAAGACTAAATTATAATCAAAAAGATTTCAAGAGAGGATAACAAGTAATGTTCTGGTTGGTATCCAAAGCTAAAATACAGACAAAATGCAATATATATAAAAGCACTGTCTGTTCTTATGAATCTTTTGCAAGCTCTGCTATTGCCATTGAGTTTAGAATTCAAAGAAATACTTCTTTATTGAACAGAATCTGAGCAGACTTACAGTTTACCACCTTTGAAATCCTTTTAAGTTTTTATCATCGACCCCCATGTTCTTCCATCCTGAGGCTTAAATTCATATTCAACTTGGAAAGCAACTACTGGGCTATTCCCGAGAGAGAGTGAAGACAGTAACCAGAGGACCTGGAAGACTGGATGTAAACTCAGCTTTATTACCTCCTACACATCCCACTCAATACAAGTAAAGAAAATCCCATAAAACAGGGCAGGCTGAGCCATGCACACACAAGGCAGGAAGAGAAGGACTTAAATAATGACTGCAGATACACAGGTCCTGTAGGTAACATGAATGTAATAACAATGTAATGTAATACCAATGTAATAGCATGTAATACCAATGAAACTTTTTGGAGGAGAAAAAGGGGGATTTTCTCTGAGTTATTAACTGCCATCATAAGAAAATCATATTTTTCCACTTTAAAATACAGTTCATTCTACAGTGGGTGTAGTTACAAACAAGTTGATGAGGAAAACAAACAAAAATTGCACGTTACAGACATAAATATATGGAGTATGGACCAAAATACTTGGGACTTCAGCACCCTAATACTTTCGCTTTGTGTGTTCATCTCCTTGGCTCCCTCTGCCAAGCTTCTCTGCTATCAGATAACTACCACAGACTCACAAATTTTTCTGTTTTATCTTTAAGCCTCCCAGCACAGGTGTTTTTTTCCCCCACTATTTTTGATCTTCCTGCCATAATTTGAGCCAGTGGAAAACAAAAACCAAACTGAAATTCAACCACAGGCTCTCAGCATGAGGGACCACCCAGGTCAGTAGCTCAATAGCACTGCCAGGGGTTTCTTAACCACCAGAATGAAAATACAATGAATGAAATCAAACAATGAGAACACTGGAGGGAAAACCTGAAAAGAACATTCAGGGAATAAGGGTAGCTTTATATTTCATGGAGATACACATCAAACCCCAAACTCTCCCTCCACTTGCATTAATACTTTGCTACTCTCCTTCTTCTCTATTTATTTAATGTCTTGACAACACAGGGCTCTACTAGAGCCTCATAGAGTTTCTTCAGAAAGAACTAACTCAGTCAATACATGGGTCCAACACTGGAATAGCAGGGATCAGCCCAAGTTGTCTCCTGTCACACAACAGACTGGAAGTGACTGGAAGAGAGCACTAAATGCAGTGCACAAAGGAAGATCTCTAATTTCCTCATCTCATTATGGGCTGTGGATGTTTTTTGGATACCCAGGATGGTGGTGACACAATCAGAAGGGAAGGGACAGAATGCAATGAGGCCACACACACACACTGCACCATGCAGGTGTGGGCAGCACAAGAAGAGAAAGGAAGCTGAGGAAGACAGAGTTTGAGCCTCAGATAGGATGAGCATTCACCACACAAACTGACTTTGAGAGGTTCTTGGGATCCTCAGCCCATATGAGCACCAGGACATACACACTGTACCCAGCACTCTACAGAATTATTAATATTTCATTCCAATATGTATTTTTAATCAAAAGACCTTAAAGTCCAGTAGAATTTCCAGTTTATATATTCCTTACATGCTTTCATTACTAAATAGTTCATAGGATACAGATCCTACACAAAAAAAAAAAAAAAATCAAGATTTTAATGATTTACATGGATTTCTAAGATGATGAAGATTCAAAAAGATACTAATGTATCTTATAACTCAGTACCAAAAGGCAATTCACTGTTTTAGAGAGACATTTACAATGAAAAGATTCTCATATATAGGAGACAATGCCACATTTCAATAATTTATAGACCAATCTAGCATTTCCCTCATATTCAGATCCAGCAGGGAATCCAGACTGTTTCTGCTGTTAATCATTTGTATCTGAAACAGGCTCAGGAGATCAATTTCTAAGTGACTATCCCTTGCCCTATTGGGAATCAAGGTGTAAATTCCCTGCCTTGGTCTTTGTGACTACAAGACATCCAACAACAGATTAAAGTGGCTGGAAATAACTTTGTGTGAAAAAAAAAATAGTTTAAATTTCCTAAAGGTCCTTCAGATGTTTTCAAACCTTTCCTCTTTTTGACTGCTAAATAAATAATTTAAATTAACTGAAAATTAACTGACAAGTCTGGAACATTGTTGTTAAGGGCTTGGGAAAGAATGAAAATATATGATGTGACTTTAAAGCCTACAACTCTGCTTTTGTCTGGTGTGATAGGTGAGAGTCTCAGCAAAGCTCCCAAAAGCTCTGCTGCCTGTCTGACTCTCTTGGAACTCAACGTGCCCTTTTTTTCTCTGAAGGAAAAGGCTTTCGTGCACTACACTGGAAAACATGTATATTTTGAAACCCCCAGAGGTAGATATATAACACCGTGTGAGCTACTGTATTCAGACTAGCTGGGTTAAGTACTTCAGTGAATAATGTTCTCTGAAAGTTCAACTGGTCCACAGCAGTCAGTGTGTGCATGACTAATCAATGGAGTAGTTGTTAATTTTGATCCCAGACTGAGTCCAACAACTGTTTCCATTCTGCACATCAATTTCTATTACATTTATGGAAGGTAATAATTAATCCAGTTAACTCAAAAGAAGTTTGTAGAACCATATGAATTTGGCTTCTGAAGTGTTCTGCCACTCCATAGATCACTTTTCTTTGTAGTGTTTTTATTATGCTTGACAGTATTGGGCAGTAAAACATAATTCTTACTTAACAGCAATGTATTGCCTACTGTGATGAAAGGCAGTTTTTGTAAGAAAAAACACCCTACAAGCTCTCTCAAGTTGCAAAAAGGTACCTCAAGGCTGGTAAAAGCAGCTCTACAGTTAGTGGTTTGCAAAGCTGAGCAAAAACTGAGTCCAGAATAATTCAACCCCAAATGTCAACCTGTCAAAGTGCAGAGAGACACTGGAGGAGCTGGACACTGGACTGGGAACAGGAACAAGACAAAATGTTCTCTATTTGGGCTTTTACAAATATGTATGTGCTCAACAGACTACTAAAAAAAATTATTTTTTGAAATGTGATACCAAACAATAATTCCTTACTTTCTAATAAGCATTTGTCTTCTAACAGCTTTCTTGAAGCCTGGCTGGACAATAAGAAGCCAAGACAAACCACTGGAGAGGCAGCTCTGTAAACACACCTCTGCTGTACTACCAATTTCCTTCCTGGGAGCTCTGTGGCTGGTAAGACCCTTTAATATTATTATCTACCATGCTAGAATTGAAGAAAAAATGAAATTAATTGCTTTTGTTACCCCCCAAATTTTTTTCTTTGTTTAGTGATTTTTTCTTGTGGGACAAAAGCTGCCTGTAATCCTAAGTCCTCACAGCTTTCCTCTCAAAGAGATGAAGCTTGTATCTAGTTTGCCTGTAGAGTATACAGCTAAAAGTTATGTTTGTCAGGACTAAGACAGACAAATATTTGAGCTCCTTCTCTATCTTCTTCAACATTTCAGTATGTCCCAAGGATGTGTTCTATCAAGAGGGCCACAGGCTATTTCCTATGTTGTATTTAGTAACCAAGTCCTATTTTCTACACCTTCTGCACTTTGTTGAGCAATATCTCAAAGTTGAGCTAATATATATAACATATGTAAGAGCCACTACAGTAAAGGCATGCCAGAGATATGCTTCAATGGATGTGGCCTGTGATTATCTGATTTGCTGCACACTTTATACACCATAATTGAATACAGATTTTTTTTATATAAGACTGCCTGCAAAATCCAGAGGGGACGAAACAAGGTTTACTCTGTGCCAAAACCCTGTGCCCTGGGAAGAAATTTCTGTCTCTAAGATTGATGTCCTATTTTCACACACAATTTCTTTTTGCTGTCTACGTATTGCAGTGACTGCTTTTTACACAAAGGTTTGTGACAAAAAAATCCAAAGCTGGTCATGCTAGGAACGAACAAGTGGCAATATGGGAAGCAAATGTGTTACTTCAAAGCTTTGTGAAATGATTTGAATGAGATATCAGTCTGCTTGCTCAAATGAAAACAATACATACATGTAACTCCCCTAGAGTCCAGGCCTTTTGTGATGAAATTGGCATTTACCCACAGAGAAAAAGCAGAAAAATTGAACTAATAGTACTGCATGATTTGGGAAATTATACAGATCAGAAAATACTAAAACAGTTCTCATTAGAGGCAGAAAAGAAATAAAAGGTGGCAGAGTCTGAAAATCAACATGTAACACTTCAACACAGCAACAAGTAATTAAAAATGAGGAGAAAAAGGAACAAAACAAAACAAACAAAAAAAAAAAGAGAGAAGAAAAAACCAGCCCCCAAAATAAGGTACAAATTAAGCTAAGAGAAGATCTTCAAAACATACCAAACCCAGCAGAAAAAAGACCAGATGTTGTCAAAAGCATAATGTGTTTTTTAGGAGCTAGAACATTATCTGTAGAGTTCTCCAAAGAATACCTGCAATCTACACAACTTCCTCAAATAAATGCTGCTATTAAAGATCCCCTTCTCTCCTGGTACGTGACATGGCTGTAACCAGCTCAACAAGAGATTCCTTATTATACTTTGCAGTAGTTCAGGCTAATGGCAAGCCTGGGTTAGGCATCTACTTTTTAGCTGTACTGGATCCATGATTGCCTTCTTGAGTGGCAATCACAAACGATTATCAAAGGGCAGCAGAAATGGCATTCACATCTCAACAACTGAGCTCATGAAGGCATTTAGAGCACTTACTGCTTATTGTTGAGTTCTGCTGATTGCTGCTTATCCACAGATTGCAAATATTGCAGGGTGCCTCAGACAACCAGAGCCATTTTCTTCCAGTTCTACTGATACCAGCCAACACCTCGTTTGGTAAGTAATTTGCCATCACTCAGCAGCCCTGCAAGGAAAAGCCAGGAGAAAACAGTAAGTTATAGGGAAGAAACACATCCTTCTGCCTTCCCTGTGAAGGGGAAATCTGTGTATTTGGCCATCCAGCTGCTATGCAAAGGTACAAGATATATTCAAAGCCAAGTTCAGCAATTAACTACCCTAGATGGTTCTGTCTTCTGAAATCTCACTGCACTTGTCTGTCAGAAGAAATGGGATGGTCTATGTTGTAAGATCTTCCTGAAAGTATTGGTAGTCAGAGAGAAAACCTGATTAAACCTGCTCCCCTTGCCTATGGTGCAATGATTTACATTAAGAACAGCAGAGTGAAGAGAAGACCTGCTGAGCCTTTAATAAACTTCCTTTTTCCAATCACTTAAAACATTCTTTAAAGTTGCAACTGAAGTAATACAAAGCCAACATAACAGTGCACTTGACATTTACAAGCTTGGCAATAAATCTGATTTTCCTTTATACCATGTCTGCTTTTGATTAATTGTAAGAATTTTACTATAAATACTTTAACAGAAACAGCACAATGGTTAATAAATGGCATTTTGCATAGTAATACCTTAAATTATAATGGAGAAAATGCCCGAAACCATGTATATTAAGTTCAAAGTACTAAAAAAAGCCAAACGCTCACAAGTTCAACTTTCATTACTGTTCTCATTAGGGAATAATTGCAAGGCACCCTGAATCTGTTCTAGCCTTGGCATATACTAATGGAGTGGGTTACTCTGCACAGGTTTTGAGTTAAAAGCTCCTATCTTCACACAGAAGCAATGTTAAAACCCCCTATTTTTCGTAGCGCAGCATGATTAAGTTTCAACAACAAGAGACTGTAATCAAGACTGTAAAGTTGAAGAAAAAACCCCAATATTATTATTATTAGTACTATTTTTTAGTGTGACACAAGCTGAACCTAAGGAATGCAGCAGCAGAAGCCTGGCAGCCACTGCATGGGCTGAATTTTTATCACTTCAGGAAACTGCCTGACCTGCTTCCCAAGAGGGGCCTTTCCTGGGAGGGTGCCAAAGCTGAAGGGTAATAGACCTCTAATGAACAGCTCCAAATTAAATTATGCTGTTGTAATGTGGCATTATTTGGCATAAATTATTTCATTGCAATTAAGAAAACAGAACTGTAGCCCACAGCAGGTGGCTGCTGATGGACTGGCAGCAGAGAAGTTGGCCAGACAAGAGGAAAAGCAGAGACATGCTGCACAGGGAAGCAGGTCTGCTATCCACTGCAATCAACACAAAGATGCATTATTAAAGGAGTAACTGATATTGCAGGGAATTAAAACAGCTCCTGTATAAACATTTGTGAATTGTTTATCTGACTCAGTGCAGAGGCCAGAACCAGACCCATGTTCTGTTCAAATCTCATTAGTACCTCCCCAAGTAGGTGTGAAGCGAGGGCTGAGCTGCAATTTGTTGTCTGCTCAAGAGGTCACTCTTCTCCTAATTACTGCCTGCATCCTAAATCAGCATTTTTAGAAATTCATTTTGCTTGTGATTCTGCCATTTGTAGACAAACCTACCACATTCAACATCTCAAACAAACCAGAATTCATAATAGCTTTGAAGAAGAATAACCAAAAGTTCCCAGCACCTTCCATTCTCGCTGATGGTTTTAGGGTTGAATTTTAACTAATTTTTAAGACATAAAAAGTCACTTTTGTTGATATGCTTTTGCCTTAATTGCTTGTGAACTTGTAGCATTTTTAAATCAGACATCATCATCAACTGTAGACAGGTAAAGTGCTGAACAAGAGAAGAATCAGACAATTGCTCCCTACAGCTGAATACAAAATAAAGTGGGTGTCTTCCCAAAAACCATCCCTGAAGGAAGACACAGTGCCAGTGCCCTTCCCAGTTCTTTCTAGATGCAACTGAAAGCTCCACACAAACAGCAAGCTTCATTTACACAAACACATCCATTCCCTAACCCTGGGGGATGGTCAAGACAGGGTATCAGAAAACCATAAATGTATTTCATCTATTGCCATGTCAGTGTACTGAAGGAGGTTCTTACTCCTCCTGCTACCTTGGTCCTGCTTTTGAATCACAGAATGTGATCTGGAGAGATCATACAGTCCCATCCCCCTGCCAGATCAGGTCACACAGGAAGGTGTCCAGGTGGGGTTTGAATGCCTCCAGAGAAGGAGACCCCACACCCTCCCTGGGCAGACTGGGACACTCTTCTCTCACCCTCACTCTTGACAAAAGTTCTCCTATTTCTGTGGAACCTCCTGTGTTCCAGCTTGCACACAATGCCCCTTGTCCTGTCATAGGATGTCACTAAGAAGAGCCTGGCTCCATCCTCCTGACACACCCTTTGCATATTCATAGACCTTAATGAGGTCACCCCTCAGTCTCCTCCAAGCTGAAGAGCTCCAGCTCCCTCAGCCTTTCCTCAATTAGGGAGATGCTCCAATCCCCTAATTATCTTCATGGCTCTGCACTAGACTTTCTCAAGCAGTTCCCTGCACTTCTTCAATTGAGGGCCCCAGAAGGCTGTGACAATGTTTTTCAAACCTCTTCACATTCCTGTACCACAGCAGCTGTAGCACCTGGAGACAGTACACCAGAAATGCATTTACAGACCCCAGACAGGAAGAGGCAGAAACTTCTGTAAGAAAATCTCTTGACTATGGGAACATAATCCAGGGTAAAATAAACCCATTTACCCATTCCAGCTTCAGGTGAGGCTGTAAAACCTACCCATCATGGACCAAGAAAAGATACTTCAGCTTGAGCCTGTTTCCCAGGAAGCTCACCCTACAGATTGCTGTGCTTTGGTTTTCCATGTCAGACAAGGAAAGCTTCTTGGTTTTCCTACTCTCTAACTCACCCAACTTCACCACCACAGGTTGCATTGCTGCAGTCCAAAGTGTCTTACAAAAGCATCAAGCCCTGGCAAAACAGAGAAATTTGCCTTTTGAAAAGGGCAAGAGCCTGCAGCTGGAGACACAAGGGGACTCTCATCAAGGCAGGCCCAGCTCAGTGGTCAGACCAGGCTGCTCAGGGCTTTATCCACTCGAAGCTTCAAGATGGTTCTGATAGGAATACACTCCCTCATCTCCTTCAGGTCACTGTCAAAAACATTCAGTGGAGTGAGTNAATCAGTCATCATCATCAACTGTAGACAGATGAAGTGCTGAACAAGAGAAGAATCAGACAATTGCTCCCTACAGCTGAATACAAAATAAAGTGGGTGTCTTCCCAAAAACCATCCCTGAAGGAAGACACAGTGCCAGTGCCCTTCCCAGTTCTTTCTAGATGCAACTGAAAGCTCCACACAAACAGCAAGCTTCATTTACACAAACACATCCATTCCCTAACCCTGGGGGATGGTCAAGACAGGGTATCAGAAAACCATAAATGTATTTCATCTATTGCCATGTCAGTGTACTGAAGGAGGTTCTTACTCCTCCTGCTACCTTGGTCCTGCTTTTGAATCACAGAATGTGATCTGGAGAGATCATACAGTCCCATCCCCCTGCCAGATCAGGTCACACAGGAAGGTGTCCAGGTGGGGTTTGAATGCCTCCAGAGAAGGAGACCCCACACCCTCCCTGGGCAGACTGGGACACTCTTCTCTCACCCTCACTCTTGACAAAAGTTCTCCTATTTCTGTGGAACCTCCTGTGTTCCAGCTTGCACACAATGCCCCTTGTCCTGTCATAGGATGTCACTAAGAAGAGCCTGGCTCCATCCTCCTGACACACCCTTTGCATATTCATAGACCTTAATGAGGTCACCCCTCAGTCTCCTCCAAGCTGAAGAGCTCCAGCTCCCTCAGCCTTTCCTCAATTAGGGAGATGCTCCAATCCCCTAATTATCTTCATGGCTCTGCACTAGACTTTCTCAAGCAGTTCCCTGCACTTCTTCAATTGAGGGCCCCAGAAGGCTGTGACAATGTTTTTCAAACCTCTTCACATTCCTGTACCACAGCAGCTGTAGCACCTGGAGACAGTACACCAGAAATGCATTTACAGACCCCAGACAGGAAGAGGCAGAAACTTCTGTAAGAAAATCGCTTGACTATGGGAACATAATCCAGGGCAAAATAAACCCATTTACCCATTCCAGCTTCAGGTGAGGCTGTAAAACCTACCCATCATGGACCAAGAAAAGATACTTCAGCTTGAGCCTGTTTCCCAGGAAGCTCACCCTACAGATTGCTGTGCTTTGGTTTTCCATGTCAGACAAGGA
The DNA here is from genome assembly GCA_013400935.1 of Turnix velox. NCBI lineage: Eukaryota > Metazoa > Chordata > Aves > Charadriiformes > Turnicidae > Turnix > Turnix velox. Next base: position 46,282 of record VZTY01005814.1, read on the forward strand.
AAGCTTCTTGGTTTTCCTACTCTCTAACTCACCCAACTTCACCACCACAGGTTGCATTGCTGCAGTCCAAAGTGTCTTACAAAAGCATCAAGCCCTGGCAAAACAGAGAAATTTGCCTTTTGAAAAGGGCAAGAGCCTGCAGCTGGAGATACAAGGGGACTCTCATCAAGGCAGGCCCAGCTCAGTGGTCAGACCAGGCTGCTCAGGGCTTTATCCACTCGAAGCTTCAAGATGGTTCTGATAGGAATACACTCCCTCATCTCCTTCAGGTCACTGTCAAAAACATTCAGTGGAGTGAGTTGCGGCACAGATCTCCCCCAGTGCTGGTCTGGCCCCTACTTTTCTCCTCTTACCAGGAGAAAAGCCCAAAGCATGGAAGAGCTGACAGTGTTGTAGGATTGAGGCTTTGCCTGCTCTGCCCTGACACATGACATCAGCTCACCTACAGCCCTTTCTGCGTTGAGACTCAACCAAGCTATATTCACCTTGGCCAGAATTCAGCAGAAGTCTGTAATAATTAGCTGTCAAGTCTTTCCCTGTTCCTCCACAGCAATCTTACTCACCCACAGCGGCTCATGACACGTGATGGCTCACTCTATTTCTTACAACAAAGAAGAGAATAATCTTTTTTCCAAGCTAATGAAAAGGCACCAAACGTGTATATTATTTCTATATGTAGGTTTCAATATAACATGTAATTTCTTTGTCTCCTCTGCTCTAAAGAATCATGTAACTGATAGCTCAGTAATGAGAACCCTACAAATATAACCAGGGAGAAACAGAAAGAGTGAATCTTATGCTGACTGAAAGGTCCATATTTCACCCCAATAAACTCAGACATTCCTTCAGTAGCAGTGCTGGCATCCTTTGTCTGTGTTAAAACCAACATGAAAAAGGAGGAATTGTTTCTAGTTGCTTTATTTCCAAAACAGGAAATAAAGAAGCTCCTTCCCTTTACTATAAGCAAATTGACTTTTGCTGCTGTCTTTGCCATGGTCCTGGCAAATACTTCTGAAATAGCCACTGTCACCAGGACAGTGACAGAGAAAGCTGGCCTGGTCCCAGCAGTGCTGTCACATCCCAACTTCCCCTCCTCAGAAAGGATTATTTATTAAGAAAGTTTACACTTGTGGAGACATAAGTATTTTACAGTGCTGCTTTCTCAAGCTTGTGCAAATCAGTTTGTCCAGGTCTTTGAATGCTTTTATCTCCCCACCTGCTGCAGTGACTGCTGTCACTGCCCATCCCCACACCAGGATCTGCCACTTGCTGTGACTTACTACTTTTTGGTTTTGTAAAAAACAAGCCAGAAGAACACATTTTTTTAAAAAATGGTGACACTACATCGAAAAGAAGCTTGCTTACCGACTGGCCTTTCTCCTTCCTTTTGCAAAAATCTCTCTCTTCTTACAGAAAATGACAAAGAGAATAAAATAAACCATTTGCTGTTTGCACACAGCTCTTAGGTGTGCTGCCTTAGGCCCTGCAGAATTGCTAATCCTGAAATCTCTGGCTCATACCAGCTGCAACTCCTTCTGTACACCCTGCAGGGATGGGATGTGGATCTGTCACCTCTCTGTGGTGCAGGGCCACCCAGGACACACATGACAATCAGCTAAAGGGCAGGTGATGTTGTGCCTGGCAGGGAAAGCTCTCGGAGTAAGGGTAAATCCAACCTGAATTACAGTATCTGACTGAATGGAGCAACTCCTGCCACTCCCCAGCTGACCTGGTTGTGGCTCTTTAGCCTTTGCACTTTACCACCTCCTCAGATGAACTGCTTTACTAAAGCCCTTGGAGTTACACCTGTAAAACCATCTGCTCAGAGGAGGCTACAGAAGCTGAGACATTGAGACTGCTCACCTTAACAATGTCCCTCCCAACCATGCTGCAGCCTAGCTTCTGATCCTATGCTATCCATGCCCTGTGTGACTGCAGCTTACTTTGTTACCTATTTTTTCTCATTCCTAGTAACAATCTCTTCCCTCTCCTTGGTTACTGGCCTTTTTCCTTCTCTCTGTTCTTACCACACACCACAACAGCAACAAAGCTCTTCAAATGTGGCAAAGCTGTCCAGAACCTGTCTGTGGTGACAGAGCACTGGAAGAATATGGCACCAGTTGCTTGCTTCTGCAAGATCTAAGCTCACTGACACCAGGCACCCCTTTATGACTCCTCGCTGGGCAAACTCAGATCCTCATCTTACTGTACACTACTACTGCATGGGAACCAGCAGCAGTGACTGCCTATGCATCATTTAAAAAAATAACTATATATCCATTAAAAGAAAACAATCCATTCTTAACTATACACATGAGAAAAATGACATTAAATAAACCCCAAATGCAGCTAAAAGTGAAAGCATTTCCAGCTATTCAAAGTACTAAAACAAAGTTAAACTGTTGTTTTCACAAAAGGCACTCTCTTCTAACCAGCAAAATTGCTCTACATTTTGTCTTCACAGCAAACAATCTGAACAGCAATTTAATTTGTGGTGGGATAGATGAGCTGTCACACACTAGATATGCAGAGAAGACTTCCTCTCATATAATGTCAATTGCACTTTCCGTTTTGTAGATAAAAACAGCAGTCACCATGTTAAAAAAGTGAAAATATGTTTCTCTGCCACCATTGTGCAGTGTCTAGACAGCTTCTAAGGTGGTCTTGTCCCAGGCTGAAGGTTTTGACCTTAACAAGAGTGAGATACAACAGCTATTGAATGAGAGCAAAGGAGCAGCAGCCTCTTCTGTCCTGCCTGAAAGGATGAACTGAAAAGAAGGAATCACAGGCAATCCCACACGAACAAACTCCAGGCTGACAAAGCCTAACACTGAAATGCCACAAACCCAGTGAGTAAGGCAATGCTGTCTTGCACAAGAGATGCTGGAGCAAACAAAACAGTCATGCTGCAAATCTGGGATCTGGTCTGTCAGCAAAAAAAACAAACCCTGAAAAGATACGAAGTTCTGTGGTTCCAGTTTCCACCCATGAATTCCTGGTTCTTTGTGTTCTGTCAGAGCAGAGGGGCCATGCTCATTGTGAAGCACCTTCCTTCCATATCCCTTCCCTCCTTGTCTTCCCAGTGCACTGACACCACACACTTGTCAGGACCTTAGGCTGAGCCAGAGTCACACAGAATCACAGAACATCAGAGACTGGAAGGGACCTCAAGAGATCATTTAGTCCAATCTCCCTGCCAGAGCAGGAACACCTAGACCAGGAGTCCAGAGGCAATGCTGTAACACTCAAGCAAAGAGTGAGATTTCTGCCACATCAGACTGAAAAAGAATACATTCAAAGTTCTGGCCCATTTCAGTGTTACAAAATGTCTGGTTGGGGCAGGGATTGTCTTTTTGTTACGCTGTAAAATGTCTTGCTCAGGTAAGATGAGCAGGAACTCAACGTGTCATACAGAAAGAATGAGAATATATTAGACTGAATATTAGACTGTGAGTTAAAGCTTATTTTGAGTAAATAAATGGAGAAGATAGATGTGGTCAAAATAAATGTGTGCACAGTTTAACTGAAGCACAACAAATAAGAGAAACAATTTTTAACAAAAAGAGAATTTCATGTTTGCACAGACATGTTCTTGGTAAAAGCAATTTTCCTCCTCTCTCCCACTGAGCCCTATTTGTCCCTGTTGTTCCTACACTGATTTCAACAGCTGATCATCAGGAATAATCCAGTAACAGCCAGTCTGTGATTCTGCTTCCCTCAGTACCAGACTGAAACTCCCTGTGCTGGGAGTCAATGTGGACAAACAGTAGAAGGAAAACAGTCAATATCATGTCTCTTCCCATTCTGGAACTGGCAGTTTGTAAATCCAAATTTCACACTGCCTGATCTCTGAGTAACTCAGCTCCTGTCTCAATTACTTACTCCAATATCCAAACAAGTAGTTTCTTAAATGCTGGCTCCTCACACTTGAATGCAAAAGTCAGTATATTAGATGCTGTGTTGAAAGAAAAGTATAGGCAAACTTGGTAGCTGGAGACTGTGGTCTTCAGTGTTTTAAGTCATGTTAAGGAAGCTAATCTGAAGTCTGAAATCTCCCCAGAAGAGTAAATACTTAATTCCTAAATAATCAGGTATTTAGAAAGTGATGAGAAAGAAGAACATAAAAGAGCAAGAGTGGTTGGAATTAAATGTTAACAGAAGCAAAAAAGAAGACAGAAGGCAAACTGGTTTGAAAATCCACACGAATATTACAGCTCTTCCCCTTGTTACTCTCTGTGAAATAATTTAAACAGCATCTGTTTACTATCATATTTAATGAGCACCACAGAGCAGGGTAATCCCAGCTCAGGTATTTGCACAGAGCACTTAATCTTCCTGTAGCTCTTGACTCTGATAGATCAGCCCAGAGACCTGCAAATGCCCAGAAACCTCCCGCACTGCACTCAGCAGCTCTCGCCTGCCTAGTTCCAGACAGGGTTTGCTGAGCTCCAACAGCATGTCCTGCTATTGAAAAAAGGACAGAGCAAAGGAAATAGGTGAAGACAGTGGCCTGAGGAGAGTCATGGAAACAAATGTCTATAAATATGTAAAGGGAGAGTGTCAGGAGGGAGAGCCAGGCTCTTCACAGTGATATGGGGCAAAGGGTGCAAGCTGCAACACAGGAGGTTCCACAAAAATGCAAGAAAAAATTTAGTCAGGGTGAGGGTGAAAGAAAAGTGGCACAGGTTGCCCAGAGGGGGTGCACGGTCTCATTTTCTGGAGACATTCAAACCCCACCTGGATGCCTTCCTGTGTGACCTGGGTGTTCCTGCTCTGGCAGGGGGATGATATTTTGAGGTCCCTTCCAATCCCTGATATATTCTGTGATTCTGTGTAATGGCTGGACAGAAATACAGGAAAGGAAGGAGCAGGATAAAGAATATCAAAGGAGCCAGAAGAAAAATTCAAACCTTTCTGTATTAATAAGAGTTATGAGCTTAGGGGGCTTCTCATGGAGTAACTAGTCAATTTATCTCCCTAGAAGAAAAATAAAACAAAGCAGGAGACTGATCTAGCCAATTATGTGATGGCTTTATAGACACAGCCTGAACAGAGAACACTCCGTGGGTTGTTTCCTCTACTACTTCATGTAAAAACATTCCAAAATCTTCCCTTAGACTGAAGCATTTCAGAGTGAAAGAGAATAATTTGGTATCAACATCACAGTCTTGGTGAGAAAAGCTGATTTCCTGCAGTGGTCCTAAAGCCTCTTACTTCTCCACCATTCCTCAATGAATTGCTACAGCAGCAAGGGAATGCATAAGAGAAATTCTGCTTCACAGTCCTAGTTTTCAGTTTCATCTCCCCACCATCAGTACCTAAGAAAGGAGTCTCAGCCTTCCTGTGAAAGTGAATTCCATGCTGCTGCTTTCAGGGTTGTAGAGAAAGCAGCACTCCTTGGTAAGAGCTCAGTGCTCTCACAAACAGCTGTTGGGCTGGGTTTTAGCTCCTTCCTCACATTAGTTTAGTTTCTATATAGATTAGTCATCCCAATCTGCATGGGTAATCCGGTAAAAATTTCTACACACAATTGCCAGTCTGTTCAGAAATAAAAGTTTTAATAAAATTAAAATTCCTTCTCTCACAGCTATGACACATCAGAGAAGAGCCATAAGGGTGCCCCTATGATGGAAAACTGGAGCAGTGAGGGAGCAAAGCCTGCTTGCTTTCTCCAAGCACACACAAGTATGAGAATGGTTGGTGGTGAATTATTTAAGGAGTGGAACTTGCTGAGTGTGTAAGATTCTCAACAAAAAGTTTCCTGGCATGTCAAGTGAGAAAAGCCACATTTCAACCCTCTAGAATGTGGATGCAGAAAGTTCTGATGGGGGAGGACCAAAGTTAACAGGGTCACAAGGGTGTTAAAAAAGACAGCATTTAAATCAATACATGTGAGTGCAGATCAGAAAGGCAGTTCCAGTCAGCAAGGGAGAAATAGCTGCATCACAGCCTCAAACAGCCTGGGAGGTGAAAATTAAGATGATCTTGTGCCACCACCACTCTGTATTAAGCACTTCCTCTCCTGCCTCTTTTTCATCTGTGATCTGTACTACACCTATCTGATAATGAGTCAGAAATGTCTTATAATTACATTCCTAAGAGTCCAGTGTAATTGATGATCATTGAAAGCCTGCTTTCCTATCATTTGCTAAAAGGAATGAAGCTCCTTGTGTGCTTTTGGGGGCACAACTAGAGCAGCGACGTCTAATTACTAGAAAGATCCGTTCAACAGATGTCAAGGTAGCAGGTCTAATAGCTATTTCTAAGGACAAAGATATAATAATGGGCTGAAGGATTTCTTCTGCACCTGCGAAATTCAATGTGAGCCACTAATGAAACCCATGAAAAACCTTCTTCCAGCAGCATTCCACACAGACACCAGGATGCTTTACCTAAACTACTGCTGGCATGACACTGGGAGGGCAGGAGAGCCTGTTGTGTGACTAAATGTTCTTTTCATGTGGAAAACAGGGACACACAAAAGCAGGCAGAACCCCACAATTCACACTTGTGCTTTAACTGACTAGAATCATTATTAATTAAACGACTGCCCTGAGAGCATTATCCCAAATCTGAGGTTCCTTCTTGAACCTACCAGAAAGGACTATGAGGTGCTTTAGGTCTCTGCACAGAGCAAGTGAAAACACAACTGTCATGAGGATTTACACACAGAAATTTATCTGCACAGCATCAGATGGTAGAAAGGAAAGAAAACCTGGGTTACTTAGACTTATCATGAACAAAAAGTACTCAAAGTATTAAAAAAACAGAGTTCGAGCTGGAAAGCAAAGTGTGCATCCCATTAATATCAGTGTATGGGCACACAACCTGAGCCACCACCACATTAAACCTCAATTAAAGCAAGTGAAGGGCTTTGCAAGCTTCCTGAAGAAGTGAGCAGTCACCAGGGGGTTGAGATCCTCTCCCTTTCCTCTGGGTCTACACCAGGGAGCAAGGAATCATTAAGTGACACTTTTCCATTTATTCACATCAACTCTGCCATGTGCAGAAGCCCCGCACCAATCTTGTATTAAGATAAAGATAAGTTTCTATTACTTCTCCCTCATTATAAAATTCCTAATTTAGGAGAAGAATATCTTTCTAGCACAGAATGTGCCCTTCATTAACATTTCTCTGCCTTATTTTTGAGCTGGACAACATAACAAGGAGAATTTAGCTTTGTACATGGTACTGTATTTAGGAGCACTGTCCAATGGCTGTGGCTGGAATGAGAAAGAGGACTGTGAAAGGTAGTAGCTGCTCCTTTTTCTTTTATTTATTTTTCCCACTTTTATGGATTTATATTACAGTTTTATCCTTCTTCTAATAGGGAAATAATAGAGTATATTTTAGAAGTATCCAGTGGCTATTCATACATTATTGAATAGCTGAGTGTTAAAGATTAAAGGCAGCAAAAGTTAGCCACAGAAGCTGATTATAATTTCTCATTTCTCTCTCTTCATTCTCCTCTTCACTTACCCCCTGCAACACACACAGACACAGCTTCTCTGCTGGCCACTCTGAGTTTTCACAGAGGTCATTTAGAACAATTTATTATTTCTGTTTATGTGCTTGGCATCTTTCTGTTCACTAGAAGAAAATATTTAATCTATGTATTACACCCTTCCAGCTTTATTTCCTACTCCTCTTTTGTTCTTTCTATTTTTGATGTTTTTAAGCTGAGAAAGCTGCCTTCCTTCTTCCTGCAAGGTTTAAGTAAGTTCTTTTATCACAGGAGCAGCAGCATGTCCTGCTGCATGATGCACCCACCTTCCAAGGAGCCTTCCCTGACAAATTGCTTCCTCCTGATCTCTCTTTTCATGTCTTGCTTGAAACTGGAGAAGTTGCAAATAGAAAGAACAGACTGTAATAAATACCAACTTGTACACAGCATTCTCGGGCACCAGGAGATGGAGAACAAATGCTCTCATGTACAGCCCTACACAGAGCAATTTCACAAAGCAAAGAACTCACTCTTAAGTTACAGGATGCTGCCATGAGCAAAGTTTACATCCTTCTCTGACTGCTCCTGTTCCTTTCAGCCACTCAATCTTTCAGCAGTCTCAAAACACTGACACAGCCACTCTCCTGTCCCACCTGCATCAGCCTCCTGCACCTATCCTGTCACACTGCAAAGGTACATCAATAACGTTCATTAAGCAAAAACAAAAGCTCCCAAATAAGGCCTGATAGGACAAGGTTTTATCCTCATTTAGCAGAGGTGAAATATGGCTATGCAAGCCCATGGGAGTTTAGCCTTATGTACCTAAGGAAATATGGAATCCAATTACCTTTATATTATAGTTTCTCTTTATTTTACTGGTTCGTTAATTGGGTACTGAAGTTTCACAGGTACAACTCAAATGACATTAACCTTGTAATAGTGCAAACCCAAATGGCTGTAGACAGCAATGAATATTGAGTTAAAGTCATTTCAGAGACAAACTAAGCGACAATATCCTTCTCCTCAAGATCAAGTTGCATTGATGTAACTTTTCTGGATGTTGAGTGTGCCAGACAGACAGGAGATGTGACTACACTGTTCTTCCTCTCCTCCTCAAGCTGATCAACACAACACAATGGGGGTGGTTTCTTTCTGAAGTAAAATCCTGCCACACCAATGGCCAAAAATAATCAAGTGATATTATTCAGTCTCCTTCTCATCTCCATAGAGATTAGCAATATTAGAGAGGGAAACACAGCCTTAGTTAGTCTGCTCATAGGAAAGAAATAATACATGATGGCTCTTGCAGATAAATGAAGGGAAAGATATAAACTGCATCTCAGAAGGTGAATTCTAATTTTCTGCTGGATCTCAGACTAGGTAAAATCCATTACACTACTTAAATCTCGTAGCAGAAGAGCTACACACTTGTAACTTAATACTGTAAGTATTTCTAAAGCACATGTACTGATTTCTCGGTTTGGTGCACATCAATATGTGTGAGCCAAATAGCTACTGAGGCAAACTAAAAAAAACTACTGAGGCTGGAATTTGCCATGAGCAACAATCAATCTTAAAATTTATCTTGATGTTGTAAACACCACATAGATCCAAAATTATTAAAACATGCTCCAAGCAGGAGGTATTTCTGTAATTCTAAGGCAGCTTGAGTGCTCAGTGTTCTAACAGACCTTGTACCACACCTGACATCTCACTTTTTTGCCTCTCTCATAGCCCTGCTCTTGTTCATCGAAGCTACTTTACCTACATTAAAAATAGGTATTTCAGAATCCACTTCTCTGCAAGAAATATTTCAGCCTCTTCTCTGGGACTCTACATTTGAGCCCCATTCACCACTGCTGCTTTCTAATGCAAATCCTAATTCCCCCCGGTGGAATGTGATTAGCCTGGGCCAGTCTCACTGGGAAGAAATTCTTCAGCCTGAAATGTTATGGAGCAGATACAGATGGCTTTTGACAGAGAGGATCAGGATGAATCTGTTAAGATGGAAAGAAAAGCACAATTAATGATGGGATTCAAAATGTAAGACACATAGTCAGGGCAGGGAAATGGAAAGACCCTGCAAAAGACAAAAGCCTACCTGAACTTGGAGTGAAGCCGTGTCGCAGCAGCGCTCCAACAGGGGCACAGAGCCCCAAGTGCCTTCATTTGTGCTTCACAGAACAGCTCCATCTCTGGAAGGCACTTGGCACAGTGCAAAGCTACAGCTGCAGGATACATCTCACCTTCTCCTGAGGGTTAGGAGCACTGGAACTGCAGCATGTTTTGCTCATCAGCTTGCTCAGAGCAAGTGCAAAAGTTCCCAGAGGCAGTTAGGAGCTAGCAGAACAACTCCTTGCTCTGCAGCTGCAGGAGTCTTCTGGTGCCAGCAATACAGCTGCCACCACAGCACACCCCTGACTTGCTCTTATTTTGCATTTGGCCTCTAATTATGATCTGGAGTTTAAATCTGTGGAGACCTGAGCAATTAGATGGAAAACTATGACAATAATAAAACCCTGAAATAGGTCCACACAACAGGACTGCAGGACTGACAGCACAGCCCCATTATGGCTTTGCATGAGAAGGGTGTTTCTTACCAGCTCCTCAGCTGCACCACATCACCTGCCCAAAATGGTTTGAAGACACAGAAAATATTTTTAATCCTTCATTCATTACATAAATATATTTATAATAAGCCTGGCTCCACCGGGACTTGCAGGATAGAGAATGGATCTCACATGGTTCCATGAAGACAATGTTATGGAAACAGAAGAGCATAAAAGGAAGCAAATGCACCCGGCTGCAAACAGTAACAAAATAGCATCATTAAGGCAGTCAATGCAATGAAAAAGTGAGAAAATGCCAGAATTCAGCTTGGTTGTGTGATGAAAATCAGTCCCTGCCTCCTGCATATATGCAGTCCTTCAGAGCCTTCACAACATGAATATTCACTTTGTCCTACCGGATCCCTTTGTCTCTCCAAACAGACAGTGGTCCCTGAATGAGCACTTCTCATTGAGACCCCGTGTGCTGCTTGCTGCCTTATTTACTGCACCCTACTCAGAAGAGAGAATTATTCATTTTTTCAAAGGGTTTCTCTGGCACTGACAGTGTAGCATCTTGAGAACTTCTCAAATATTGATGACATCTGTTTGCACAACATGCCTGTGAGATGAGATGCTGTGTACGCAGGTAGCTGGTGTTGGACTGGGCACCAGTCAGCCTTTTAACAACCTCATCAGCTCCAGACAGCAGCTCTGTAGAGCTCTCTATAGACCTTGCATAGAACAAGAGATAAAGAATAGTTACCCAGGGACAAATCTGAAACACAAGGACGAAAACAAACTACAAGAAAAACTAAACTTTGTTATTGTAAAGCATTTGCAAAATCAGCTGAAGAACTTCTGTGTGTAGTAATCTTGAAGTGGCTGCCTGTAAGATTTACTCTGGACAGGGAAAGCCCAATGAAAGAGCTGACATAGGTTGAAGCAACAGATCACATTTAAACTGTCTTGTTAAACAAACTACCTGTTCTGAAAGCCTTCAGCTTCATTGACAATAATAGTGTGAAAAATCAAAGCCCACCCATGTGGAATAATCAGCAGGGAGGACTCAGAGGAGATGGAAGCCAGAGAGGCTGGAAGAACAGACGCCTTGAAAAATTACATGCAGGAAATAGAGAAGTGATGGCACAAAGCAGTAGTGCCTTGTGCAATAGTCTGAGTCCCAGAACTCAGATGAACATCTTCATAAAAGCATCACAAGCATGGTTGGTTCTATTAATGAAGCTTCTGAATGATAATCTCTATGTTGTCTTTCTTCTGTGTGAAGGTCATTCTAGTTAACAATAAAATTTGTCAACAGATCTCACAAGTACATTTTGATTTTGCTTTTCTTTCCCATCCTTTCATTCTGTGCACAGAATTGTAATACTTGGGTGATTCAATAAGTGTACATGAGCAATAGTGATCTTTTCTCCTCCAAAATGTAAAGCTGGAGTAATGTTCTTACAGACTTATCATCAGAATCACAAAATATCAGGGACTGGAAGAGACCTCAAAAGATCATCTAGTCCTATCTCCTTACCAGAGCAGGAACATCTAGATCAGGTCACACAGGGACACATCCAAGCAGGCTTTGAATGTCTCCAGAGAAGGGGGTCCTTAAAAAATTCTTGACTTAACTAGAGAACAACCAGGTCAAAATCATTGTAAAGCAACAACTTCTCCCATTCCTCCAAAGGTTGGATATACCAGTGAAATAGCAACATTCTCATAGAAACCCTTTCTGCTGGTTTTTGAGGGAATCTGAACGAGAGTAATAGAAATAAAATCTGGGCTATTGTTTTGTATTTTAAATGAGATATGCAGGTAACATATTTTTATAACTTTTTATTTGAAGGAGAACTATTAATAATTTTTTTTCCTTCTCTGGGAAATGAGAAATAAAGGTTTATTATTTCATAGCTGCCAGACATCAGAGAGGAACACAGACCTACCTCTCCCTGGTGTCACACAGAGGAACAGAGAGAAGCACCCAGGGCAGCAGGTTGTGTGGAATGTGTCTTCATACAATATTAGGCCTGGCAGGATGAGATACAGTGAACTGTCCTGAGTATAAACTCATGATCTGATACATTTTCCAAAGGAGACTCAGCAGGAAATACATATCTTTTATGCTTGACAAGGTGGCAAGAATTTGAACCTGAAGCACCTGGGGTTCCTAAGCATCTTGAATATGTAATGCTGTCAGAAGATGGCCATTATCTGACAGGAATTAGTGCTAAGTAGTTGAGTGAAAAGCAAGATACTGTGCAGAGTATTTTAAAAATAAGAACAGATAAGTAAAAGTTTCCAGTTTACTCTGGAGCACCAAAATATTTTTCTTTCTCTTCTAGAAGAGAATGTTTTTAGGTGTGGAATCATGAGCAGTCTCCCAGGAAGGTGCAGTCAATTGAAGAGCTAGAACAGCTTCTCCATGTGTGAACTCCCTCTTGGAGAGGGAACACTGGACAGAGAAGTATTTTAGAAGAAACTTCCATTTGCAAGTTCTAATAGCTTTGTACACAACGATTTCTTTCATGAGGCATCTCAACCACTTCTAATGTATTCTTACATTTTCAAATATCAAGCAAAGTAGTGACAGATGCTGGGAAGCAGCTGAGGAGATAGCTCTCTCCCTGTGACTGGCTTGTTATGTATTGCATTAGATAGTGCTGCTCAGCTGAGCTTTACGAGGTGGAATGTAAGATTAACAGAGTAGGAAAGGCTTCTTATTAATTAAAGCAATGCACTGCCAGTTGTAAGAGCAATCAAATGTTGGTTCTGTCTTACCACTGCTGCTTCCTTTTAAAAGGTGTGAGGGCATTTGATAAAGATGATGGCAGTGCCCAGCAGAGCCACAGCTCCCCTCTGTGATCAGATTTCTGCAGTCTGACAAGACAGAGACTTATGAGGAAAACAGCTCAACAAGTGCAGAGAGCCCATGGTATTGAGCCTGAGAAACAAACCTGGTCATTACTTGAAGAGTGTAACAAGGCAGTTTATAAGCAATGTGCTCATTTATTGGAAATGCTGCAGCTAAGCTAATGATTTTTGTTTTAGTTGGGAGTTCAGATTCTCACTTTCATCAGCATTATCTTGCCAAATATGTTCCCAAGCTTATTGTAATTTAGGCTTTGACACTAGCAACTGCCTTTTTTTATCCATCAAAGGATGAATTAGTTCACAATAAAAGATGCATATTAGACAATTTATTATGCTAATGACTGGCAGAAAAAAGCCAAATTACCTTGACGGTGGATTATATTGAACAATAAAAGCCCACCCTTGTTGTGATTCTCAGTGAAGGCATCATTTAGCTGTAGTGCACTACAGGAAGTTTCCTGGTAATGGTATCCCCATTAGAGACAAACAGACAGGCATTAGCAGTAACCACATCCAGCATGAAACAAAGCAGACAGATCTCACTCAGATTTGTAATTACGTCTCATTACCCTTCAGTAATCATTTTTAGCTCAGCTCAGAAGCAGAGCTTGTGTGATCACGGCATATGGTGCATGTGTTGGCATTTCCTACCTGATTATTTTAAAATCTATCATCTGCTTTCAACCAAACTGAAAGAGAAGTTGAGAATCAAAAGACATTTATGGTCTATAAAAATTTTATGCAAATTTAGTATCAGGTAGAAAATTATTACATTAATTCTCTTCATTGATACAGAAGCCTGGCCTGAAAATATGGATCAATGGGAAACAAAACATCCTGTATTGCTTCCAGAAGTGGGGAACATTCACTACCACACACTGTCTGAACCACTCTGATTAACCTCCCTGAGAACTGGGGACATCCATGTTTCAGGGCACAGGGCTACTAATCACCTGGAAAAAGCAGAAGAGAAGAGTTACTGCAACTTATTATCTGCACAACATTAGGCTTTCATAGGGATAAGGATGTTGCTGGAAAAAAATGTTTTCAACACAGGTTTGAAATGACAGAGGGATTAACATTTCTAACTCCAGTAAAAGCAAGATTAGACAAAAAATGCAGATGAGACCATCAAAATCGTTCAAGTTGGATCAATAACAAGTTTCAATCAGACACAGAAAAAGCTGTTCGGTGATAATGGCAAGAAATGAAATAATCAGTCTTAAGTGAGCAAGAAATAAAGAAATCAATGTAACTGGAGGAAAAACAGGAAGTGGTCCAAGCATGAATCCTGCAACCACCTCTGTCAACAGCCTAAATCAGAGAGAAGCAGCTCAATCACTGACTCTTCCAGATTCTCCAGCACAAGAAAAGCCAACAGCAGTGTCAAAAGGTGAAAGTGCAACGAGTTTTGACCAGCAGTACTCATAAAATGAAAACAAGTCCTGTTCAGGAGATGATTAGAGGCATTATTACCCATAAGGACAAAAACAAATGTCACTTCAGAATTTGGTCAGTTGAGATCTCTCATTACACCTAATCATGGGGTTTTTTGCCTCCAATCACTACAACTGTTACCTAGCACCTCTGAGTCAATGGTCCTGGCACAGATATTGTGGTTATTTCCAAGTGACTAATTACAACTCACTACTTCTTTGCACTTATGTAATCTGCACTGCTGAAATTCAGCTTTTATACATTTAATTGTCATTCATTGTCCTCTTTGAGGAAAGAAAATCATCTAGACAAAGCCTGCATCTCCTCCACTGGTTAGTGTACACATAGATCTTACTGCTGTGACACGGACAGGCAATGCTGTCACACAGGAAGCAAGGACAACACTCTGGAGCTATGTTAAAGACAAAGGTTTGTGTTAGAAGTGAAAGTTCAGCATCAATCTAATAACAACAACAAAAGATGGAGCTGCGTCTTACTGATTCTGAAGTAGCATCTTACGAAAATGAGCATTATCAGTGTGTTTTGTAGCAGGAAATGCTTTATCTGTTAGAAAAACAACAGCTTTTGTAAATGATTAAACTCTCAAGCTTCTTTTCAGCATTTAACAAGCTGTGAAAGCTGTTTAAGAGTGCTGGATGTACAGCACCATCGCTTTTATCCACCAGCGTAGTGACAATGATACAACAGAAATAAAACACCATCTTCTGTGTCATTGTTCTGCATTGTGTTCCAGAATGACATATGAAGAAAACCTGTTATATAAATAATTACCAAGGACCAATTTAAAGCTCGACATCAGTTTGTAGGAAGAACTACCTATTTCTTTCATTGTTATCACCAGTGAAAAAGCTGAATGCACTGAGAAAAGCAGCATTAAAGAAAGTAGAACTTGAGGAAAGCTGTTCCTAAATGCAATCTCTGAGTAACACCAAGGCCTGGTCTGTGTGGGGTAGGTGTGTTTTCCTACAGAGAACATAAGTTAGGAGGGATGATGTTTCAACTGTCTGAATACCAGGAATCTCTTGACTCCAAGACAGCAGCAGGAACCTGCCCAGCCAGCACATGTACTCTGTGTCAGCAAATTCCCTTTGACCAGGAGGAGCCATGTACCTGAAGATTTTCTTATTATCATCAACATTCATCCAGTTTAACCAACAGCAATATTTTCCAGTCTAGCCAGGACTTCAGTTTTTATAAAGCTTCATTTCCTGCTTTATCATAAAAAAAGTGACTATTTCCTGATTTCCCTAAATCCTACTCCATCCCCCGGTTTCACTCCATGATCTATTTACTTGTGAAACGATGAGTAATTCTATTATTCATGGATGTGTGCAGATCATTCACATGAAAAACCACAACACAGGCTGAAGCATATACTGCAAGGAAAAAAATCCTCAAAAAGGTTTTAAAAATTCAATCAAAAGTGACAAAAATACTAAGAGGAAGCTGTGACTAAGACAACAGGCAGAGATTCAAGCCCTCGGCTTCCTGCTCTCAGTGCTGTGTGACACCCAGCATGTCATTGGAGCATGCTGTTCCTGCTTTCCCAAATCTAAAACAAACACAACAGGCACTAAGATGCTGCAAGTGTATGTGGAGAGATTAGTTTGAAACCTGCTTTCTTTCCCACCAGTTTCCATGGAAAATTAGCATCTCCCTCTGCTACTGGGGCTCGTTTTGGAAAGACAGGCAAGCTCAGTAAGGAACAGAAGAAAGCTCAGGGAACCATCATTTTTCTGTGTAGGAAAAAGCATGGAAGAAAAAAAGGCATCAGGGAGTTTGACAGGTCAGGCCAGGGGAAAAGGCATTGCCTGCCCTGACACATGCATGTGAAATGTGACAAGCCTCTCTCACGGCTCCCTAATTAGGGAAAAGATTATTGAATTAGATTTACAAAACCAGGTAATTCAGAAAATTAAAATATGATGGCCCATCAAAGGAGCCACATAGGGTGACTGGTAACAATGGGCTTGTGCTGTGGCAGAAGAGTACCTAAGCTGTGTTTAAACATGTGAGTAAGGGAGAAGGGGCTGAAACACAATTACTGTTCTGAGCACAGAATCTGCTGAGAAAGTAAGAACACAGAAGCAGCTCTATTTAGGCAGGCCAAGGTCCATCTAACCCAGTCACAAAGAATCTGAGAGACCTTGACTTTGAGATCTTGCTTCCCTCTCCTTTCAAAGGACAAGGAATAACAACAGATGGTTTGAGTTACCTGTGCTTTTCCTCCAACAATTCTATGAACAAGGAGTTACCAACAGGAGATAAAGAGACTTCATGCAGTGTCCCCTTCAACAGTATTGATAGGTGTGGCACATATTGCCACATAGTGGGGTGCTGCCACCTCCCCATGGCAGCACAGCAGCTTCCCCTCCCTGGCATTTAATTCAGGGCTGTACCCACCTGAATCAGAGAGGTTCATCTGCTTAAAATGAAAGATGACATTTGCATGAAATGAAATAAACCCAGGAATGGCAGATGGTGTGTATGTGCAGGGAGGGAGGTGGAGGAAAGAGAAAGTGGTTTAAAATAAGTACCTGCCCCAAATACACAGCAAACTACAATCAAATTACAAGTACTGAGAATGGAAAGGGGAAAGAATAGAAGACAAGGAAATACTCCTGTAGCAAAGGCACAGGGAGAACACTGAAGTGTAATCAGTGTGATTAAGGGTAACTGTGGATTCAGCAAGCAAAAAGCAATCAGATAACCAGGTCAATCGACTACCCAGGGATTGGGAACTTTGTGGTTCACATCCACCTGAGAAAACATGCATGAGCAGTACTTCACACAGAACCTCCATGCAGATTTGCAGCAAAGCCTTCAGTAGGACAAATTACAGCTAATAAGCCCAGAAGCAGCATCCAGAAGATGTCCTGTTTGCCTGGTGAAAGTCTCCCTCAATCAGATTGTCCTCCTCCCTCTCTCGTTTTGAATACCTGCTCAACATCTCAGCAGATGAAACTCAATGACTGCCATCACAGCCAGGCTACACTCAAAAATACAGACAGCATCTTAAGATCCTAATAGTTAAGTTGATGGGTTTTTCTGAACACATTATATAATCACAGCAAATCTATCAGTGACTTGGAGATCACCATAGAAACAGGCTGACAAGTCTCCAAGCAGGAGGAAGAAGCCCTGATCTCAGCCTTGAAATGGTGATGATGCCCCTGGTCAAACTCAGGAACCTCCCTCCATCATCCGCAGCATCCTAGGTATCTGGCACTCCATTTCTTTAGCTTTGGTGTTGAACTGGAGGAGAAGTTTCCATGGGCTTTAATCCTTACTCAAGTATCTTCCTGGACAAGTACTCACTTTCAGTGCTGTTTGCATCACATGAATTAGGAAAGGTGTCTGTTTCTACATAATCCTTCAGATCAAAAAACAACCCCCAAATGGACTGAATTAATAATTCAGTACACTACGTGTACTTGAATGGAGAACTTGTCAACCATCAGCCTGGTAGTTTACCTGAGAATATATATTCCTCAGCTTAACATATTTCTTTAAAAATTTGACTTGATGATGGCAAATCTTTTAATCACTCTCTTAATTTTATGACTTCACCTTAAAACCACTCTAATTCTTCAAAAAGAATTGACATTTAGTCAAACAGAATGATGAATTGCTTTGCACTGCAGAGTGCTCATAGGCTCAAGGTATCTCAGGCTTAAAAGATTCCTTAGCCAAAGCTTATCCCAAAGTGAATTAAGTTTAAACATGTATTGGCACAGTAATTATGGCTCAGCACATTTCAAACTCTAGAGAAATATACTGAAATATTAATGGGTGCTACTAAATGCCAAAACAGAATAAATTTCACTTTGTTTCATGTTGTTTTCCTTGTGTGGTTTCAGTGTGTGGTCACAAGTGCAGAGTGATTATATTTCACACCTCTAGCCTCGAAATATTTATTACCTGTACATTTAGTTCCCTAGTCCTGAATCTAAACATGTTTTAAAGTAGTTCCCAACAATGTTAACTATAGCAGTGCTCCACAGAATTACTTTTTCCCCCCATATTGTTCAATTAAATCCTATGATTTTGCTTATTCTGCTTAATTATATATTAATGCTAGAACCACAAAATTCAGTAACTGAACGTAGATGTTTCACTGCTGAAAAAGCACTCCCTAAAAAGGTGCAAAAGGTAATCTATACCACAGTAACTTACAATGATTATGAGAACAGCAGTGGTAAAATCTAACAGGCAGAGAAATCTCATGGAGCAAAAGCCCAATCGCCACAAACACATCCAGGAAGAAGATTTTGCCTCTTGCCTATGGACACTGAGCTATAGGAATGGGTCCAGAGGAGGGCCATGAAGATGATCAGAGGGATGAAGCACCTCCCTTCTGAGGACAGGCTGAAGGAGTTGGGGTTGTTCAGCCCAGAGAAGAGAAGGCTCAGGGGGGACCTCAGAGTGGCTTCTCAAATATCTCAAGGGGGCTACAGAAAGGCTGGAGTGGGACTTTTTTAAAAGGGTGCCGGATGGCAGGACTAGGAGTAATGGATGCAAATTGGAAGAGGGGACATTCAGGCCAGATCTAAGAAAGAAGTTCCTTGCTGTGAGGGTGGTGAGACACTGGAAGAGGTTGCCCAAAGAGGTTGTGGATGCCCCCTCAATCCCTGTAGGTGTTTAAGGTCAGGCTGGATGAGGCATTGAGCAGCCTGGTCTAGTGGGAGGTGTCCCTGCCCATGGCAGGCAGGGTTGGAACTAGATGATCTTGAAGGTCCCTTTCAACCTAAACCATTCTGATATTTTGAATGTGAAAGAAAATTAAACAATCACAGGATCAGGAAACTATCCCTGTCATTGTTCCTTCACACCTCAGAACAACGTGCCAGCACTGCAGTACACAGTACTGATCTGAGAGGTCATTGTAGCACTTCTGATGGAACCGTTGGGCTCTCTTGGCTGGATGTGACCCAGAACACCAGGTCCCTGGGCTGATA
This sequence comes from Turnix velox, assembly GCA_013400935.1. NCBI lineage: Eukaryota > Metazoa > Chordata > Aves > Charadriiformes > Turnicidae > Turnix > Turnix velox. The sequence continues at coordinate 65,571 of VZTY01005814.1, forward strand.
CTTGTTTCTCACTGGTCTTTCCATAATGGTTGGTTTTGCCTAACAAAGGGCAATCCTGTCACAGCAGACAAACTGTCTGTACTTGTGCAACTGAAGACAATTCACAGCTGGAAGGAACAACGGCATTTCTGGCAGGGCAAAACACTTGCAGTCAAGTGACAGGAAAGACTTCTGTGAGAACCAGTCTCCTTCTGAGAGGGTACAAAGATGTGGAAAAGATAACTAAAGCAAGGAAACAGTAACAGTTTGGTGGCAATGACAACACAGAGAGATAGAGAAGAAGTATCTGCTGATCCTTGTAGCACACTACATTCAATTAGATTCTCCATGTGTCTTAATAGACCTGACCATGGATAGTATTACTGGCCATAAACACTATACTAGTCACATACTAACAGCAGCAATAACATTCAGCTGTACTGTTCAGCTCTAACCTCCTCAGCTTTGAGTTTCTTTATACTCTAAAGAAATATTTCTTCAATTTATCTTACTTTGCCCACCATCAATTACCCAGAATTATGACTGATTCTTCTAATATAGTGGGGTTTTTCTTTCGTTCTGCTCAAGACAAGATTCGCAAGAGCTCAGAAGCAATTTAAAACATTAACATCAGCCTTGCTGTCTCTAGATCCTTGCAGAAATATTTCTGTGTTTTTTGAACACTGAATTCATGTTCCAAACAAAGGCTTGTGGCTGTCAGCGACAATAAAATCTTAACTTTCTCTGAATTGCTTTCTATTTCCCTAATGAATCGTAGATCTAATTTTTGCTTTTTCTTACTGTTGACATATTCTGGAGAGATTTTTGCTTTGCTAATTTACCAGTGACAACGAGAATTTCTTTTTCTCAGAGGAATGGGAAAGTTTAAAGCTCAGCAGCACGAAGGGTTTAGATTGTTTTTGCTAGCATACATTACCTTTCAATTTATGCAAGCTAATTTTAAAATTAATCTGGAGTCTCTCACGATTCCCTATGGTTTTCATAAATTGCAAAATCTGTTGGTCAAACTGTTGAAAAATGCCTCCGGATTTCTTTCCTGCTTTGGCATGTGCAAAAAGCATCTGCAGATACCAACCACTTTGTTTTAGATGAGCATGCCCACCTGTCTTTGTGCAACATCACTGAAAGAAGCTTCAGAGCTTTAACTGTGCCAAGGAGCTTAAACACTGTCAGGTTCTAATCCAGCCTCAAATCACCATCACTCACCAAAGCAGAATAACCCACACAGCTCAGGAAGGGACAACAACATTCAAGAAGCTTTTTCATTTCCATTATTAGATTGTCTCACTTCTCTTTGAAAGAGCGAATTTGGAAAGCCTTTTTTTCTCACTCTCTGGCTATGTTCATGGAGTTCAGTGAGAAGTTGAGGAGTGAACGAAACACAAAGGTCCTTGATGATAGGGGGGACCTCACAGTCACTTCTCAATACCTGAAGGGGGCTACAGAAAAGCTGGGGTAGAACTTTTTAATAGGGTTCAGGATGGCAGGACTAGGAATAACAGATTTAAATTGGAAGAGGGGAGATTCAGGCTAGACATAAGAAAGAAATCCTTTATGGTGAGGGTGGTGAGACACTGGAACACATTGCCCAGAGAGGCTGTGGATGCCCCCCCTCCCTCTGGAGGTGTTTAAGGCCAGGCTGGATGAGGCATTGAGCAACCTGGTCTGGTGGAAGGTGTCCCTGCCCATGGCAGGCAGGGTTGGAACTTTAAGGTCCCTTCCAACCAAACCTATTCTGTAATGGATCAGTCCCTGCCCAACCTGGACAAGCTCCAATCACTTCTCCACAATGCATGGGCAAATTCAGCTGTTACTTTAATGATGGGTCACTCCTGAGAAGACGGTATAGGCAGGAACGCATGAGATTTGAGTTTTGATTTCATAAAGAGTAGTACTTCAGTTCCAGCAATGCTACCTGACAGGCCAGAAACACCTCTTACAATTTCAATCAATCTCATTAGCTTCTCTGATAGTAACTATCAGAGATAACATTTATCTTGGCTTCACAACACAATTAAGGTGGGAGGAGATCTCCAAAATGGTCCAAGAAACATTCTCTTTAAAGAGGCAGAGGCAAAGACCCCAAGGGACTAATGCTGGCTCTAAGAGACCTCTTAATATGCAAAAACTGAGAAATATTTCCATAATGCTGCAGGCTATACCAGTCTCTGCTCTTAAGGGAAATTCTCTTTGAAGAATATGGATTGTAGGCAGCCAGCCAAAGCCACACAGAGGAACAACTGATGTACATCTGGCTGCAAGACCCAATACTCATTTAAACTAAGAAAGCTCAACATTGTTTTAGCTGAGTATAGAGAAAACACGAGTAAGGTGCTGATACTGAAAATCCAAACACTTTCATTTGTTTATTTATTAAATGAAATGGCATCAGAAAGACAACTCTATTACCATTTGCTGAGGATGTGGAAAACATTTTCTCAGTGTTCTGTGCAATGTGAATACAGCTTTACCTGCCTCAGTCCTTATCTGTTACAAAGGGTTTTCAACTGCAACACAAGGAAGAGCTCCTTGCAGGTTGTGGTATTTGCTATCACTGAAATCTCTCCTGAGAGTCCTTTGTAAAACTGAAAGTGAGCCAAGGGAGCTCATAATATACAATGAATAGCAAAGGCCTTTCATGAATGAATGAACAAATAAGTGAATGATTTTTTACACAAAACATAAAATATTTGCATACTGAATGCTTGCACTGAAAGCAATTCCAGCAGAAACATTCAATTTTACTGCTACAGTTCATACTAAATTCAAAAAAAAAAAAAAAAGTAGAAAGGATGCTGGCATTGCTGGAAACCAGAACTACTTTAACTACTTTTTATAGATCCTCACAGATGCTTAAAATATATTGTTTTATGGTAATTGCAAACCCACAGATTTGTTTCCCTTGTTTTGACCAATTGCTTCACAGGTTCTGCTCATCTGTCTCTCATTTCAGAGCACTCAAATGCCACATTTGGCCTAATGACTTTTCATCATCCAGGGCATTGCTGGATGTTCCCCCACAGTATCTGCATTAGTGAATTCTATTTAGGTAGAATGAAACAGTATGGCTTCAAATTGTATTCCTGATTCACTATGGGAAAAAAAAAACAACCAAAAAACCCTTCAACTAAGCAAAATAATTGTCTTTAACTATCATTAAGACCCCATGCTGATGCCCTTTACTCAGCAACCTCCTTGTTTCTGTGACAAGAGACACACACAGAGCCACAGCAATGGGAGAGCACACAGATACACTCTGCTCCAAAAAATATATCCCACCAGCATATTGTAAACCCCAGCTTTCCTAAAAAGGAGAACATTTGGCATCCTTTGCCTAAACACCACTATCAGAATGTTTCAGGTGAACTAAAGATGTTTGGAAACCCATTCAGTGTTGCTGTCCCTTACCAGCTCTTGAGGTAATGGAGGGCAAGAAGCCCCAGAGATCAGCAGCACTGACGGCCGATTTCAATGGAATTAGACCCTAAAAACAAACAGCTTTGTCCAGGAAATTACTTTTTGCCCATTTAATATTGAAAATGTGATTTAAATGTTAGTAATCAACATCAGGCTACTTCTAATTTCTATCAGCAGGAGCACCCACTGCAGTCTGCTCCATTTCCAGTGGGAAGAAAACTGTGAGTACTGTTGCCTTTTGTAATTAAAGCACTACAGTACCAGTGTAAGTCTGCACAAATGTTAATTTTCTCATAGGATAATATTTACAGAGAATTTTTATTTATGAGTGTGTGGATGTGATCAGTGTTTGGTACCCACATGACAACCACATCTGAAGATCTGCTTTCAGAGTTCATGTTCAGGAAGGGCTGATTCTTTCTGTGCTGATGTGGCATGACAACACACACAGCTGTAACCCACTGTTAGTGTCACTGACCTCTCATGGGAAGTGGTCATGGCCACACTAGCAACTTCCACAAGGGTTGTTCTTCAGAACAGATACACCACTGCCATTCATTGTATAAGAAAATCCTTTGGGCAAACCAAGAGCATTGAGATCTTCAGTTAAAAACGGCCATTACTGTTATTCAGAACACACTTGGAGACATATCAAAGGAATATATGAGAGAACGGAAGGTGTAGGGAGAAAAGCTGGTAAAAGAAACTCGCAGAAACGGGGTAAATGGCTGTACTACATCATATGCTGTCTTTGCTCCACTCCCTCACTTTCCTGACATCCAGCAGAGCTGAAAAACAGCATGTATGGCCACCAGTTGACAGTGAAAAAAGAAAAAAAATCACCTACACAGATAAATTTATCAGAGAAAGATTATTGAAACCCCCCCAAGTTTTTAGAAACAATTTTAATAGAGTGTAAAAGAAACTGACAAAATACATTTCAAAGAGCACAAAAGAGTAAAAAGAATAACTCACCTAGCACCATCATAAAAAGTGAAACAAATCTGTTCATTTTAACAGCCAAATTTATACTTTTACAAAAGAGAGATGAAAGGATGCTACCACAAGTTTCAGAATAAGGTATATATAATGAACTGGAAAATGAGTGTCTCTGCAATGGAAAGGGATGGAACACAGGAGATGCTTGAAAAGCCACTTGGCCTATTCCTCTGCTTTAAGTCTGGCCAGATGATAATCCCAATTACTGACAGGGAATGTTTGTCTAACTTGTTTCTAAAATCTTGAAAAAGACTTCTTTCTTGGTGAAGACATAATTAAGTCCTAGCCAACTCCTTTGCAAGCCTGCTCCGGTGTTACAATACTCTCTGTCTGTCAGATTGCTGTTATTTAATTTGCTTTTGATAAAAATATGCCGCCTCTTATTGATCTCCTATCAGAGGTTAATTGTCCCAGAGGCCCTCACAAACATTCACTTCTGCTAGCATTTCTTTCAGGAATTGAAGTTAACCAGATAGGCCTAAAATTTTCTCCTTTTATGACAGTCACTACACAACCAATATATTTATTGCCTGCATCCCACTCATTATGATTTCAAATGCACTTAGAAATGGATCAGAGATTGTTTTAGACACTAAGAAATCCTTTCTGATTAAAGTCATCAGACCCAATTAGTTTCAGATCACTCGACTCAGCTGCATGTTTTTCTCCTCAGCAGCTGGTCAGTTGGAAATTGGCCCCTGTTGCAATGGAACCTATCGATGATTTTTCTTTGAAGCAAAGATCCACACACAGAGGAGAGCAGACAACACTATCTCTTTTTTCCACTTTTAACAGGTTTCAAAGCAGCCTCCAGATTTTACAGCCCTCAGATAAACCAATCTAGTAGAAAGCAAGCCAATCAGAATAATATTTAGCAATAATTATCCACATCAATGGCCAGAAAACATCAGAATATCTGCAAAAAAAATTTAAAAAAAAACAAAAAAAAAGGCTAAAGGAGGTGGAAGCAGCAGCAGATACTCTGCTGAGGGGTGTAGGTAACTGCAGAAAGATCTATTTCTAAGGTTACACTCATCAAAAGGTGAAGCAACTCTTGACATTACAAGTGAGACCAAAAATCTGATCTGGTCCCCCAAACTTTGCCAAGAAACCAGGCAGTGTGTACCACGGCAACCTGGGAGCTCCCAAAAGGGATTTCATCAGCTGCTGCGAGAGAATCAAAGGGCTCAGTCCCAGATACTGCACATCTTTCCCACTCTGCATCCCACACACAGTAGAAACATGGAATCAGACATGAACCTGGTCCTGCCTGACTGATTATCTTTCTTCTGGAAGTGACACACTGCCTGATAGGCAGTTTATCTCCTGTCATGTGCTCTTCATAACAGCCCTTAAACAAATCACCTCAGTTACACACTCAGTGAGGTAGAAGCAGTGCCACATTAAGCTGTGAGAAACACTTTCATGGCCCTGTTCCAAAAAGCATGTAAACTTTCAATATTGCTTTATTTGCCAATACATCATACATCATAAACCAGATCAGTAATTCTCATCTCCAAAAAGAAATGTATCTTTAATCCAAAATTTGCCTCAATAAAGGATAATTCTGCAACTACAAAACTGTGAACTCAACATGCCATAAATCACTTCCAGAGCTTTTCCTTTTCAAAGAGAAAGACTATTTATTCTGTGAATTAACTTAGGAAAAATAGAGATTTAGTAGATGGATAATATTTGTCTCCTGACTTAAAATTATTTCAAGCATGTCAGGGACCCATGAATATCTACATTTAACATAATATTTGACATAGTATTCAGTGCAGAAGCATCTATTGTTGACAGAAGGCTTGAAATGCTCATGTCTCAATAGAAGGTGGGAGGGTTGGATGAATTATCTGAAGTCAGATGTTCATGCTCAACCTTGCTATGGGTTCTCAATTTCTCTGTGTGCTGAGGAATACACTTTTCAGCCTCTTGCTCAGTTGAAATAACTGGAAGAAAAAAATTGAACTAATTGCCATGGGTAATCCTGGATCTCTGGTCCAGGAATAACATCATGCCATTTCTCCCACTGCCTCTATCTTTTGCTTCACTTCTGACATGGGTGAGGAGTGCTCTGGACTCACTGGTTTTGGGTGATAGCTTGAAAAAGCCAAAAGAAAACTTGCACTTTTTTAGCACTGTGGGTCAGAGTAAAAAGTTTTTCTCTAGCAGAAGCAGTTACCTTCTGTTCAACAGAATTTAACAGCAAAATGCACAAAGCATTTCCACACAGGCTCCAGCATTTGAAAAATGAGAATGGAAGTGACTATAAAACATCACCCGTTTCCTGTGTGCCAGACTAAGCAAACAGGTAGTTTGGAAAGAAAAATTCAGAGTCAGGTTTGCCTTTGTTGTACCAAAACCTTTCATGACTTGAGGAAACAGCTGGGCTCCTGTTCCCTTTTCAGTTCAGCACATCAGCAGCTCCATCAGACATGAGATGGGCACACAAGAGGACACAGGATGGAAACACTAGGACAAAGTGCCCAATCTGTGGTTTGGACAGAAGGACACCACTGTGACAAACACGGGTACTGAGAGAGCCATTCAGTATGCATTAACTTACAGAGCACGACACAGAGAGAACAAAGAAACATTTCAGCACGACAGAGCTCCAGTTCAGTGCAATTTGGAGTGTGATGATAGATTTCATTATTGCAAACATTATAAAGTATTAAACCTGTATATTAGAGTTGGGCCAGTTTCAGCACTAAAACATAGCCTTGGGCAGCTTTCTTACATGAGGAGAGGAAAAAGCTGATCTGCTGCTGTGTTTTACAGCTAGTGAAATGAAACAGTAAATGGGCAGGAGAAAAATAAAGCATTTTCTGGGCAGTCAGGTACACTGTAGGTCAAAGGGGCTGTGCAGGATTGGTCTCAGAGTCCTCTTGTGACCCCCAGGGTCTTGAAAGTCACAGACACAAATTAACCACACAGGAGGGAATACGTTAGGAAATGTACTTTTCAATGCATGAATAAATGCACCACCCTAGATATTTCAGATTTATACTGTGATTTCTTCATGACAAGGAGTAAAAGAATTGCATCAAAAACTTTAGAGAAGCCAAGTGTGCAGAGGACTCAGACCAAATGCAAAGATTGCCCCAGAGTCCTCACTTGGAAGTAAATGGTAAACACATCCAAAATAGCTACTGTGTGGGGATGGCTTCTTGGGGAAGTTTTCAGGTTGTAGATTCAGCCTGCTCCTTGTGGAAGAAAAGGTGTGCTTAGAGGACAAAACAAAGATACAAATGGAATAATTCTCAGGACTCAGCAGGTTCAGCACCTTGGCACAGTGTCTCACAGCATCCCAGCTCCCAGGGCCAAGGCAGGGGCAGAGTCACTGCTCAGAGCCCTCACTGTCAGTGTTTGCATAGCAAATGTCTCCTTCCTCCCTCTGGCACAACCTTCCAACAAGGATCTGTGCCTTCACTTTTTACCATTTTAGAAGCTTTTTCACATTTCTTCCTTTGATGTGGTCACTTCCAGCACAGTCACAGTAACATCAACATCCACAAAATCAACAGTCATACATTCAGAATAATTTAAATCTAGCCTGAAACAGATTTTCAGAGATCTTAAGAAATGCCTTGACATTGATTTGCTTTAAATACAGAATTTGGAAACTAAGATTTTAAAAATCCCTTTACACTGTATAAGTTACAAACACCACCAGACATTGGCATTTTCTTAAACCCAAATGAAAAACACATGCTCCCCAAGCAAACACCTGCAATGCCAGCATTGCTTTCTACTTCTCATACTCCAGAGCATCAAGTTAAGGGAGAAAAAAATCAGGACTCTGAATATTCCTATAATGCTGAGGTGTTTTTGCCTGAGCTGTGGTGAAAGCTGAATCCTAGAGAAGTGTTCCCTGCGCAGAAGTGGCTTGGTCTATTATGTTCAGTATTAAAAGGAAATTTTTAGTTCTTCAGCTGATTTCACATGTTTTAACAGGACATTCTGAGTGAGCTAATATTTGAAGTATCCACACCAAAGCTATGTAGAGATTTAGAAACCAAGGAGGTTAAATGATACCGTGAAGTGATCAGAGAGCCAACATCTTCTGTGCCCTACACTCTGGACCAGGATTAAACTATTAATCTAGTTGTGGGATACAAGACACTTTTCCATTTTGTACTCTTAACAGATTTCCCAAGGAGGGCTGCAGCAAACTTCTATTAAACCACATTTGTAAGGTAAACAGCTTATTCTTCATAGCTGCTGTCACACTGCTGCAATTGTAACTAGATAGAGAGCCATTCAGTAAATGGAGGATGTAATAGAAAGAATATAAACTTAGATAATGTAAATTTTAAGGGTGACACTGACATACTGTTAAGTTTCACAACCCTAGAGGCTATAACCAGTATTTACCAGAATCAGAACATCATAGATTCTGGGATTTGTCTCTGTTTTCTTGTATAAATCTGCAGGAAATGGCAAAATCAAACTCCTCACAGTAATTAATACACTTCGGTATGGAAAGTAGATTAAACAATAAATAAGGAACAAGGTGTTCTGTAGGAAACTTGTGTGTCTAAGTGAAGGAGGATGATACAGCAACAGCTACTGTATGACATACTCAAAACACAACCACCAGCTCTGAATATCTCTGCAGGGCTGCTGACCAGGAACTGGAAGAAAGCAGCAGGAAGAATTACTCTATGCTTGTCCTGACTTTTGTACTCTAATTTTAAGGCTCTTCAGAGTCTCAGTTAAAGCAAATATACCCAGCTCTATATAAAAATTCATTCCCTACTGGTCTGCTCCCTTCTACATATATTCACTGACTTGAAAATTGCAAGGGGAATAAAAAGACAGAGTGAATAATGTGAATTAAATCCCATCGTATTACAAGAGCAAGTCGGATTCTCTCTCAGATCAATGCTACCATGTAGAGAGCCACTCCTGGTACATCCAGGGACATATTCAAAGTGTCCAAGAGTATTTGTCTGGCAGATACATTATAATTAAGTTAATCAAATTACAGTGCAAGGTGCTTAAGTAATAAGAAACCTCCATCCTATAAAGCACACATAAATTTTCAAGCTTTTTCTACCAACTTTCCCACACTTTCTAGATGCTGGGGGAAGCAGACAGTCTTTCGTGACCAATCTGAAGCTTAAGTTTCCCCCACAGATAACATCTACAACTATATAGGCTTTGGGGGATTTAATTTTTTTTTCCCCTTAAACAGCTCAGATAAATCACATTCTTTCACAGCTGGCTTGAGTCCCAGCAGGTCTCTGCGTGCAGTGAGACTATTTTTAAGCCAACAATGAATCACCAGCAGGAGGACAGGACAAACTGCTGAAGCACCATTCTAGGTGGTGCAACTATAGAACCATCTCAATTCTGTAATTTCTGGAAGAAATGAACCTTGTGAGCAGCAGGTGTGTATGCAAATACAATGCCTTTATGTTTTAAATAAGCACTATTTCCCTACAGAGTCTTTATATATGTTGTTTACTGAACTTTTTTAAAGACCATTACAAAAAAACTCCTGTAATCTCTTTCTTTGCCAGGCTACAGCTGAAATATCTCAAAAAGCCCTTAAAAAAGAAGGCAAGCAGCAAACACACAGATACTGTACTCACCTGAGAAACATTTAGTAGGCACAGTTTCATGAAGGAGCTTCTATAACAGGCAGCTTTACCTAAACTCACACAAAAAACTGCTTTGGCTCAGGTAATGCCACTGATTGCACTGAATGTAACATATTTTGTATTGACTCACACAGATGTAAGAAAGCCCCTCTAATCTGGAAGGCATTTTATAGCAGAGTTTGAAATAGATCCTGAAGAATAAAAGATCCAATGAGACTGACATGCTAAGCTTAAACACTAAACACAAAATTTTCTTTAAAGGAATTATAATCTCTAGATCCATCACTCAAAGGTAGGGGAATAACAGATTCATTGCTGCACTACTGGCCCGAGTCTCCTCCAGCAACAACTGCTACTGCCATTATTCAATTCAACTATTACTCTCTCACAACACAAAACATTACCAAATAGCATAAAGCATTAATATGTTGGTAATAGTAAATTAATATTACAGAACTGAAAATAACAGTGCAGCCAAAATAGACTTGCAATTTCTTTAAAAACATTCTCAGATCTATCATTGGGCTTTGCCTATTCCCTTCAGTGAAGGAGAGAGCCCTACAGGGGAAAGAAGCCAATTCCTAGGCAGTAGCAACCCTCAGACCTGACAGAAATGTAGCCCAACCTAACACTGACAGAGAAACAAACAGCCAAATCCATAAACACTGCATGGATACATCTCTCAAAGACCTCTCCAAACTGTGTTCAGACAGCACTGCTGAGCTCCCTTCTCTGCATGAGAGACCACTGTAAATTCCACCTTTCTAAAGGAAACTCTCATGCTCAAAGAGAATAATGCACACCAAGTGGTGCTTTACAGAAGGAATTTTAGGCATCTTTTCTCAATTCTTCTTTGCACAAAATTATGGAACTCCAGATTCCCTTGCATCTCTCTTAGATGTAACTCCACCAGAGAAACATATTTCCTAGAAAATAAAGATGGGAGATCATCTTGTATTGCAGGAAAGATGTGTCAAGTCCATCTCACATAGCTATTAAATTGAAAAATGGAACTCTAAGGGAAATTTGACAATGTTTCTGAGAGCTAAGAGACTCATTTTCACTCACTTCTCTTACGCAGGCAGAACTTCCATACAATATTTCAGTAAGGATTTTCTTTTTTTTAAGATTCTCTATTGTCAACGTGAGAAGTTTGGTTTCTGTCAGTGTAGCACTTCAACTGCATCCAGGAAAAGCTGTTTCAGCAACCTTCTCAGAAATGAGGAGTGGGCATAAATCAAGGTTTGTAAAGAACAGCAAATACAGCTTTCACTCTGAGTGCTGGCCTGTTTCTTATCTTTAACAGTAAAGAAATAAATTACATATTCAAAGTGCCTGGTTTGTCCTGAAACAGACAGAGATCAGGGGAAGAGGCCCAAAAGTAGTTTGGTTTTTTTTCTCCATTATAGCAAAGATTTGATTTTAAAAGCACACATATAAAAGCCATCCAGTCTGATTCTAACTCACCCAATGACTTCCCCAGCTCCTCAGACTAGCAAAATAGCCTGTAAGAAAAGCTTCCTTGAGAGAGAGGAGTTGTTGTATTGGCAGGAATTGGCATAATGGGTAATTTTGCTAGAATTAATCACAGCCAGGATGGAGTCCTCCTTTCTGTACCTGTGTGAATGCCAATGCATTTAAAGTATATTTTCTACAGAGCTTCTTATTAGGAGTTGTTATTGCTTATGATTCACTTGCTCTGTGTATTTGAGTATTAATCCTATGCAATCAAAATGCAGGTTTTAATAATAAATCTATTGAAATACCAATGGATTTCACGGGAGGCTTTCAGAGGAATATGGGGATTTTAGAAGGGCATCATAGAATATCAAGGATTGGAAGGGACCTGAAGAGATCATCTAGTCAAATCCACTTGACAGAGCAGGAACACCTAAGGGTATTTACTACTTTAAGGTTTATCAGATCCTTGATCAGTAAACTTAAAACAAAATTGCACATTCTTTTCTCCCCTTTCCACTTGCCATTCACAGGTTTTTTTACAGCTAATTCTCCTGTTGATGCTCCTCAAAATCTCAAATTTGAACTCAGTAATTGTTTACGTAGAGTTTCACAAATTAAGTGATTCTCCTATTCCATGATTGACACTGATTTCCAAAAGATGCAGAATAATAAACATGGGGAAGCCAGGCATAGTTTACAACCTCTGACCAAACAGAACCTATCAGAAAACACACTCAGCAAGTAATGAATTTTGCCTACCATCTAGTTATAAACAAGATTTTAGAGGATTCTAAGAACTTCCTGAGCATTGGTAAGTCAAAACAAAACAGAGATATTCAATTCCAGCTCAAATGAGTTTAACCTCAATAGAAATGTTATTTCTCTTGAAAGGTAAAATATACAAATATTATGCACTTTCACTTGTTTTTGTCACATTTAGCCCACCAGAGCAACAGCATCAGTTCTCAAAAGGTTTTAGCTAGATGACAGATGAAGAAGTGATAGGACACTGATGTTTTTTCTTGCTAAAGTAAGACTAAATGATGCAAGAAAATTAAGATCATAAAAGCAATTTTTTCTTGAAAAATAAAGTATCACTTTCAAACAACCAAAACACTGCAGACTATGGCCAACAGAAATCAATTTTAGCCTTCCTTAATACAGTCTTAATAAACACCCATCTAAAAGAAGTATACATATGTATATATATACATATATATACATACAAGAAATAAATATTAAATTCTTCCAAAGAAAAATGTACTGCAAAAGAAGAAGAGTGATGTCTCTGAACATGCACCTGAACTGCTGGCTGCTCAGACAGCACTTCTGTGTGTGAATTACCTAATATCCCAGCTTCCCAAGATGAATAGTTTTGCTTCCATTTCTGGAAAGAAAGTTGTAAATCTGACAGAACTCGCTGTACATTTGCTGTGGAAAAACACCAAATTCAGTCTTTTTGTCTTTCCCCTCTCCAGGCATTTATGTGGAATATATTTCTGATAAGTTTAGTAGCTAATCCTCCTCCTCTTATTGCTTAGCAAGTCACTTTAACATTAACACATGACTTATTACTACAGATACTGGCAATACACATAATTTGAATGCTGCACTGCTCAGTTAAAAAGTCACTGTACACACATCAGGCTTTATGATGCCTCAAATCCAAATTTACAAAGCCCAATGATGCCACCAAGAAAGAGATGAGCTTGCTGATGGTTTTTACTTTGTGAAACACAATTCCCTCCTCTTGTCATTTGGATGATATAGACTACACTCTGTATTTGTTTCTGCTAGGAAAAATAATTTCTTAAAGCACGTAGGGTTGGTCATACTTCTCTTATAGATTTTCTTGCAATCCTATTTTGAGGGTATTATCTTATCTGGACTAAAATAACAGCCAGAATTTATTGGAGGAAGGTGGTTTGAAAAACCTTTCTAGCAGAAATAGATCTATTTCAGCTGAAGACCTTTAGTATTACTCAGATTTTTTGAATCAGACAGATGCAATTTCATTTATTGAGTGTTTTCTCTTCTGTTTTGCAGCAGGGTAACATCAAGAACAAAATGAAAATTATTTATTATGTAATGCATTTGGAAACAAAATACATTTAGAAATCTGATGATTCAGTCCAGGTAAATTCAGAAACTTCAAGACACCACTAAGAATTGATTGCTGTGGTGCATGGCAATATTTGATGATAAAAATTTGATTTGGCAATATTTGATGCTAAAAATATATCCCAGGGACTGTGCACTTATTTTTGCCTTTGTGTGCATGCTCAGTTTATGAAATCTGCAAGAAAACCCTGAGTGAGGGAAAACTCATTCAAGAATATTTTGTCCCTCATTTGAGTTGGACACCGATTACCTGAACAGACCTTTGAAAGATGCTCTAGCAGAAACACAATCCATGTTTATGCTTGGCAATGCTGCTTTGGGCACTACACATATAGTAGGTCACAGAAAACAATTAACAATATTTTACTGCACCACCTAATGTGGAATATTAAACTACCTTCCAATATACTACTTGTGAACAGTGAAAATCAAAAGCTTTTGGGAACTGCATCAAAGAGGAGAAAACATAAGGTACGAGGAACAGAAGCCCTTTTCATAGCTCTTTCCCACTGATCCCAGGACACTTCAGGGTGTACCCAACACCAGTGGCTGCTTTGTCTTGCAGCAGCTTCCCCAGGCACACCTGGGATTCCTCATTTCTGCACTTAGCTTGTCCTAACAAGAGGGGTGACAAAGGGTTCCATCCTGAAGGATCAGCATATAGGGCACAATTCACTTAACTCAGAAGCCACATGAGAGTTGTCCAGCCAAACCACAGGCTCACTCAGTAGGGATGTGCTTGTGTTGGTATCCCCAGCTAGTCAGAGCATGACTTGGACACACAAAACATCCTCTGGTCATGGCTCTCTGCTGATTACCAGGAAATTCCGGCAATAGCTTTTGAATAGCTATAACTAATCAGTTTAAAATCACCTGCATTATTAGAGAAGAGGGTCAGTTTGATCCAAAACTGGCAGTACCCAGAGCTGGGAGCAGTGCACTCCATCTGAAAGAGGCTATACGAGAGGCCGCTGCAATCTGCTGTTAAGCTACAAAAAAAGTGATTTCCACAATGCTGAGAAATGAGGCTCTGTGTGAAGCAGATCTCTTGTAACATGACCTGAGAGCAGGATTCATCTCTGTAATCACTTAGTTTAAGTCAGTCATCAAGACTCTTGCTATAATTGATGGAAAGAGATAAATGCCACCAGAGGTGATTCAGTCCTCCAATTTCAGATAATTACCTGTGGATGATACAAGGCATCCTCTGAAGGTGCCTATTCTTTTTTATTGATTATTGAGCAAGCCCAGAGCACTTGCAAAGCCAGCTGTTAGATGTTAATTAGGTTAGGTGGGACTGAACAGCAGTTAAAGCAAAACTAGAGACATGTCTGGTTTAGGAATTGGTCCCGTAGCCTTTCCAGAGGTGTAGGAGGTATCGACAAAGTTATCCAGCACAGAACTATCTTCTCGCTGAAATGATCCCCGTATTTTCTTTGGTTCTGCTTTTCTGCCAAGAAAAAGTCATTCAAAAGGAATGACTGCAGAGTAAACAAGGATGCATGCACCATCCCATGTCTCCAGGACATTTCTGAAGAACTTCTGCAGGGCCTTCCATATTGCTGTGCTATCATTCAAAATCTGCTTTTACAGTCTGCTGCTAATTTATTTATTTATTCTGAGGATCTTTCTCCTTACTTATAAAAGAATAACACTGGGTTCAGGATTGGTAAAGGAGGAGTTCATGACACACCACATTCATGGACATATGCAACTATTCTTTGTGCATTAGCATTTCTAAAGCTTCCAGTGGTATTTCATTTAAGGAGGAAGCCTTCCATTCTCAAGAGGGACTCTCTGAAGAAGCAGGGTAGACTTTCCTATTTGAAGTTGACATCAAAAGCAAGAAAACAGAAGAAATATAGAATTGTTGTGTCAATGAATTTGACTTAATGAAATCAATAAACATAATTTCTCCATCCCCCCCACTTTTTCTAGCCAGCCCACTCCTGTGAGTCACTATCCCAGTTACCAGAACAGCTTCCCTAATGCCAACTCTCCTGCTGCAATTTCAACCCAACACATTTCCTCTCTGCAGTAAACATGCCATAGATTTTGTTACCTCTCCTCAGCATCCCTTTTGCAGGGGAGGTGTCTACCTCTTTCATTAGTAGAGGAGAAGCATCCTTAAATATAGATCTTGAGTAGATAATGTCCTCATTTCTAAGAGCTGGGGTCCAGTACAGATAAAATCATTCTGGTATTGATTAAACCTGTTTTGTCTATGTAATTGACAAATGTTAACTAGACACAGTCTGTAAATGAAAGCTTGTGTAACTTGCTCAGGTTGTTTCACTTTCTCATCCAAATTTTAATTAATTATATTCTAAATCCTTCTAGCTCTGCTGCCTCACTGCAGCCATTATTTGCAATAAAGAGAAATGGTTGGGTATCCATTTGGAGTGAAGTTACAAACAACTACCCAGTGAGAGAATTACGTGCAGATCATAGAATCATAGAATAGTTTGGGTTGGAAGGGACCTTAAAGATCATCGATTTCCAACCCCCCTGCCATAGGCAGGGACACCTCCCACTAGACCAGGCTGCCCAGTGCCCTGTCCAGCCTAGTCTTGAACACCTCCAGAGATGGGGCATCCACAACCTCCCTGGGCAACCTGTTCCAGTATTTCACCACCAAGCCCAGTCACAAGCCCAGTTATTTTCCTGTATTCTCCAATCCAGACTCGATTTGGAATCATAGATGTGTCTGTACACACTTGTATTTGGCTTGATAATTTAATCTGTGATTTTCAGCTAGCCTGTGCAGGAAATTTTCCTGAAGTCTAATCTAGAAGCATCATGTAGAACCATTAAAGCAATCTGCTCATCTCTCTCACTTTGTACCAAATGTCACCTCTTCCAGTTACCTGACAGAGCTGTTTCCTCAAGTCCTAACCCTTTCCCTGCTGCTGTAAATTCATCTTCCACATGCCTGTACCTAATATGAGCAATGTAAATTGTTTTAGTTTTGTTAGACCTTGTTATAAACTGAGGAATTAAGCTCAGGAAAACAAAAAAATGAAAGTGGAGCAAGAATAACAGACTAGTGAAAGAAGCAAAAGAAAGAGAAAAAGGGAAAATGTAAACCAAAGGAATAAATCATGTATTGCAGATCTACTCAACCAAATACAGCAGCACTCAGTAGTGTGAGCACAACTCTAACCACATGACCCGTCAAACAGGAGTCAAGAGCTTAAGTGATTGGCTGGACATGGAACTAAATAAACTAGATGTATTATTTCATTTAAAAATAAATTTGTTCCATAAGGCCCTCCTGTGAAGTATTCCAGATCATCTAAGTCCTTAGAAGTCACCATTGATTTTCCTATCAATGAAAACTAAGTGAGAAAATATGCACTGAAATGAGAGGGATCATCTATATGATTCATGGGTTATGCAGTGATTTCAGTTATTTTTAAAGTATTTCCCAGGGTTTTTTTCTGGAATTACTTTGTTCCAAGCACTTACTGCAGCCACCTGACTGATATAAATATAAAAATATTTTCAGTCTAAATCACTGCTTCTGGCAGTGAACTGCGAACAGAAAGCATCATCATGTCATCAAACTTCCTCCCACACTTTATTAATATCCTTCTTTAATTTTCTATCCTGCTTCCATACAGCAGATACTTCTCATTCCTCTGTGCTGATCATAGCAGACGATGGGCTGATGGTGTTCACTCTCTGAAAACTCCATTAAAAAAGCATTAAGATTTTGACACAGAACAATAAAAGCAACAGAGAGCTCAGCTCCTGGAGAAATGGACCATATGTCCTCTCACTCTTACCCCACATGGCACTGGGGGTTCTCAGTTACACTGAAGAAGTGAAAACCAGAGATATGCAAAGATAGACTGGGGAGCCTAGAGGTTAACACAAGGATTATTAATAAGCTTGTCACTTATGACTGAAGTAGCTTATTTAAAATTAAAAATATAAAACTTGTCTTTGTTAATATTTAAATTACATACATAGTGAGTAAATGCTTAACCCTGTTACTTGACTGAGGAATCAACTTTTTTGGTCTTAATTTCCCCTTTCCTCTCTGCTTCCCTGCCTACTCTTTATTCAGTTTTTTATATATATTTATTAACATGTATACAACAAAGTACACAGCTGCCAGCACAAGCTGTGGTGAAGCTAAGAGGAACTTCTGTGGACTCTGACTGTCCAGACACTGACTGAGCTGTTTGAAAATGCAAACTGACCTCTGGAAAATGCAAAGAGCACAGCCGTTAGCAACCCACATTCTTCATCAGAAATTCTGCTTTTCTGTGGCCTCCTTGCTGAGACAAGCAGCTTGTGGCCATATTTACAGCAGGCTTCTGAGAAGAACTAATCAGAAATTTGGGCTCTAGTGGTCACAGTCTGAATTTCTCCTCCTTTTTAGCATAATGGAAAAGTTGGAGAAGTATGTACTGTAAATAAATCCTGTAATGAAGACAGTCCTCCCTTTAGTCTTCAAGATGGTTTTAATCTACTTTTCAATCTTAAGAAATCACTAAAAATATCAGAAAAGGATTGTCAAGGCTTGTTTGCTTCTGTTCCTGATCTGTGCAAGGACTGTTCAATTCAAATGAGAGAAGTGGGCTGATTTGAAGCAGCAGCAATAGACAGGGCTCAAACACATCGCTGTAACTATCTCGTTGCCGCCACCCTCTGTGGGCTTGCAGCTCCACCATTAGAAAAAAGAGCTCTCTACACAGTGAAATGTCCTTAAATGTTGACATAGAAAAGCCACAAAAACTAACTGCATTAATAAGCCCAGCAGCCTCACCACATTAAGGCCCGATTTAAATAATCTTGACCAACCACTGCTTTTTATGAAACAAAGACTGGGGGTGGCATTTTCTAACTGCCGACATCTTGTCCTAATAAATTCTTTTCAAATGCACCCTATATAAAATTATAAACCAGGAACCTTTTAAAAATATACAGTCTGTGGATTGATTTGTACTTGTCATATTAAGTGATGTAAATTACAGACTTATGGTTTTGTAAGAGAAAATTACAACACTTCTCAAAGGACATTTCATCTATAGATTTCAGAGTGTTCCAAGGAAGTCTCTAAGTGGGACTGTGTGTTCTCCAAAGGGGAAGAGAGGCTCAGGAGCCAGCAGAGGTGCTGCATGCCCTGCCTTGCTGTACCAGCACTAAGGCACTGCCTTCAGACCTCAGCAAGTGCCCACCAGCAGGTGCCTGTCCCTGCCCCAGTCCAGGGTGTCCACGAAGGTTCCCACCAGCCCAACATCACCTCCCCACACCACATACAGCTTCTCTAAGTCAGGTCTTTCAGACAGTGCTGTGAGGAAAGCAGCAAGGAGAATCAGCAAGCTTATAAAGTATGAGCTAGAAGAAAAGACTAAAGATTCTGGTATTTTCAATGTAAAATTACAGGAACCCTGCATGATAAATGCTTTCAATTGTGTAAAAGGTTGCTATAAAGGGAAAGGGACAAACTCTTCTGCACAGGTTAGGACAGGAAGGGTTAAACTGCAGCAGGGGAAATTTAGTTTAGACACATGGGAAATCTTTCTAGCTGTCAGGATAGTTCAGCACTGAAATCAATAGCCAAGGGAGAGTAGAATCTCAGCCACAGGAAGGTTTAAGAACAGGCTAGCTAATTAACTACCAGGCATGGTATAGGTATAACTACTCCTGCTGGGGCAGGGGCTGAACTACCCGAGGCTCCCTCTGGCTCTACCTGCATTGATCAGAGCATCTCTGGAGTATAAGAATAATCTATGAATCTCATGAATTATATATGGACAGAATATAAAAAACCCAAACAAGCCTAAAAGTTAATTACATATACTTAAGACATCTAATGCTACATTGCTGTTATCTTAATAATTGCAGAATTAAATCCATATTATTACCTCACTAATAATAATAATAATGTACTATCAACATTTTAATCTTATACAGTTATGGATACCCAAGCCATAGACTGTGAAGCATGGCACAGCCTTACTGCCTTACTCCATACTACTGCAGTGTTCAAACCTCTTTCAGTGTTGATCATATTTTTGTAGAAAATGTAGCAGGATCTGTGTGTTGTACATACACATTATTCTCATCTGTATATATATATATATAAAAAATATTCTTGGAGGACACTTCTACTATTCTACATAAAGTAAAAATCCAAATTCATGCAATAGAGACTAATTTGACACATCCTCTTTTCTTTACCTCATTTGGTATCAACACCACTGTCATGCTGCTACATTTCACTTGGCTTTTTTTTTAACAAAAGAACTGTTCAAATTTGTATTCTTTCATTCTTCATAGGTAAATGGTTAAGAGGCAAAAAGAAATTAGCTCCTTTACTTCACAAATCCCCATGCTCTTTGTTAATTGCAATTGCAATTTAATAAAATTAGTTTATTTTTTTAAAATTGATTAAATTGGAACATGAAAAAAATGTCAATCTTTCTATGAGAATCTGGGAATATTCCCAAGAATTCTGCACAGAATTCTGTACTTAATTCAATAGCCAGGGGCTATATAAGTTTGACACTAATCAGTGGAAGTAGGTATTGTTGGGAGAATTGCCTGCACTCACTTTATAATTACAAAACATTCAATATGAGCAGTAAAGTTCTGTTAAAATTATATAGATGGAAATAACAGACTGAACTGTAACCTTAGATCATGGCTCAGGTCATAGAGCAGAACTTGCAGCATCTTCATCTCAAATTAAAAAGTCCTTTAGGCGTGTCTAGAAAACTACTTCCACTAATAAAGGAAAACTCACTTCACTGAGAGGTTATGAAGACAACCCTACAGGAGGGCTGAGATGCTCTGCTTTAACTCCAGGTCTCCCTGCACTACAGCTCCAAACACCTACAGCATCTTCTGTGTAACAACTGCCCTTTGCCATCAGCACTCAGACACTCCGAGTGCACATTGTGATCCACGTTCATCTCCATTACCATGGAGTACAATGGCCATCAGGAAAAGACAGGCAAATGGCAGCACAAAGCTAATTAAATTTGATTTTCAGGAAGGTAAATAATTACTTGATATGTTTTATATCAGGATGATGTATTAGTACACATCTAGATAAACTGAGAGTTAGGACTGCAAATGGCTGCAAGATGCACTCAAAGAAATGCAACAGACATTCAGTCCAGAAAGGTTTGCAGAATGTGCCTCTAGCCTACCTTCAACGAGTAAAAAAGTGTTCTCCCAACCCCCACTGGGACACCAGGAAAGATCACAGGCATTGTCAGGTCCCAAAGCCCTGACATAACAGAGTTCTTCACATGAAACTTACAGATGCTCCTAAGAAATTGACCGCTCCCAAACCACAGAGCAAGGAAAAACCCCAAGTGGTCCATGCCAAAGATGATGTGAGAGAAACAGCAGCGACTGCCAAAAAAAGTTACTTTGAGGAGGCAGAGCTATGGGGAATTCTGTACCAGCCAGGCTGCTATGTATTAGAATATTGTTTCAGATGTTAAGATCAGAAAAGCATCAAAGTTACTGCTGACTATTTACTGGTTTTAGCTGTGGGAAGATACTAATTGCACTCCATTTCCTATCAAATAGCTATCTACATCCTGCCAGTCAGGGAGAAGTTATAAGACCACAGCATCAAATTCACATCAAAAAGATTTTTAAATTACATGGATTTTTTAAACATTGCTTTTGCACTTGATCAAGCAAATCATCCTCACTGCGATATCTTCCCTAACTTTGGCAAAGAAGTTGTTTTTTCCTTCTTCCTCCATATTTGTCTCTGACTTCTGCTCTGATGCATCATCCATCCCCACTGTAACTGACAACATAATTCCATTATTGTTGCTAATTGGTTCTCATACATATTTGCATTCAGATTTAATGCCTTAGCCATATCATGACAAGTTTGAGTGTCCGATTTTAGACTGAGAACATCTGAAATTTTGGCTTAGTCTGGCTCATAATCTGTCAAATCTTTCTCACTTCTGATGCATGTAAGAGTTCTTTTCCAAAACAAATGCCCATCTCAAACAACAAAATCGTTAAGGAGGAGAAGAGCCTGCATAGCTGAACAGAAAGAAATATCCATTCCATTGGCAAGACAGACTTTCAGAAGAAACTGGGATATCGAGCTGTCTGCCTAGCAGAAAGGAAGACAGATGACTCTACCTGAATTAGATGCTTGGAACTTACTTCTGTTCAAAAGAGAATATAATCAATTGGGGAAGGAGTAGATTCTAACACTAGGAAAGCTTTATCGCAAATAGCAGATTCCATTTAAAGGTATTATTACAGGTTAACCTTCAAAATGAGAAACAGTTTATTTGTGCAGTTACTCACTGAAATGGGCTGAGATACCCTCTTTAAGAAATATTCTACCCCGTCCTTTACATCCTACTTTTTATATTTATTGTTGGTTCAGTTTATTACTTGTATTGTTTGTTTCTCTCTAGATTCAGAGGCAGCAGATTTACTGCCTTTCACTGGCATCCAAAGGGCACGTAAGCAAATGTGAGCTCAGATCATCCTCTTCAGGTAAGAAGTTACAAATGAACCCTCTTGAGCAAGGACTTGGTTTAGCTTCTGACCTTATTCTGTTCACATACAACCTTCTAGAAGGAAGCACGGTACTCCAGTAAGTGTCTTTAAAGGTCAGACCCTGGGAGAAGGGGCTCTATATTATAATGGGATAATTAATTCTAACTCTCCAGCTGATGACTCCTGAAGCCTCAGAACCACTTCTACTCTTTGTAAATTAAATTAATTAAGACCTGGCACTAAGCCTTTTCAGCAAGGTAACTCATACCCTGGAAAACAGGTAGGAAAGAAGAAGTTCCAGCAAGGAAGTTACAAGAAGTCCATCCCTCTCCCTACATTTCCACATATTCATGGGGGTTTTGGTAGGAAAGGCTCTCTGGACACCAATCCCATTACATCTCTGCCTTGCTACAAACGCCAGGGAGACCAAACTATCCACCACAGCACATCCTGTCACTTTATGGTAATGATGAAGCTGTTGCTACACATGCTGTCTACTGAAATCTGGCCTCTAAAGGGTCAAGGTGAAAACAATTGCCTGAAGAGAATTTTCAAAATGTTTCACTGTCAAAAAGGACTTTCTCGCACATTTTTAAGACCAGCAGGGATATTCCAAGACTTAATTATGGAATGGATGAAATCCATTCTTTCAAGATGACAGTGCCCAATTCACACCACAACTCTGGGAGACAAAGTCTGGCTGTTCCCGTATTTAATGTGAATATTTCAAGTGTGTCACAGAGCAAGTGTGAGCTGATTGAGTGAAGATGGAGGTGTTAATGTTCATCATTACAAAGTATTACAGTGCAGCAGTAGGCAAAGAGAAGGGGAAGAGGAAACAAGACATCTCTGAAAACCCTGCTGGGGCTGTCTAATGGTACGACATTATTGCAGTATTAGAAAAATGTCTAAAATGAGTTATGGAACTAATTAAGGAAATATAAAAGCCATGGATAAAAAGTTCCTTTAAGTATAATTGATAGTACAAATCTAATTTGAAAGGTTAACAAGCTCTTGAAAATTGTTGAATTGAGTACAGACTGATGTTTTTAATATAATTACATACAGCAAGTAGATGGTATAGTCCTTTTCATTATATTGTCAGCTATTAGAATTTCATTTTTAAAGCAAATACTGAATTACTTAAGATATATGCATGATTACTTTAAAAGATTTGCCAGTTTTCCACTACCTGCACACTGAAAAAATACACAACAATTACCATTCATAAAAATCTCAAAGACAAGATATAAATACAAAATTCAGAGTATTTCACTGTCACTTTCTAAAATATACTAATTTCAAATCTTAATTATTGTCTTAATGACAGCATTTTAGGTATGAAGATAACTTTTCAGACCAACTAGATGCAGTTTTTAAGAAAATAAAGTAGCAGGAAAAATTATTCTTTAAAATCTCTAGCTCCAAAAAGCTACTGAAAGCTAAAATTCAATGGCTGATGACACAGGAGATCAACAAATTCAGAACAACAGAGAGAGAAAAACTAAACATCACCAAACAAATAAACACCCTTCCCATTCCTACCTGTGCACACAGGCAAAGTTCTCATCTCTACTCAGTACCAAATAAAATGGATTTAGCCAAACTGACTATGGAAATCACAGCAAGCAGTATTCAGTCATTGTCTTTACAAAGTTAAACAACAGGACATGAATTACATCTCTCCTAATAGTCTTCACCTCACCTATAAGGAGCCATATAAAACAGGTACTTTTTTAAAGATTCTTGTATTTTGTCTAAAACTTCATGGCTGATAATTAACTGCAGTCTAAAAGTTGCAACAACAATGGATTAAATTGCATTATTTCCCATTGACAAAAGACAGGTTTCACACAGGCCTTTCAGTCCTTGGCGCAGTCATCCCAGGGACAAGGTATTGTCATTCCATTCCCTCTTGTGTTCTCTGAGAGAGAACAATGAATAATATTCCTTTAACCTTTCCAATATTCTGTAACTTTACTGAATGGTACTTCTTACTCTCCCTTTTATATTCTCAGCACTGATGAAAAAGTGATGGGCAACAAACTGAAACAGACAACTGCTGAGAGGTTAAAGCAGCAAGCCTGATGCTGTCTCTCACCCACCAGACAGGGCACAAAGGGTTTGCTTCATTTTTGCTCTTTCTTAGCTCAACTTTCTTGCAAAATGATGGAACATGACACACTGAGCTCCCACAGAATGTATCAAACACCACCACTTCCCCAATGGTGACACTTCCATAAATGAGAGACACACGAGTTGATTCCACTTTGCAAGGCCTGTGTGTGCTCCTGTCTCTTTCTGTGCAGATGTGTGGGTCAAAATAAATGCAAAATAAATTACTCCTTTGCAAACCTCCTTCTCCTGCAGAGAAGATGAAAGGGTCCATGTGTGACAGATGTTTGTCACACTGCTTCACACGACACCAGAAGGGACTTGAGATTTATAATGGGGAAAGTGTAAGGATCTGTGCTGCAGATCATTGATGGCTTTTCAATACAGCCTTAAGAGGGAGTAACAGAGTGAGCTGTAGGTGGAGAAACAAGACACAGTGCAGTTATCCTGACATGCAAAGTTCTTGAACAGACTTTCCAACTGCACTACCATGTGGCTCCTCTGTTATCTCTAACTGAAGGCAACATGATCCCAAGAAAGGAACCATTGTGAAACAGGTACAGCACAGGCAGAATATACAATAAAGGAGAGAGAGCACTGAACCACTTAGCACAAGGCAATTTCTTGGACCAGGAGTGCTTCACCTGCCATCTCATTTTTACCTTATGCAGTATATCTGCACACACAGTGCTTTTTAATGAGAAATTTAAGATATTGTAATTGAAGGAAAGGGAATTACATCATTAAAGCTCTCATGGTATTCAAATTAGTTCTTTAAATCAATCTTCATTGCAATGTTTTCCCATTTTGATTAGAACTTTCGGGTGTTTTAGGTCAGCTGAAGCAGCACAGACTTCTAGGGGAAGTCTAGACTCAAATATCTGTAGATGTAAAGCTGGGGAAGGACTCAAGAAGATGTAAACCACAAGGTCAATCTGCAACAAACACTGTGGAGTCCCACTCTGGCTTGTCTGGCACCTGTCCTGATCTCTCACCATCCCCACCTCCCTCCTCACACCTCTCCACCTGCACTGCATTCCTGTGGGAATCAAGATCATATCCTATCTCCTGACAGGAATAGGACAGCAAAGAGATATTTCTGCTCTTATTTTGCAAATCCCGGATGTGCCAACATCTACGTTTTCTGGCATTTGCAAAGTGACTTGTACTGTCCAGTGCCATTTCTGTAGCTAGTTGAGAAGCCACAAAGTGCTCAATAGGATTACTTCATCCACAGTATTAAACTTCAAGGCCTTGCCTGAATGAAGAGCAGAAACTTCTTCCTCAAGGTCTCAATTCAACAAGGTATTTAAGCACATACATAACATTGAAGGGTAGAACATTAAATCCACTGAACTGTCATCTAAAATGGCATAACCTAATAAAAATCAAACTAACTCAGAGGGTACAGTTCCCTAGTAAAACCCAACTGTAGTATTTGGTTGAAATATGATCTTCCATGTTATAATAAAACCGCAACGCTTAACAATGACAGAAAAATAGCTACAAGTTTATACCAGGGGGATTTATTACTTTCTTAATTGAATGTTCTTCACATTCTCATTCCTTGATGTTCTCAGAAATGCTAGATATTTTAGGGCAATTCATGAAACAGTAGATACAGCTCCTTCTAGAAAGAAACTAATGTTAAGTAACTTTTTTAATAATATACAGACAAATGATCTCTAATTATCTTTTTGTAGAAGTTGAAGATAGGTGGACATATATTTGTTTGAAATGAGGCCTGACAATGCTCACAGAAGATGAGAGGGGTTTGGATGCAGCTCAAGGCAAAAGATGTATTCAAAACATGGCAGATGTAAAAGAACTACAAAGTCAGCAGGTAATTCAGGAACTAGGAACACCTTTTGACCAAAAATACAGCAAACATGATCTTATAGACAGAGAAAGGATTCAGATGAATTTCAGTGAAATTATTCCATTCCCCAGAAAGGGACAAACTTGGCTTCCAGCTGTCATAGATCAACAGAGTCCTCTCTGCTGTTTCTGCAGGGAACCTTCCACAATGGCCAGGCAGGAAAGGATACTATGGCTGGCAGAGTCTGCATGACAGTCCCTGGCAGAGGGGAAAAGAGGAGCATTAATCTATAAATTATACATGTGAATTTATTTTTATCCTTTTTAAGGAAAGAAGGAACTCACGTAATAAGAGAATATACAAAATACGAGCACCAAAGAACAAGGGAAGAAAGAGAAAGGATTATAGACATTAAAGTAAAAATGGGATAGACAATGAGATAGGTCTAGACTCTGTTCCATTAATGCACTGGGCAACACAGTAATTTCTGTAAAATAATGCACTGCAGGAACAGAACAAAGGAAGCAGAAACATTGGCTGTAAGATGGGAAAACAAACAGAAGAAAGACTGAGCTGCCACGACAGGGATGCAACAAGAGTAAGGAGGAAAGAACAGAAATAGAGGTAGTGGTGGGGTGGAGCATTTTAAATACATTACTGGGCAAACTATGAAGCAATAAACTTGAAAACACTTGAACATCACTGACTGGTAAGAGACCCTCTCCTAGAAGCCCACTATAAATCTTATGGATAGAGGCAGAGGTCAGTTACTGATGTTGCTCAGAAGACACATCCCAAAACAGATGAGATGAGTGCCCTTCCGCTGTGTTCCTCTTGAGAGCCTGTTGTTTTCCCAAGTGGATAATACAGAATATTGCAGAATACTGCTCTGGAGTAGGATCAGCTCTTGCTCTTGTAAGATCTTACTGCGAGCCAGCCTAACAGCCTGGCTATTTCCTGGGGTAGTAGTAAGGCTTTGTTATTTCCTTACATAACTCACAGGCTTTGGCACCAACAGAGTATGTATTACACATTATACAGACACAACAAAATACTATATGCAAGATACAGACACAGCAAAATATAATATTAAACCAGTAATAACACTATCTTTGATATGTTTTCAGTTATTAATGATATCATGCACCACAGAAAATAGCTGATGAGATCATGATTTGGTTCCACTTCCAGCCAGCTAAATGATAAATAAAAACAGACTGTAAACAAAGGGTTTTAATTAAAAGAATCAAAATGCCCTGAGATACTAAGACTACTACTTCCCGCAGAGAAAGAGCCTCAAGACTTAAACTCAGTAGTTCAAAACCATCTTATACATTTTTCTAAAGATAAGGTAAGAACTTCAGAAGGCCTCCAGCCTTAAACGTATGATAAACATCCCTAAAGAGACATTAGATACACACTACAAGGGAAACAGGCAGTACAAGAAGCTATATCTTAAGAGATAAAAGTGCAAGAATAATTTGAGAACAACCCTTAATCAAATGTTTTCTACATGGTGAGGTGTCCTACAATAGAGAACATAGTAAGACTACAATACATTAAGATGCTGTAAGAATGCATCTAAGATTAGTTTATAGATTATTTTTTTAGAATGAATACTTATCTCTGGTTTTCAACAAGGAAAAGAAAATGAAGAGTCTAAGGTAAAATCCACAGTCTAATGAGAATAAAGTACTGAAATGGAGGTTGCTGCTGTTGGAAAAGAAACACAGATCAAAGGATTTAATGTGCTTACACTATGAGGACAGAGAGTGTCCATCCCACAATATATGAAAGCACACAGAGATGAAGTGCAAGTGAAATGGGCCTTTATCAACAGAGGTGAGGCACTGCCTGACCAGACAGGAGCTGAAATCCTACTTAAACTTCAGAGAGATCCATTAGTTTTATCTCAATGATACTCAAGGCTCTTGAACACATTCTGCAACAGCACATAATCAAAAACATGGAGGAAAACACACCAGGGAGATTCAGCACAAGAGGCTGTACCACACTGAACAGACTGTGGTACCACAGCTCTCCTTATTCTGGCCTGCAGTTAAGGCAAAGGAAACTTGCCAGACCAAACTGATGTGGAATTCTATGAAGCACCACAAATAGTAATAGATAGATAGGTTAGACCATTGTCTGCCCAGAAGAGCAGTGGGGCACAACAGCTCTTCAGCTCCTCTCTGCACTTTGATTCAATCCCTGAGCACACAAAGCACAAACCCATGCAACAGCAGAAGCAAAAGAAAAGGCATCATGAGCCTCAAGAGACTGAAGAAAATGATTTGTTGCACTAAGCAGAGCTCCTCACGTATTAAATCACAGAATCACAGAATGACCCGGGTTGGAAGGGACCTCAAGGATCATGTAGCTCCAACGCCCCTGCCCAGCAGGGCCACCAAACAAACACATTTACTAGATCAGGTTGCCCAGGGCCCCGTCCAACCTGGCCTTGAACACCTCCAAGGACGGGGCATCCACAACCTCCCTCGGCAGCCTGTTCCAGGACCTAACCACTCTCCTAGTAAAGAATTTACCCCTAACATCCAACCTAAATCTTCCCTCCTTCAACTTAGATCCATTTCCCCTAGTCCTGCTATTGTCAGCCCTTTCAAAGAGTTTACTCCCTTCCTGGGTGTAGGTTCCCTTCAGGTATTGAAAGGCTGCAATGAGGTCACCCCACAGCCTTCTCTTCTCCAGGCTGAACAAGCCCAACTCCCTCAGCCTGTCCTCATAGGGGAGGTGCTCCAGCCCCCTGATCATCTTCGTGGCCCTCCTCTGGACCCTTTCCAAAGTCTCTATGTCTTTTTTGTACTGAGGGCTCCACACCTGGACACAGTACTCCAGATGGCGCCTCACAAGAGCCGAGTGAGACAATCACCTCCCTATCCCTGCTGACCACCCCTCACCTGATGGAGCCCAGGATCCCTGACACTTCTTCAGGACTTGGCTAAACACAAACTCTTACACTTAATTCCTGAGAACACTTAGGACCACGTGAGTTCCAGAAACCTCAAGGACAGTCTCCATTTCTGAAAGCAGCAGAGAATGAGCTATGGGCTACAGAAAGTGGAACAGAAGGACGTAAGTTAATTCACTGTAGGCAGCATGACAGAAATGGGTCTTGAAGATGGACATCCATGAGCATAGCCCTTGGAGATAGCTCGAGGTTATACCATGCCTGAGAGACAGCAGAGAGGTGCAGCAAATGAACTGATGTTATCTGTCCCCTTTTCTGGACAACAAACTTCATCCAACCCAGTACAAGAAAACTTAAAAAAAAAATAAAATAAAAAAATCCAACAGGCAAAAACTTAAGCATAGCAAATAGAGGACAGAAGAGATTTTTTTCTCTCCTTGACCTGGAAAAGTATCCTGAAAAAGAAACCATCTAGTAGTATCTGCTCTATGTAGACTATGGAGCTCAACACTGTAGGCAATTTGTGGGTGTATGTAAAGGTTTACTGGCTCATTTAAATATTCATATCCAAGAAGAAATAAATTTTATTTACTATCAAGTAAATGTTTGTTGGTACTTTAAGTAACTCAAGACCTAGTTCTAATCATTGTTAACAAGCTATGAAACATGCTAGTAATCTTCACAAATGCTAACTTTTTAAAAAATACTGGAGACATGTTGAACTTCACAATTACCTTAAGTTTCAGTAGACTCCTCTCATGAAGAGATATGAATTTCACAGAAGATTCCTTTTTATTTTACCAGAACAAACATCCTAAATTCTTTCATCAAGTTTCAAGCATTTCCTGAGGAAACTACAGAATCACTCCATTTCCACTGTAACACTAGATGTGGACCTTGGTAATAACTTGTGTTTGTGGCATGGACCTTGAGTAAACACATCATTACAGCAAGATGTTCTTCAAGGCAATGAGATTAGGTCTGAGTCATGAACACTATAAATTAAAATTGTGGTTCAGTCCTTTTGCATTAGCACAGTTATCCCACAGAAAAATGTCAGTATGTTTCAGCTTGAATGGAGCCCCTTGGATATTAATTTGATCCTAAAATGAACCCTAAAAGTACTCTGATGAGTACTTCAGTTAATTGTATTCTCATATTTTCATATATGGTGCTTTAAAGGAGTCACTGCTTTTGTTTACTCTGTATCACGTTTTTGTTGGGTTAAGTACCTCATCTGAAATTTCTTCTTTCTTCAAACAAGCTTAACCACAAGTAACAGAAGTGTCCCATCCTTATCCCCAAAGCTCTTACTTTTACTATCACACTTTTTTTTTTCCAAGTACTGAACACGTGACTACTTCTAACAAATGTGTGTTTTGCCTTGGTTAGCATGTTCTATCAGGGTCTACTTTATAATGAGGAGCTGTGGTGATCCTCTGACAGAAGGTTAATTACAATAATTCACATACAGAGACAATGACACCTCTGCTTACACAACCAGAATCTGAGCTTATTCCTGTGAAGGCAACTCCCTGAACTACTGAGTTCCTCTTCCCAAGAAAAGAGTTAGTCTTTAATGGTTAGAAAACCCACTCAGTGACAGGCCATGAAAAGCTAACTGCATGGGTGAAGGCAGGACTCAATTCTTGATGTAGAAGCCCACCAACAAAATCCAAGAGTTGCTCAGGCAGGTAAATGCTTTCAATCCGAGTGAAAGCCTGTCTGCAGACATGCTGAAATATCCACTGTTGACTATTTATAGAAATACTTACATTAATTATTAAACAGTCTTTTTAGTTTCATTTAATAAGTCCCTCAAGCCCCTGTCATTGCCCTAAATTTTGCTCTTATTCAAGTCACTGTACTACACATTTAAAAAAAAAAAAGAAGTCACATTTTGCTTTGTCACCAAACAACACTATTTAACTTGAAAAACAGGATTTAGAGAATGGCATCATTTCACTGTGGTCAGCCACAAGAACAGAACCAATCAGCAATACGATGATATATAAAAGGCTTCACATTTTCTCCAGACATCACTATGAACTGTGCAGCAAGATGTAAAGCCAAGCCAGCAGCAACGCACTAGCAGTAATGAGAGCTTAATGAAAATGCAAATGCTTCACTATGTATTGCAATGAATATTTTGGAATTACAAAGTATGACAAATACAGCATGTAGAAAACGTGTTCAACATCTGCTCCAACACTCTGCTGGGATGATGTGTAACTTTTGTTACAAAGCAGAACTAATAATTTATACAATGCTTCTATTACAACAGGAACCTATAAAAATTTCCATCAGAAACGGCAAGGGCCCAAAGCTGCAGTAACTAAGTAGTTCCTCAATTAACTTATTTTCCATTTCCAACTGGATTTCATCTCAGAAGCTTCGGGATATAACATATGTGGTCTTGGAATTTTATTCCTCATGAAAATTGTAGTTGGGATGAGGATATTCAACAGTAAGTCAGTAAATGCCACAACTCTGCCGTATGTAATGAGCAGAAGGAGAGGCCAGGCTGCACCACACACAGCATGCAAGGAGGGGAACCAAGAGAGGTAACACACAACTTCATTGCAGAGAAAAGATGCACCATTTCTTTGCCTTACTCGATGCTTGTACACTATGCATCTGCTCATCTTTCATTTCACTGCAACAACAGACAACAGCAGCACGATGCAAGAGCTGACTGACTGCCATTTAAATCTCAGACTCCTGTTTCCAAATCAACAGCTACATGTAAATCTTACATGCTTATTAAAACCACAACTTCAGAAATTAAATATACTTAGTATTTCACTTTTCCCTACCTTCCTTCCACGTACCAAAGTTCTTACAGGGTAATGCTACAGCAAGAAGTTCTACTGCACCTGGCCATCATTCTAGTGTGTGACAAAAACATCAGACTTCCCTGCCCTTCTGCAAGGGTCAACCTTCTAATGCCACTGGATATGTAACACCCTCTGTCAGACTCCATGGGTTCTGGCTCCTTCCTAAAATACACTTATTGGGTGCCATGATGGACAACCACAGCTACAAGTACTACCTTAAAAATCAGGCTCTCTACCCAGAGCAGTTTATAATGGCTGAGCAGATTCTCTGTTCCATTAACCTCTAGTTCAGAATGATCCATACATGGCTGCACGTACAATGGTCTCCTCCATCAACATGAGAACCAGCACGGCAGCCTTTTGACCTGCATGTCACAAGTTCACCTAAGAGTTCACAAATCTCTCAAGACAGAGAGAAAGAGAAATTAATTTAAGAAATACCTGTGAACTTGCCTTTCAGAAAAAAACCAGAGTGTTAGCCTGAATCTAAGCTTAGGGAAAAAACCCAATTCCTTTCTGCTCAGGTACATGGAAAGAGTAATGCCAGGCCATAACAAGGGTGTGAGCCTTGTTCAACCTGAAAAGCACAAAATTATCATCAGATAGGTCTTCCACAAATGACACTCTAGTCATTTTACCTTCCCCCTTCTTGATTATGGACATTAAGTTCACACAAAGATGCAAATCCAAATACAGGTCTCTCTTTGCACGAAGAGACACACAGGAAGCTCACCTTAAAATTCATACTGCCAATACAAGAGTTAGGAACCTGTTACACTTGCCATAAACCAGCATCCAAATTTTAGGAGAGAACACTGAAGTGTTTGTCACAACCATTTTTCATGAATCACTTATTATCATCATCAAGTTCTTAATGAAAATAGCAAGAAATTGGTTTCTCCTGTGGACCAGCTTTGAATTTCTTTGTACAGTCACCAGGACTACCCTTTGGGAATGATTGTCTTTAATGGTTAGAATAATTTAGGAGAGGAGTTCAATACAGGTGTCAAAATTTAGGCAATCAAGTAATCAGCCTGATTTTTCAAAAGGCTATGTACTGACAGCCCATTTTGAAGTTACTTTTGAAAAATGTGGCAATTTTAGGTCAGATCAGTGAAAAAAAATGCAAGTTTACTCCCATGAAAACAGAAAAGGCTTTTATCTGCATTTAGGTATCAGTGGCTGAATGTTGTTAACCTGTGCTTAAAAAGAGGGAGCAAACTAGCAAAACACCTAAAAACTCCATTAAATTTATTTGCCAGAAAAGATTTTTTTCAACAGGCATTTTAAAGAGCAAGCAGTCATTTCCAGATGTGCCACCCACCTGTTAGCAGCACTCAAATCACACACATTCTAGTTTCAGCTACTAAAATGGCAGTTTGCCCTGTCTTCACAGATGAAAGTCTGCTGGTATCAATCACAGTGATCTCCATAGCAAGTCATGCTCTTGACATACCTTTCTCTCAAACCGTGATCCAGTTCCAGCTCTTTCATGTATTTACCTCCACAGGTCCTAATACCAAGCAAGGACCACAGTTTCCTCTTAACCCTGTAAAAGCTCTAAGATGACAGAAGTGCATATAACCTGTAATCATCCCAGGATGCATATGGTGTGCTCTCAGCTCACAGCTACAATAAATTATGAAGAGAGCATTTGAAACAAGCTTGGTAAATATCCTGCACAAACCCACTTCCATTTCAATTCATCTCTGCCTTTCTAAATGGATAATCAACTGTTTAATACCATCTACATCTATTGAGGGATTCTTCCAAAAGGATGAGTGTTGCAGGATAGTGTAGTCCAGGATAATAACTAATATCCAATTAAACAAAAGGGTCCAAGTCAGAGAATGTAAAATATTGGATACTTTCTAGAAGTCTCTCTTTGTAACTTTCCCTGCTGATGGACCAGTTTTTCTCTGACATTGCAGTATTGCAAGATCAAAACTGCATCTACACATCCCACTTACAATACATAAGCCTGCCCCACAGTTTCACAGTTTTGCACAGGAGTGTTATAACATAGAACTGGTCTAATGAAGCAATAAAATACATTCAATTTCTAGAAACAGATTGGGGCAGTGAGGAAAGATGGAAACATTCATTATTTTTCCGCATAAATATCCTGTGAGGAGGGAGAACAAGGAAGCTATTGGGAATTATCTTTCCTTAGTTAATTCCACTTCTGAAAGATTCTGCTTAAGTTTCTCCCTAAGAATTGCTCTGTTTGACAGAAGTTAGAGGATGAAGGAGAAAGGGAAAATGCACTGACACCAAGAATGGAGAGGCACTGACTCAACATGCAAAAGTGCCAAGATAGAAGGTACACATTTTAGCAATTTAATGTTAAGCTGGTTGGTGGGTAAGGCTGCTAGAGGGACAAAAGCTCAGCTTGAGAAGCATCTAACTCAAGTCTGTACTGTCCATGACAGAATGTGCCACACCACATGAGAATTTTCTAGCAGCCCTGCAGAAACAAACCTACTAGCCCAGTCTGCTGCATAGCTACTAATGGGATGACCAGTCAGTCCTCCTCTTTAGCAGCAGAATCCCTCAAATTAATACTGGAAGGAACATATTCCTCAGATGAAGCACTGTGCTTGTGATATTTTGCTATTTGAAATACACATATGCTTCATTAAGTTCTTAATGAACATATTTGAACCAACTCTTGAACATTAAATATTTTTACCCAGTCATCACAATTAAAATTCAGCCTGCATGGCTGGTTAGATGATGTGCTAACCATAGACTGATGGAAATAGTTCCAGAAAAAACTCCTTGGTCAGCCAGACAAAGATGTTTAGAAAACAGTAGGACCTTCTTTGATTCCCTGCTCTTCTGGCCATCCACTGCTCCTTCAAGATTTATCGCTTGGAGATTTTCCATAGCTCAGATACTAACACAAAATAAGCAAGTATTTGTTGGCTGTTTCCATAGCGATAGTAGGCAAGGAAATTTCTGACAGCACAGCGTTTGACATAATGTTGCCTCTTTAGCTCGCTAGCAAATGTCTGGTTAAACATTCATATTCCCACAGTCACTCAATCCATATGGATCAGAGACTTCAGAAACACTTCACCCAAATCCTGGTGCGTTACGTGGGAGAAGTAAGAGTGAGGTGGCAGGGAGAAACCTGTCACAGCACAGCTTTGTGGCAGCAGGGCATGGTTCTTATTTGGAAACTAAATGAACATCAGGAACAAGAATAGCTGATGTACTCCAGAGTGAAATGCGTATTACCTTCTTTATGACACAGACACACAGAGGCATGGAATGTACTATGCTGTGGAAGAAGACCAGGGGCAGTAGCACAGAGAGGGCACAAATCAAGTTCTGGACATACTAATATTGGTGCCTGATGAATTCAGGTGTTTTTTGATGAAGGCTTTTTTGCTGGTTTTGTGTTACTTTTAGAATTTCATGTTATTGAAGAATTACCCCCTCCAAGGAGGGCCTGCACAGGCTCCCCAGAGAAGAGCTAAAAAGATGACCCAACACCTTGATGAAGTCACTGAACATGCTCCGTTAGCATGCAAAAAAATGCTCACACTACTCCAATAGTAACAGCAAAATATAGTTAACACCTTCCCCCCTCCCACTCTAAACCAAATGCAATTTAATCCACAAGAAGAACAGTAGGATGTGTTTAAGGACAATTTATGCTTTGTTTCAAGGAATAACTCAAAGTGGGAGATCCACAGAAGATTTAATCATATTTTCACCTTTGAATCTCATTGTCTTACTTCAAAGGCTCCTTCTGTCCTTCCCCAATGGAGGCTATGGCGGCAACCATGGGGCTGGTGACACTGTAATCATGACATATAGGGCTACTAAACCACTAAAGTGGCTCCTCCACTCACTGGCACTCTGCTGGTTTTGGAGCCTGTGCACTGTATCAACAGAATGTCATCTGATTTCACCCTGATTTATCACCCTGAGCTAAAAGAACTTGCCTATGTGGTGTACAGCTTCTAGCCACAGCAGCAGGAGGAACAACTTCCACTAAAACAGCTCATGTAAATATTCAGACAACAAACCACAAATTAGAGGTTTTGTTTGTAGTTCTATAAACAACATCTACTGAAGTAATCTTCTGTGACTGTCAGTGGTCATTCACAGCCCCCATGAAGCTGGAGAGCAGCACTCCTATCAGTGCGTTGCCCATTTTAGCTTGGGGCTACGCAGCAACCAGCACTGGGGCAAACTGGGCCACCTTACTGCCTTTAAGTGCAGTTCACAGGAATCGGTGAGTACTAGTCATCTTACCCAAAAAAACGTGACTAATATTGAAAACATACTGACAGCCCTTCATCTAGAGGACTTCTAAAATATATTAACTCTTCTAACTCTAATTCAGTTCTTTTGTTCTGGATGGAGGTTGGCCTTGAAGTGCTCTATCATGAAAATGTCTGATGCTGTTACAAACCTAACCTTCTTCAGATTGTCTTTATAAATAAATGAACATAAGGACTTCATCTGCTTATATATGAAATCATGTAATTCTGCCTCTTATGTCGGAAGAGGTTCCAATTGATTTAATTGGAAACAATTTGTTCAACACCACCAAACATTTTACTATCCCTCATCAACTGAAGTATTTTAGAATAAAAATATGAGGCTAGAACTGAGCACCTCAGAGACACAGCTCAAACCACAGCCAGGTTTAGCCACCAAGAGCTACACAAAGTCACAAAACTAGTAAGAAGTTCTTCAGCAGCTTTTAGCCATCTGGGGATAGAAACATAGAAGAATTTCAAAAGCTAAAACTGAGCTACTTCTCTAACTCTGAACAAACACTAATTAATTTTGAATAATAATAATAAACATGCTTACATTTCAGTTCTACACTAATTTTAATTATTTTTGTTACATGCCTTTCTATCTCAACATTAAGAATATGAAAATACTGCAGAAAGAAGTTGACTTTGAGCAGACTTGTAGATGTAAGTTCTCCCTATAATTGTCACTGCCAGTTACATCCCACTTTTCACAAGTGTCATTTCTGACTGATCCTTGGGAAGGTTTTCATACCTGTGAGATTACACTGCTGGCAGCTGACCCTTTCTTTCCCTGGAACTTTTTTGTGCCTAAAGGTCAGAGACTTTGTAGAATTTGAAATGAAAAGACATTTGAGGAATGTACATTTCCAAATGAGAGTGCTGCTCTCCAAACCTCTTGCTGACAGTTGGTATTAAAACCCTGTGCTGTCTCTCTCATGTCAGGCAATTGAGAGGCAAGGCAGGCTCAACAACCAGTGCAAAGAGCTCTGAAAAGCATTATTAATCCTGGAAAACCCTCAAGAGATTCTGACTACCAATAAGATAAAAAAAAAAGAAAAAAGGTTTCAGACAGGTCTCAGGCCACTAACACAAACATTTGTGAAACACTAACAGTGTGCTAAGCCAACATCTGTCAACAAACACAGCGACAGAGCCAGGAGCTGGGAATGAAGGTGAATTTGATGAGTGAAATTCATGACACAGTAATTTGGCAAGTGAAATATGACTTAAATTGTGATGAATACCTTTGCCTGCTTCTGCCCTCTTTTGCTTTCAGTTACCACTTACAATATGAGAGCTTATGCTTGTTTTTCTCTGGAACTGCCTTGAGAATAAATGATCAGAGACTGAAAACCTCAGCAAGCAGAGAGGCAGCCTCCAGACATGAGGACAGCAGACTTTTGGAACAAACTGCAAACTAATTCTGAAACAGATCTGCACATGCAGGGGGTGTGTATGCATGTCCTAAACAAGACCAGGAGAGATGTGAACAGCTTCTCTCAAAGCCACCACAAGCAGCACCTGAGGCTGTACCAACTCATATACCTTAACATACACAAAATTCAAAGGTTCAGACCTTGAAACAAGTAGTAGGCTGACAGTTGTAGCTGTTCTGTTTAGGTGGATACATTTTTAATTTAGATCTCCATATCAGTCATTATAGGAGGCATTTGTGAAGGAATTAACTAATTAAACTCATCCTAGACATTTATTTCTACATTTACAAGCCCGATAAAGTGTTTAAGGTGCCACCTGAATTAACAGTATTACACAGAAAGATTAAAGCAGAAAATGGGAAAAAATGACAGGAGGAGGTAGTTTTGAGGATTTATGAGCCGAGAAATCATTTTCAACTTAATCAGACTAACTTCAACTGCTGGAACTTTAGAAACTTCTGTTGATGTTGTACCACAGTAACGGACAGTAGAAATACCTTGTGACACCATGCAAAGCTTGCACTGCTGCCTCCAACACGTTTCCCAAACTGTGGGCCTGCCCCAGTGTCACAACATTTCTTCCCAACATGGGCTCCATGTCCTCTTTCCGTTCTCCTAAGATAGGGCTTTGCAGAAGCATTTGTACACACAAGTCCACCTCCATTGTCAAAGAGGACTTTTGGACACAACTAAAATATCAATTCATCATTATCATTGCTAACACATTTAAATAGCCTTTTATATCCTCAAAGCGTCTCAGTAAAACTAAACATTAGCATATTTCTTACAAATAGATTCTCATCACATTGCTAATCATATTCACTCCAGTGAATAGGGCTATTTGAATACTTTAGCTGCATCCTTGTATTGAAAAGGATACAGGACAAAAGAAATTTTCTTTTAGAGCTGGGGAAGTCATACAAAATGTATAATTAAGTATTTCACAACTGCTCACTATAAACTGAAGTTAAAACAAAATAATGGGTGTTTACTGGCAAGCATTGTCAAATAGTGACAGTGTTTTAATTAAAGACAACAATTATCTGTGGGAAGAGACAGTTGAAGGAAACAATGGTGCAGTAGACTAAAAGGAACAGAAGTACAACTATTTGAATCCTTGCCTGTAACATTATATAAAGTTCCAAAATAATTCAGCGATCTCATTCATGTATAGAACCAAGAACTAGCCTAATATTCTCAAGTGATCTTTCACAAAGACTTCTACTGGGGCATTCTGTATCACTTGGTGAGAATTCTGTTTTCTGACTTTGTAAAAATAAGTTGTCATTCTGCACCTCAGACCTGCTGAGCATGGGAATGATCTGCTCACAAGATGTAATGAACACATCAGTCCCCACGCACGGATGCTAACAAACAGTGCCAGTGCATGAAATCCACAGCCACTCCATTCTCCTGCTGATTTCCTCATCACAGGCAGTGTGTGCAAACAGCAGAGCTGAATTCCTGCCATCAAAATCATTTGGGAGCCTGTGGATTGCCATGCTACACCTGACTGAGCAAAAGCAAAATCAGATGGCAAAGATAAAAGCCAAACAACAAAAATTATTGGAAGCGTAACTAACTTTGTGTATAAATCAATAGTTCAAACAGTAATTCAGTGGGGAAAAAAATCCATTCTGTGAATCACTAGAGAAATAAAAATTTTGATGGTGAACCTTGCTTGACATGAATTAATGCAACACCCTTCTCTCCAACAACTGCAACACTCTATGTTTTAAAAAGAAAATGCCCTACCCTCTCTATTATGATTCACCAACAGCACGCAGCAGAGAGCAGAAAGAAAACATTTCTGTACACATTTTTAAAGGGGTCTATGGGTGGTGAACATGACAGTCAAGCCTAAAGGCAATAACTCACTACAATGGGAACACATTTCCATGACAAGGAAGTGGTCGGTGGTTGGAAAAAGGAGAACACCTGGAAACTCAGAGAGCCACCCAGTTCTTGGGGCTGCACTTCTTTTTATTAATAAAAGGGCACATCTAGATTCTGAGAACAAAACTCAAGACTCCCAGGCCACTGAACACTCATGATTCTGATGACACCCAGGAGAATTTTTCTTTTTTACAGTGATTATACAACTGTACAATAGGAACAAAGATTCATGAGCTGTTAAGCAAGCAGAGACCTTTGTATGGGCTTTTTTTTTTTTTAATCAATGGAAGGAAATTGAAGTCCATGGGTTCTCACTGAATAACTCAAGACTTAAATGTTTAGAGCATGTCTCTTCTAAAGTAATTTCTATTCTCTACTTTTATCCCACCCCTTCAGTATTTTTATAAAAACATCAGGTCTCAGGAAGGAAAAATCTTATTTGTCTTCTGCGCCAGTGTAGCCACAGAAACTTTAATGTGTTCTTGTCTGCAGGGAAATGGCTGAGAGAGACAGATGGCCCTTCCCAACAGAATCGCAAACAAAAGCTCAGCTCTTCTACCTGAGGAATTTTTAGTACTGCCAAGTTAAAATATTTAAGACACAAGACCTTTGAAAAATGAATGCAAACTACGAATTTTTCATAACATTAAACTTTGGTTAACGTGAACATGGCATTTACGAACACATAATCCAAGCACAAAATGGAAGAATGAGGGTCAAGTCAAGGGAAGATCTTATCTGACTGAAAAATGGCAGAACAGATGCAGATAAATCAAGTGGGAGGGATGACAGCAAGGTCATTAGATCTCTCCACACATAATACTGGTTTTAATCTGTTCTCACAAAAGATTTCCTTTCAACACCCTAATGCTTTTACATGTATCAGCAGAGTCTCATACACCATTGCTCTCCTCTGTATTGTACTCTCTCGTTCTCTCTCCTCACTGTCCAAGAGCCAAAATTTTTTTCTTCAAGTGGTTCCTCAAAAGCTGTGAGTTTTTGGAAGCCCTGGACATTCAGAGGGGACATAATGAGAAAAAAGCCTCAATTCTATCATATAAGCAGGACCTAACCTATAAACAGAGCAACTAACTGGCCAGGCAGAGAGCACAGACTCCCTTTTTCTCACTCCCTGTTGTTCAGAAATAGAACCAGCCATTCTTGCTTCTGTCTGATCTAGATGACAACTACACTTCTATGATTTTTATTACATTTCAGATACCCCACCTGCAGATGGCAACTTCAGCGGGGACTTCTGAGGGTTTTGGTTGGCTCTGTGTGTGATACAGCTCCACCTACAGTGAAATACAGTCTAAATTCAACTAAGAAAACTGTAAATTGATTCAGATGGTACATTTAAGCAGAAGGCTGCTCTCACTAAACCGAACATATTCATCAATTCTCAGAGTACTGCTACATAAAATATGAGCAAGTATTTGTAGCTGTTGAAGTTCTGACTATTTATTAAATATATTAAAGTATACAGATAAAGCTTCTGCTTTATGAGAGTGATTTGCATTTTGCTAATAAAATCAGCATTTCAGAGCTGTGGTAAATACAAACTCAACAAACCCACAACCCCGGCAACAATCTATTATATGCTGAACTTGTTCAGCAGCCAAATTGGAAGGAGATGTAAAAATTCACTTTCAAAAGAATAAATGATACAGGTGAGAGATTGGCAATGACAGCAAAAAAAAACCACAGTAGAAAAATGATGGATGGTGTATTCTAGCAAAATCACAAATGATTTTTCTTATTTGAAATGTCATCATTTTCCTTCACCTTTTAAAGAAATCATAATAAGCATATGAAACATGTGTACTTGGACACATGGAGAATGGGAACCAACAATTAAAATATGAAATCAGAGATTTTGCAAAGAGATCCTAGTATCTTAAATTACTTTATTAGATATTCATGTTGAATATCTGAAGAACAGCATTCATCATGTGAGATGATATTGAAAATGGTGACAGCAAGTGACACTACTGTAATGAACATCAGTTGTAAAATCTGATTCCCTGCTGCCCAAAAGGTTAAATCCAGTATCAAATGGTTCTATAAAGATTCTGTAGAAAAATAATCAATACAAATAACTATTTGGTGGGTAAAGCAATAAAAGAGACCCATAACTTGACTCGATACTTTAACAAATCAAAGCATGTTGATTAAGAGAACTAAAGCTAATTTGGTTTGTCATTTGTGGCTCACGCACAGAGGAAGAAGTAAAGACAGGAATTTTGTTTCCACTCACATGGACCTTTGTCAAAGGGCTGGAGAATTTGGCAATTTCCTTGGAAATCAGCACTTGGAGACCAACTGCTGCATGACACAACCTTCCTGGTTCTATCATATGCTGGGTAATGATCTCCTGCACTCACTTCCTCCTCTCCAAGTATAATTTTGCCTATATTGGCTAGTGAAACTGCATGCATAATTAGTTTAGGAAAAAAGAAAAAAATAAACATAGTTGTCTGGACTACAGGGAAAAAAAAGAGATCTACAGGAAAAGGAACTGGAGGCAAAAAAAGCTTCTGAAGTTCTTGGAGTTTCAGTCTGGGCTAGATAAATTTCTTTGCCTTGTAAAT
This sequence comes from Turnix velox, assembly GCA_013400935.1. Classification (NCBI taxonomy): domain Eukaryota; kingdom Metazoa; phylum Chordata; class Aves; order Charadriiformes; family Turnicidae; genus Turnix; species Turnix velox. Next base: position 107,592 of record VZTY01005814.1, read on the forward strand.
TCAAATTACTTTGAAAAAGGTTAATTGTGATTCTTTCCATTCTCTCTGGGGTTTCACTGTTGACGTCAATTGCAAGCTACTAAGTACTCCTCCACAGCAATTACGAATTGCAATAATGTCTGCTCTGGCTTCGATCAAACATTATCTATATTTTCATCTTTTTAATTGTACTCTCCAATAGTATCCGTTTCAGTTGTAGTTAGAATGCTGTATTCCTTACATCTAAGGCTATATTACTGTTTCAGAGTTGGCCTCCCCTTCCTCAGTTAGCTGAAAGCTATTAAAAAGATAATAAAAACTAGCTGAAGAAAGAAAATGAAACTAATTCCCAATTTTTCCTTTTTAAAAAAGTTAGTTTTTAATTCAGAACAAAGAACTATTTAAGTACTTTTCAAGAATACTCTCATAGTCTCATTTCTGAAGAACAAAGCAATCTCATCTGGCTAATGCCAATCTGACACTTAGAGGACACTCCAGAAGCAGAGACGTAGCTGAAGATCACCTCTGACCTTCCAGTAATATGAAGACACATATACATCCATTTTAAGATTAATGCAAATTTTTTTCCTCTCTATTTATGAGTTTAGAATTAACACAGAATGTATTTTGCAATTAATTTCATCTTCTTACCCTGTGCTTTTTAAAATCCTCTGAGTGCACTTACTGAAAAATTACTGAAGCCACCCCTTTGAGAAAAATGAATGCTCTCACATGTGTCTTATTCAGGACTTTCATTGACCTTCTGACTATGAAAATCACTTTCTTTCTGTATCAAACAAAAGCAGACTTTTAAAGTAGGAGATTACCCTTTAACAACATCAGAGTATCTTGAATTCCATAAAGGACTGAATAAGGAAGCCTCTGTAATTTATTTTAATAGGACACAGATAGAGCCTGAAATAGTAAGCTGTATTAAATAAAAAAATATAAAACCAGCTATCCACTAGAACGAACATCTTAGGAAGAAAGCAGCAGTCTGCCACTCAGCCTACTCGCCTTCTCCTGTCTGCCATTCTAAGCTCCTGGCGGGTGTTGCTTTATTAAATCTTCAGGCCTTTACACAACACTGAGTCCTGCATTAGCAGCCCCACGCCAGAATCTCTCCCACACAGACATTCTGAGATATCCTTTAAGTCCACAGGAAGCACCTCCTTGAATAGCTCAAGGCTGGAGTCAGAAAAACCTGTCCAAAGGAAGTTAGATTACATGGCTTTCTCATCCAGCCTTTGAACTCAGGCTAAGACTTGATAATACCTTAAACCCAGCTTTAGTGTTCCTTGTACTTCATCAAAAGCACCATGGCTGTGCAGAAGTACTGATCTGGAATAAGCTCACCCCACTGATGGAGTACAAACTCAAAACCTGATGAATGGTTAAGTTACACCATCAGGCTTTGTGAAGGATTAAGCACCTCCTTCAGCCAACAAAGAGGAGTAAAGTCAACACAAACCTCATCTCCAGTACACCATTTCCACAACCCTGCTCCTGATTAGGCTGGTGTTTTGTCACTACAGATACAAATAAATTATCATGGAAATCAGAGATGGAAACTCAAAGGAAAAATCAGTCAGGATAAGAAAATTCCTTCTTCTGGACCTCACCACCCAGGATTTAACTGGAAACAAGCTTAATTTGCACTTCATGCTCTTTGGTATCTCACATATGAAGAACAACGACAGTAACAGAAAACTGAAGGAAGATGTATTCAAAGCCCAGGATCTTCCAACATAATTTTTCCCTACAGGATAGTTCAGAGGGACTTGATGACCTCTAAGACAAAAGAATTTTGTCACTGCAGCTGCTGCCCACACAGACTTATTGATGCTGGGGGCCTTCAGATGATTCAGTTCAACAGAAGCCTTAATTCAGGGTAAGTTAAATCTCAACAGAAAAAAGAAGTTAATAGGATTTCTTAAAGTTCCCAGCATTCAGTTTTCAGGTAACACATCAGATCTTTCTACACTCCACTGTTTAAGCAGAATATATTACTAAACTCCAGGGGGAAAAAAAGCATAGGTTCTACATATAGTATTGTAGTACTCAGAGTACTGTAGGATTTTCTTTTCAGGTTTAAATTGTTTCCTAGAAATAAAACACGTGTTGAGAGGTCCTAAATGGGGTGCAGACAGCAGTCACATTCTAGAGCAACAGGTGTTGAGTCCATTCTTGGGGGAAAAAAGCAGCATTAAATGTAAGTACTCTCTATCCACACTAAGCCCACAAAGCACAGGTACAGACACAACATGTACAACGTTTAAGAGGTTTTAAGTAATTACCTACAAATTCTCTAAGTTCCCTACTTTCTACCTGTCTCACCAAGGACTTCTTTGCCTCCCTTGCAGCAAGAGTGGCAAACACCTGGACTGTGCTGAGCCAGTTGGAGGACCTAAAGTCCCATGAAACAGGGTCTAAACTCCAAAAATAGTTTCAGTGTAGTGATCTGCAGCAACCAAGCACCAAGCCAGGCTTGAGCAGCTGTACTGGCAAGTGAAAGGAGCAGAAAACAGGTTTTAGCCTAGCTGATTTAGATAATGAAATCACAGCTAAGACTCCTTAATGGCTGCCAGTGTTTCCAGTTTAGAGAAGCATTATAGAGTAGACTCCTCCTTACCAAAAAAGCATGACAAATCACTGCAGACATGTACAAAGAAATTCCAGATAACTGAAAACAAGCTGCTGATACTCTGCTACAACTGTGTTTTTCCCATTTGGTGCTCTAGAGACCTAAAGTGTGCTGACCCCAAAGGCAAAGCTGAGACAGGAGACATGACAGTGTTCAGGCACCAAGTGCCTTGTCAGATCTGGAGTAGAAAGAGCAATCTTCCAAGTTAAATGCCCGTCAAGCAAAGTAAATTAATGATATCCCTTGAGTAGAGAACTCTGAGAGAATACACCAGTAGCAGCCATGAAGCAGGATTGTTAGGATCAGAGAATATTCAGCTGGTAGCCAGGGGATGTCCTTAAAGTGCAGAAGGAAAAAATGAATATGAAGTCTATACTGCATCATGTTATTCTGTACGTAACTAACAGCAATTCCTCATTAGTATTTCAAGCCCTCTTTAGCAATCAGTGATGTGTTAGTTTTCATTCTCTTCCACGCAGACACAAGGAGACTAATTTTCAGCGACAGGTTAACAATAAATAATTTAAGACTTTGTCAGGAGTGTATGTGGATTTGACTGCCTGTGTAGTCAGTTTGATAACTTGAGAAGCAGGAACAAAGCACTGGCAAGGATAAGAAATCCTGTGGTTGCAGCAAGGCATCAGAGAAAGTGCAGAAGAAGCCTATAGTGATCTAAAAACAAAGGTACATGAAAGAGCCTCAGATCAGCCCATCAGATATATTTATACCACACAGAAATCCAAGACAAGGCTTGGCCTGCCAGGGTGATGTAGCAAAGCTTTAGGATGCAGGCTGGAACCTAGGAACCTGAGGTGAGGATGACATGCACTATACATTTGCCTTTTCTGTTCTCCAGTAAAAAATAAAGGCTCAGGAACACAGTGGGTTACACCCACTCTTCCCAGCAATTCTAGTAGAGGCTCCCCCTCTTAAGATCTGTGATCAAGTAGATAAACCAGTGCTTAATCCTCACTGGAAATCCAGGCATCTTTAACACCTTCATTGAAAGGTTATTTTTCCTATGTTGCATGAAATGGGCTCACCAATGAAAGACCATGTCAAATACTAATCTTCCCTTCTAGCCAACTAAAAACTAGAGCTGTGCTTTACTGAAACCCCACAGATTTAGTCTCTATTAGTTTTTCAAGGCTTTTCATACAAATGTATCAAGGGCCAGTGCTTTCTGCCACACAACTCACATTTTATATTGTAAATTATTTAAGCACATTGGCATAATTTATAGTTTATACATACAAGGTATGGGCTGACTGGAAGGCACATTAATTTCTAATGTCCCAAAAAGCATATTTTAAGAGATAGTTTCAAATACTAAAAATAAAAATCTTACAGGAGAAACACAAAGACTAACCTCACTGATCTATTCAAAATCCCAGAAAGCAGGCAAACACTGGCAATACAAAAATGGCCTTCCCAGATGATCCAACAGGTCCTAATAAGTTTCTTGTCTAGAGTAGTTCCAGAATTTTAAAGCTACATTTATAGGACAATCCATAACTTCATCCAACAGGACAAATTCAGAAGTCCACTGTAACGTCTGACATGATTTATACCATGAATGTTTTAAAGAAGAGATTCTGAACCAAAGAAAGGACTCAAGTAAGCCTTAAGGGAAGAAAACTACTCTTGGGACAGAAATAACTCAGTGTGCAAATACAGAAACAAGAACAACCAAGCAGGTAACAATTCTGTAGAAAATAATCATGAAGTGAATAAAGATCAGCCTGCTGCAAGCCTGGGAGGGTCTCAGTCAGTGACTCATCCTTTCCTCTCCAATTCTGCAGAAGACACTCAATGTGTTGCTTGTATCTCTACTGGGAGATGTAATTACCAGCAAAGGGACTGTACATGCCTAAACTGCCTTTGGCAGCTCCTGAATATTTAACTGCTGCTGCTCTGTTTCACTTCAAAGACAAGGTGTGTGTTGGGGGGAGAAGCAGCAACATTAAGTTCACCTATTTGCTTTTTGCCCATTTCAGTTCAAGTCATTCTGAGGTGAGAGGTGATAGCAGTCAAGAAGCTTTTAGAAAATTACTCCCAAGTCCTTTTCAAGTCAGCTCCAACTGCAGTCAAAACGTGCAACCTGCAACCAGCATTTCAAATTCACCAGTTTGACTTTGCATTAGTGACATAAGAGAGTTCATGCAGACTCTAACTGCTCAGAAATGGGTTGAATTCTGATAGCCTCTCCTTGTGAAGAGTTCAAACATGGTCTGTTCTCCTTTCAAACCTGTACAACATAAGGCATACAGCATACACACTCAAGCTGCTGGGCCAGTTATATCACACACCCTCAAGTGTCTCTAGGCACATACTACAACAGATACAAGTTGTATTAAAGATTTATCTAGACCTATTGCATTCCCTTTTTCAAACTACCTTTCCTTTTGATACACTTTTGCATGCTATCACTGGTCCAAAAAAGGATGAAATACAAGAAACATTATTTTGGAAACTATTGTAACCTTTGGGAGGCAGCTTTTGAACTGAACACTACATTTTTTGCCTTAAAGCAGTTTAAAACCAACACTAATTATACTACCATATCTTACACTATGAAGAGCTAGAAGAACTTAGCATTGTGATTACCTGCATTAGATGTAAAAGTCTTCTCTAGAGATTCATAGTGAAGACTAGCAGCTACTCGATGCCTATAGACAAGATCATAGCTACTAAATTATGACATGAACACATTTACATTTAAGACTCTGTCAGACACCTGATTGACACGGGGATTCTGTGTGACACATTTCAGGTTCCAGCACTGCTTTATCACCTCTGATCCACACAAAACACCCAGCAAACAGGAGCTCTGTGAGCCTCGCACTCACTAAACAGTTTTGGCTCCAAAACAGGATACCAACTGGCCTCAAATGACTCCTTCACTTAGGTATGGTTAATTGATCCTAATAACTTCACTGAAGTGATTAAACAGACATTAAAAATTAGTATTTACATTTACTGTTAAAGTTTTCAGGGCTGTTCTTTTAAAAATTACATTTACAGTACACAACATAAGAGTAAGGAGGGAATCAGGTATATCTCACTGGGGATGTATCACATACAGCTTTATATATCTTCACACATCTTTCCTAGGCATTCAGAGCTCTGAAGGCATCAAGAGTGGAATGAAACCATCTGCACAGGCAGAAGACAAAAAATATACAAAATACATACATATACAGAAATAAAGCAGTACCAAAATAGCTCTGAATGCCAGAGCACTTCTGCCTGAAATAAAAACCTACACCACATCCACTCCAAACTGATGCAAAATGCCACCACGTACTGGACATACATTAAGACCTTCCGAGGACAGCTAAAATTAAAAGGGTTCTTAGGGAAAGAGGGTTTGCAATACACCAGAGTGGCACATAATTTTTATAATCTCCAAATACTCACTTTGAAGTGTAAGGTAAAAGCTTTACCTTGGATCTGTCCCAACATCATTTAGGAAGACTTACAGTTACAAACAGGTTCTGAATTTGTATTCTTTCATTATGTGTAATTTTTTATCTAGCATTAGTATTTTCTTGGTTAGCTTTAATTAACTTCTTTCTATGCTCATGAACTTGGAAAGGATTTTCTCTAAGCTGTTACATTGCTAGCCTCTATTAAGATATTTTAAGCTTCAAACCTCTAGTACATTTAATGGATTTAAACCATTTAAGAAGCAAGGGAAAGTGCCAACAAAATGCACCCAAGCTGAACATTTTTGCACAAACTTTCTACTTGACACAACTTAAAAGTTATTTTAAGACAACCTAAGAACTCCTGAATGGGACCAGTAACAACATAAATGCACTTCAATTCCCTTAGAATACAATGTGGCAAGCGGTGGGGGGAAGGAAGGAAAAAAAAAGGGGATGAGGAGCACAAGGGATAGAACTGAAAGAAAGAGATAATGCTAAGTGAAGCATAAAAAGACTGTGGCAAACAGCAACCAAAAGGGCTGCTTCAGGAAAGGAGCTTTTTGAGGCCATTAAATTAAAAGGTTGAGCTATCAAAACATGCTAGAAAAAAAAAGATTATTACAAAGAAAGCAAATCTATAATGAAAGGTAATAGTTATGGTTTGAAAGGAAGCACAGTCATTTAAGAGATGCTTCTGTGTGGTACACAGTGGACCTGACTTTAAAAGTTCTTCTCTATGTGTATTATTCTTATTTCAAAATACTTGTATTATCTATAAGTGACAACTAATTTCTCTTTAGTTGCTAATACACAGAACATTACCAGTGTAACCTTCTCTTGCCTGGAAATACCTATCTTTCCAGAGCACAGCATAAGTCATTCCTGCAGATGACAAACTTTCCCTTTCAATCAGGTAGATCAAAAAGTATAGTCCTTTCTGTCTCTCCTCATAAAGCCCATGAGAAGCAAAACCCCACTGCTCAGAAAGCACAACATTCATCTGCTATTGATGGTGAAATGAGCATGAGCATCATGGAGCAGTGCAGAACCTGTACTTGCACACAAGGCTGCTACCAGAAAGAACACACTTCAGCTTTCAGTGAAGCCTATGGCTGAATCCTTATTGTGGGGAGGCAGAAGAAAGCATAAGGAACTCCCACTTCTATGGCCTGCCAGCCCTGATTTTGTTTCTCACAGTGACTGTACACTGCTTCAGTATTCCCCTCCTTTTGGCAAAGAGGTAAAGACGATTCCGGCCCTATTTCCAGTACCTCTTTGAGTGGGTTTCGAAAGCTTGCCAGGGTGAAAGCAATATAACCTGCCCTCTGGATATGCAGAGATAGGGCTTTCAATCAGTAAGATTTGAAGGCTGTAATGCTGTTACTGTGTTCTCATTTTAAGATCTCATCTAGCAGACCTAAGTAATTTTGCTCTGAGGGACCTCTGGGCTGACTCAGCAAACAAAGAGGAACTTTGTCACTGGCCTTCTGTGCTGCCACCTAAGTTTCTAAATCCAGAAATATAAAAGAAAGCCATAAGCACATATAACTTCCACAGCGCCTTTGTGTAGTATGTACACTGGGGGTTTGCAGGTGAAAGAACACAAAGAGAACCAAAGAAAAATTGTGGGTAGAAGTGGCATCTTCTGCACTGACTACAGTTCTGACCCAGCTACAGTCCCATCAAATATTCTTTGCCCTGATGACATGATGATGATTAAAGTTTGAACCAGATGATACTTCAGTATTTTGGCATCCCTTCTAACCTGGGCTATTCTATGCTGTGATGACCTGGAGACACTCAATCCATGGCTGAATACTCTGGGGCACTGGAGAAACAAAAGATTCACTGTCATTCCAAAAATCATTGTTCCACTGTAAGGCCTCAATTGCACAGCAAATCAAGTTTGCAAAAAGGTCTTCCCAGACTTTTCAGGTGGCCTGTCAACACCTTATCGAGTAGTACTAATTTTTTTACTTCCAAAAATATCTCCAGGGGGATCTAAAAATCAGATAACCAGCCAAAAGAAATAAAATTAGTGCATCTGCATTGCGGTGAGGATGTTTTAATTGCTGTTTGGTATTGCAAGATTTATTGTTGCAAACTCCTCACAACTGAAAATCTTGGGCAACGGATGCCGCATTTATTTAACGCATCTTGTTCTGTCTGCTTCTGTATCACATCAACAGCTTTTCCTGTCATCTCTGCAGATCATACCTCCAAATTCACATTGCACAGAGCTCTGCACTGCCCACTGGTACTTATGGTACCTTATTCAAATAGTAACTGTAGGACCAGATGCCTTCAGGAACTGTTCTCAGCAGTTGGGCACACAGTGCCTTTTATGTTCCGTGAATGAAGCCTCACATTACATCAGCTGCATTAATTACAGAAAAGCAACTGCTGTTTAAAAGCAAGGCAATGTGTATGAGCAGTGCTTGTACTGCAGGTTAGCAACACACAGGCATGTCTGTATGAGCCCATGTAGCTCCTGTTGCTCACTCTATTCTCATGTCAGCACCCTGTTTCCAGGACTACAGTTATCAGAGATGCTGAGAAGATCCATCCAAATTTCAAGTCTTTCAGCAATGCACCACCACAGCATGTGCTATCAGAGGAAACACTAGCCAGCCTCTAAACACTGAATTTCCATCTTTAAACATATCCCATTCTCAAGGCATCCACTCATTCCTACCAAGACTCCTCCTTAATAGCAACCAGTTTGAAACTGGGAAAGTAACAAGGAATCTACCTAAGTTCTTTGTGTTCTCTGGAGGCAAAGTGAAGGAAAAACAGTCTTAAATTTCTGCCTCTAAAGGACAATTCAAATGGAAAAAAATATGGCTAAGAAAGAAATGCAGTTTTCTGCAGATGTCACTGAATATATTATACTATTAGTGAAGTTGACAACTGATCTAGGCCAGTGCTTTCTGACAGCACTGGAGAAGAAAGGCATGTAATAGAAATAGCAGAGGTTCCACAGAAGGCTAACAAAAATGCCAAAGATATTTAGAGCCCTTCCACATGAGCACATCTGTTTCATTTTGAAATTTTTAATTTAAACAGTGAGTTAGCAAAATTGATTAAATGTTATTAGCTCAAACAAAAGCACCAGTGCAACCAGTGAAATGAACATGAAACACCACACACAGCTGATAAAAATCTTTATGGATTGCACAGTTCAGTTGTGAAATTCTATGTCACAATGAGCTATAAAACACAGTGGAATTTTAAAACACTAAGGTATGTCCTTATTACGCTGTTCTAAATTTTTAAAATAAATAAATCACAAATACATTCAGAAATAAATCAACAAGGCATCCAGACAAACTCCCTGCTGCACATATCTACCCCCAGACTTCCAGCCCCCACTGTGCTACAAAGTCCACTCTGTGGAAAGAAAAGATTAAGATTCACTGCCATCTAAGTGCTTGCTTTACCCTATCCACGACATCTTCATTTGTCCATGCGCTCCTCCTCAAAGGTCAAATAATCCCAAAATCTTACAAGAGTAAGTAGCAAATACTGACTGTACTTGTTTACCAATCACCTCAGCTTTACTGAATTCCAGCCCTTACAGAAAGGGCTACCAGCTACTGCCATATTACCTCTGCTTGCTGCATGTGTCATGTGTTAGCTATTGGTTAACACAGGCTTTCCAAAACTTTATTATTCACTGCTGCTAATTATCCCTAATGGAACTAAGCAATATAAAGTTTCTTTATTGGTTTTATTTGGACGTTCCTTCTCTTGAACAGATTTTAAGCTGTGGGCAATGCTGGTCTCTGCTGTTCCTGCTGCTCCAGCTCTATTAGTAAAGCAAAGCAGAGGCACAAGGACCCCTGGCTCATCCATTTACAGAGCAAAACACAATCTGTATTTCCTATCAGAAAGAACAGCCAATTACCTCTGGGTTGTTTGTATCACTGCTTGCTACAAAACAGGTTGGTTTTACTCAGCTCCCCTTTTGGAAATAATGCACAGAAAGCTTCTCAATGAGATCTGTTGCCAGACATGGGCATTTACTTCCTCCAGCATTACCTAAAAAGTTGTTTAACTCCACCTGATCTTGGTTTTATTCTTGCTTCTCTTTTAAACACTCTCAAACTCCTGTAGAGCTTCCATTACAAATCTAGAAGCAGAGGATTACTTAACTTTTCTGGGGGTATCTGCACACAAGACCACGAGATCAATGCTAGTCTCCTTGGACAAGCTAGCACTGCAGGAACTTTCACACACGTCTCAATATAGTGAACACAACTGCTGCTACTGTACTTTTTGTGCTAGATCCTGCTTCTTTACCTCCTTGTTCCCTCTTTTTACAGCTATTAAATTCCCTACTTTTCAGGACCAATCCTAAATAGATGGAAGGTGGAAAACTACATGACAGATTACATCACTTCAAACAGCCAAGCTGAGACCCTTGAACATGGAAGCAGTCTTCTGCTGTGCAGAAGGTGAAGGAAAAGTAATGGAGCTGCTGTGATAACTTCCCATCTACTTCAAGACCTATATAGAAATAGTGTTTGACTGCAGCTTTAAAGGTCGACTTCTCACATAACCTTAGCTTAAGGCTTGGAGCATTTTAGTTCAGGCTTGAGCTGTAAAGGAGCATCATTTCAATTTCTTACTGCCTAAAGTGCCCTATTATCAGATTAAATGCAAAATACAAACTGCACTCCATGTTGACCTCACTTGGTGAACATTCAAGGTGGCAAAAATCAAAAGAATATTTGGTTCCTAATACAGGGAACTGTATTAGTAAAGAAAGAAATTATTTTTGATTCCCACTTTCTGTACTTAGCACCTTACGACAGCAACTGGACTTCTAACCTTGAAATTGAGATACAAGGGTAAAAGGTATTTGAAACGATTGCTCACAAAACATAAAAGCTATAATGAAGGTTATACAAATAAACTGAAACATTTAAAGGAGAATAAATTAAGTGGTGAATAATAATTTAATGTAGTTAGACAACTTAATCCACTACAACTGCACCAGTTCACAGCTAATGAGCAACATTACTGTGCACAAGAGCAGCCAGCTAAAGGTAGTAAGTGAAAACGCTAATATCCAGTTTCGGGGGTGTAGGGGGAACACAAGAAATCCAAAGTGCCCCATATGGCATAGATGATCAAAGTTTCCAAGATGAAATGTTAGCCGAGTTGAAGAACACACATTTCTCAAGCTTGTAATATCCGTAAACCTTTATAAACACCTTTAGTATTCACCATAAGGCCTGACTTCAGAAATTCACTCTTTGACTGTTTGGGCCACCTTTACTTCCAGGCAAAGTAAAAAAAAATAAATACGATCAGGCTCATTCTCTGAAATGCCTTGAAGCATCTGCTCAATAGGCAGATGTTTAAATCTGTTATAGCACAGCCAATTTCTAATTATTTTCTGTTGGCACAGTAATAAGCAAATAGTAACTGTTGATGTTCACCAAGAGTTCCAGGAGAATGTTGGTAGCAGGAGATAGAAAGATACGAAGGATACTATGACAGAACCTATGGGACTCACAGCTCTTCAACTCTCATGCTCCATTAATCTGTCCTCATCAGCCAGTTTGACTTCAGTGGCTGGATCAGGCTGTGAATCACTCACGAGAACATGAGCTCCATCTCCCCTTGGATGAGGCAACTAAGGAGTAAACTACTACGCTTTTCTCTTTATTTATAATTAAAAGACCGCCAAAGGCTGCCAGTGTGGTTAAAAGTGAGTAAAAAAAAGGATATACATTCTCAAAAGCTAACACCACAGCCTCAGTTCAACTGTTTTATCTGACAGAACCTTCCATGACTCTCAAAAGGATTTCCATCAAGAGTTAAATGCTTTTTTCTAGTTCTAAGGCTCCTATATAAATTCCTGTCACAGCACGAAGCACAAGTTGGAAGAATATTAAAAGATAACCAGAGTTCCATCAAAAGCTGTGCTTATTTATTTTATCATTTAGAGTAAGATTAGATTAATTGCTGCAGCATTAGTGAATTGTTTTCTCCTAGGTTGCAACAGGCACATACCTGTCTGCTGACTTTTAACAACAAGCTATTGAATAACCACAGTCACAAAACAAAAATGAAAAGAAACTGTCTAATGCTGGCATGAAATGAAACCACTCAATGTAAAGCTGCTGTGACATTATAATTCCTGTTGTAGCGATCTGTTCAACAGAAGTTTCAGCTGCAGTGAACAAGAAGACCCTTAGGCTTATGCATACAAAGCAGTTCTGTCACCTGCTCAGCTGCTTGTATTAGGCTCACAAGGAAAAACTGAAACTCATGTTTTGTCAGCTTTACGCTGGAAGCCAAGGATAACGTTCATTTTTTTCCCCACACAGCTAAAAGCACATTCAGAACAAGATAATGAAACAACTCAGTGATCTGAGAGCCATTCCCATAGCTGCCTGCTGTGCAAAAGGGCTTTCCGGGTGGAATGTGACAAGGTGAACAGGATTGGAAGTATGGTGCCTCAAAACAAAACAGGTGAAAACAAAAAATAAAAAGTTCTGTATTTTGTTTCAGGGCAGTAGACTGGATTATTTCTTCTGAGAAGAAGCCTGGTTAAACAAATGTTTTCTTCAAGAAAACAGCAACACTGGAAGAAACTAAGCCATTCCAGGGTTATTTTTGCTCATACACACTACCCCACTGCAAAACACTGGGGCCAGTACAACCTGAAGTCTGTGGTATACAACTTTCCTTTTTTCTTTCTAAGCAGCTAGGGCAGATAGGGGAAACAAACCCATTATTATTACACCTCTCCTCTCTTCTAGAGCTGTGTGCCTGAAGGAAAAAGTCCAAGACGCTGTGCATACCCAAGATGCTGGGTCATCCATACTACACCCAAAAGATCCTGAAGGCGGCGCTACCACCTGTTTCTAAATTCTGTTGCTGGGGGAGAGGGGGGAGAGAGGGGTGAGACCCCAAACCTACAGGATTTGAGAAAGCTTTCTCTAAAGGAAAAGCGTAAGTACAAGATATTTACAGGACTGAAGGAAACAGGTGAGAACTGTTGTAGTTTCAAGAATGAAACAAAATACTGTTAGTGTGCAGACTATAGTCTGTGTGAAGTTTCACTTTGCAACAGCTTCATTTCAGGCTTCCTTTTATCCAGGCCTCTCCTCAAAAGTTAGAGTCTATGTACAAAATACTTTTAAGCACAGAGTCTCCAAGTCCAGTATTTGGTTTATGATGTTTTCTGAAAGCTCAAGACATCAGGATTATTAATTCATACAACCAAAGCTTTGTTACTAACATGAAAAATGCCCTGAACTGTGTTCAAAAATAAGTTCCCTCTTTACATCATACATACCTTTTGAGAATTCATTCTACAACAAAGAACCTTCTTCGTTCAAGTGCTCTTGATTCAAACAATACTCCCTGATCAATACAAATCACACACTGTGATGGCTGTCTCACTGTGAGCTTTCAACAGTCAAAAGGCAATTATTTAAACTACACTTTGGATTATCTGTTGAATAATTGAAGATGATAAACTGTTTGGGGTGGGAAGAAACAACAACATAATGAAAATGTGTATCAAAACCTGCAGTGTCTCACATACAGTATTTCACAACCTATCAAATATACTTTATATCACAAAGAACTTCTACACTTAATTTCAGCATCTTTGTGCTGCCAAGTATCATCACTGGAAGAAACTAGAAACAGAAGACAAGCATATGCAATCTTACTTTGCAGGGTCAGTACAAAGATGAAGGAATGATTTTAACTACATGAATTTCCAACAGCTACTAAAATATTCCATGGAAACCATACTGAATCTGAATCAGCAAGAAGATAATTCATTTTATTCCTTATGAATTCCATTTATCTCATGTTTGGTCCTCGCAAAGGCACTTTCCTCTGACAAAGTCCTACCTTCCAAGTAAATAAGAAAAAATATGGTTAACAAATATAAAAGATAACTGCTTATTCACTGTGGACACAGGATTAGAAGAAAACTGTGTGTCCTGCTGATACTGATATACCTTTTAGCCTCAGGCTGCACAACTTCCTAACTGAATAATGATTAGTGAAGCAACACTATACTCGTCATCTCTATCCTTTCTGCAGTTTTTCCCCTGCTTGTTCTCAATGTATATAAAGCCCTGAAACACACTTGGGAAGTAGCTCTGCATAACAGAAAATGCCCAACATTCCTATTACAAGGCATTGATATGGAAAATATCATGGCAAATCTCCTTTCCCCTTATTTTTGCTGTCTGCAACTGCTTCATTTTTTCTTGCAATTGTGAGGTTCCCTTGGAAGGAAAAATAATTTAAAAGGCTCCAAGAAAAAGAAAAAAGAAGAAAAAAAAGATAAGCAGGCAAACTACTTCTGTTCTCCTAAAGAAAAAAAAAGCTCAGACCTAGGATACCTGCACCCTCCAGCTTAGGGTCACAACACATCCAAGAACTGCTTTACTTTGATCCTTGTTAGGAAACTGCCACACATTAGGTTGAAATCATTGACACAGACACAGAAACAGCAGCTACTGTGAAGCATTGTGCCATCAAAGGTATGGGAACATCTACGTTTTTCAATATATGATACACGGTATGAGGTACAGGAAGAAGGCTTACAGAGCACAGCACACAGGAGGCAGAAGTCTTGCCTGTCCTCAAAACTTCGTGATTCCATCTATGATTGCAGGTAAAAACAATGCACACAAAGCTCAACTTTTAACGTTAAAGTAATGCAGAGCTCCACAGCAGCTAGTTCCTAGAAATTGTGGATCACTATATCCCCAGGCTTTTCTCCTTTGTAAAGGCGCAGAGCAGCATCACAAAAGGAAAAACTTCATTTCTAGCTTCCCAAAAATAGGACACTCAGCTGTCGGGCTCTGAACTTCAGCACCACTCAACTGAAAGTATTTCCTGGACATTCTACCTTAACCCTGTCGTTTTCTGCACTGAAATGTCAACTCCAATTAGGAGATGATTTAATTTTGTTCTGCATGAACTAGTTCAACCATACTTGCTCTTACTTTTTCTGACTCAGTATCTCCTTTTGTCTGAAACAATTTCAGTGCTCAGGCTGTTCCACACCAAAATGTAACAAACCCAAGTGATATCTGAGTTGCAACCACATCATACAGCCCACGGAAGTAATAGACATATTTCATATTCTAATAGCAGCTCACTGATGTTTATTTGCTCTCTGACTTCACAGATGCATTTACAAATAAGCCATACCAAGGCAGTGGTTGAAAAACAGATGATATATTCTTTCCAGCATGTCTGAGGTAGCAGGAATGAATGTTATGATTTAATGAGACTGTAGTTGCATTCAGAACAAGTACAGCTGACTTAGGTTAGCATCTGGCTTAAAATAAAATGATCTTTTTTTTATTATTACATGGACACAAATTTTATCAAAGTCAAAATGGTGGCTTGCACATTAGTGAAGCTAAGAGTGATTAAGATACGCAGTAAGTGAAAGAAAACATGGAGCAGTAGAACAGCTAAGCCATAAAATAATTCTTCATAGTAACATAACTCAGACATTCTAAAACAGACAAACTCCTGAGGCAGCAGCAAATAAATCAAAGAGGCTAAAAGTTCAAAAGCTAGCTCTGTATATATGATTCAAAGACTGCATGCTGTCAAGTATGAACAGTATGCAGTATTTTTTGCAATAATCTGGCCAAAGGGTTAACATAATAAATGGTGACAAGCTCACACAGACAATATGATGAGAAATACACACTCAACTTTGGCCCTGGACGCGTGTCTGCAGCTCTCATTAACATCAGGCAGAACTGGGTGAACACGTCTGCTGTCAGAATTTTGCTCACAGACATTTACTATCAGGAAGTCTCTTGAATCTATTTCCTTCATTACTATCCAAGCTTCTATCTCAGCAGGCATAACCAGAGACAATAATCTTCCTTAAGCATTCCAGGAAGTTACTGTCTTCATTTCTATATACAATTACACTTGGCTGCTTTTTTTAGTATGTTGAGGACAATGGTATCCCAAAACACAACATAAACAGTAACCTGTTTGTTCAGCTCCTTAAGGGTCTTTGTTTCATCCAGTGGCAAGGTGCTTGTTAGAGAGAAGTACATTGTACTGTACCCATACACCTACCATACCCATGCTCAGCACAGTTGCTTGACCAAACAACATGTAGGTGCACTACTATACAGTGGAATTCCTCATTATTTGAGCCTATGCATTTTTACTTTTAAAATTATTTGGTAGAAGGGCTTCTAATCATTCCAAGGCTGAATTATCTTCTAATCTAATCCCCAGAAATGTAGCCATACTTTTGAATAGGCACTGCCTCAGTGCAGACAGAAGTAAGAGAAGATTTCATAATAAACTCTCCAAGAACAGCTAGGAGAAATATTTGCAGCAGGAAACTCTAGGATGGAGCTAGGTTATAAATATAAAATGAAGCTGGAACTGCAGGAGAGGAAATAAAACACCAGCAAATAAAGTATAGGGGAATTGTGCCTAAAGAAGTGAGCATTCATTATAGATTCTTTAAAGATTTTCTTCTTTCTGTGAAAAGACAATGTTACAAAAGGTCACACAAGTCAAGAAACAGTCTCCCTGTCTAAGCAGGTTTAAATTTTTATAAATCAAACTTTAGAGACCATGGTAATCATTTAGTCTCACCTCCTGCTTAAAACCCATCCATTTCACCTCCCATTTGTGCATCAAAACTACAATTTGTTGTTGAAAAAACCTCTCTGTAGAATAAAATACATTTGACTTAAAATATTTTAGTCAACGGATGACATTATTTCAACAGGTTAGAAAAAAACCCCAAAATTGTTAATCCCCATTTCCAGGAAAATTTAAGTGTTCAACACTACCAAAAGGGCCTAATTAGATTACACTGATAAAAGCCAATCTCTTCAAAATAACTGTAAGCAAGTACGTATGAATAGATGGCTTCCAATGAGACTTTAGGAGAGGAAAGCAGATGGCAACATGAAAGACTTCAATTCTCCTGTAAGCCACATGCTATAAAAGCTGGGAAAGGTTTATGTTCTGGGTTTGGTAACATTAGAAAATATTTTTAACTGGCAATCACTTGAGTGAAAATTACCACACAGAAGCAGTACCTTGCACACCACCAGGATACTAGATATGGTTTAAAAATGCTTTTTTAACAGAAGTTTTTTCAGACAATTAAAAACATTTGAACTCTAATGGGAAAAATAGAAAAATAAAGGAAAGATACAGCTGCCTGGATATTCCTCACTTCACTATCATGGGAAACTGATTTTGCCCTTGCAAAATCATACCTGTGAAAACATATGTTCTTCCTTATCTTAAAACAGATTGTCTCCCCATTGCAAAGACTTATTATCTGAAACTCATCCTTGCCGTATTTGCTTAAAAAGTATCTCTGTTTCTTTGCAACTACGCTTCCCTTTTGGTGAGCAAAGAGAAAGAAAACCATCTGCTAAACTGCCAGAGCAAATTTTTAATGCAGACTGAGACCCATAGTGGGGAAAAGGAGAAAAAAAGAAACCTAAATAAAATATAACAAGTTTGAACAAAACTTGGGCTGGAACAAGCATTTTTTTGCCTGGATATTACAGCTAACAGAACATTCAGAGCCGTATCTTTAACAAAACAGTAAATAAAGCCAGGAAAGAAAGCTGTAAACAAGAGTCCTGAGAGGATCTCTTAGAGCACCTCTGTGTATCCAGGGCTCTGCTCATGAAGGTTTCAAGGTTTTTTGACTTAAGGCATCTGATTTAGAAGCCAGAAGTTGGAGCACAGTCTGTCAAAATAAATGACACTGCAGATGAGACTTAGTCTAATTAATCAGAGAAGTCTGGGTTTTATCCCCGAGTTACTACAAATGCTTAAAGGGCCCACAGGTATGAACAAATTCTTCCAATTTTCTTTCCTGCTTTTTTTAGTGGATTTGGGATAGAATAGTATTTGGCATTTCAAGTCCAAAGACCACAAATATGACTTTAAGTAACTTTCACCCTATTTTCAAACCGAGCATTTTCAGCTCAGCCTTTTTCCACCCCTCAACTCTTGCTGCTCACATTTTGTCTCCCAGAACATCCCTCAAGGCCTCAAGCCTACATGAACTTCTAGAACTAATTAGAAAGAAAAGGTGAACTCTCAGAATTCTTCTAACAAGTCAACTGCAGTTATTCTGGGTCTGCTTTTTTGCATTCCCCCTTTGGTTAGAGAACAGTATGTCTGTCCAAGTTTTGATCCATTAGTTGGAAAATTAAACAATTAAAGTAGACAACTTCTGTGGACAACGATTTATCAAACACAGACTCAGCAAATTTCAAGAACTGGAGGCTTAATATATCTTAAGGAAAAAAAGAAGAAAACAAAAAGAGAAAATGTGTCTTCACAGAACCTAAACCTCTTAGCAATTAGAAATGAGAAGATATTTATAGGTGTGATGAAGAACAAAGACTAAAGTATTATAGCAACCTAGAAAGGGGATCATCTCAGAAGACTGATTTTACTTTAATTGCTGCAGAACAAAGTACACCTTTAAGAAATACAGGGTTACAGCAATAGACCAATGATTTGACTTTGTATGTCACAGAATTTAAGCTAAGTGATACAAATACTTCTGTACTTGATGTTTAGAAAAGAGATTTTTTTGTCATGACAACTTTCTGAAAGAACAACTGGGTTTTACCAGTTATAGAGTAAACATCTAAAATTTTCTCACTACCTTTGAGGCTTGCAAGAAACCAGTAAGCATTTACTTCTACTGTAAAAAAATAAAATTCTGAGTCTTCCATGTATTATATATTTGCCTTAATTGGGCTGATTTTACCTCCCTTAAATTTTGTCTAATCTTTTAACTTGGACTTTTATTTGTTGCAGAGTTTCTCATAAAAATCTGCAAACAAATTACAAACCGTGGTTAATGAGCTATGCATAAAGCCTTCTCTTTTCCTTTATCATTCTTACCATCTGTTTTGGCTGTTTTATTATCAGTCTGTAAGCTAATAATCTATCTCCTTCATTTCCAGTCTCACATGGAAAAAGAAATTAAGAAATCCAGAGCAGTATTCTAACTCCCCGTTATCTCTGGGTGGTGCCTTATGGTCCAATCTGTGTTGCACTTCTATTTTCTCCCCTGTAAAATACCAAGTTCCAGTTCTACATTAAAAAACTCATCAAGATTTCCCAGAAACCCTGTCTAACAAAATGGCAATATAGCAACTGTAAGATTCTAATGAATCTATTTTGCTTCAACACAACATTGTTTTTAATAAAATATACTTCTTTCTTCCCTCACTATTCCTATTAAAATCTTTACTGGCTACAAATTTTATCAAACACATGTCTAGAGAACTGCAGAAAAAAAAAAGGCAATATTTATTTCTTATCTAGCCATGAATGGTGGAAGTATTTAACCACAGTCATCTTTCTATTCACTGCAAGTCTAATCAGTGCCTTGGTAAGACTTGCTCCTTCTCTTCCAGTTAAGGCCAGTAAGCTCCTGGACATTTGTATTACATTTTGGTACATCACATGACACAAGTAGCCTTTACATGGGATGTTAAGACAAAACAATCTGTATTTATGTTTTGGTCTACACTCAGTAGATCTGGGTACAGAAACTTGGAAAAACAGAGAAATGGTGCAGGTACCCGATTTAAGCTGTTTTTAAGTCCACAGGAAGTACATGGACAACATCCATCTCTCCTAACTGCAGAGATTTAAAAGTTGTTCTCCTAAGGGGGATGGCAGAAGCCTCCAAAATCAAACACAAATCTGTCTCTGAGCATGATTCAATGCTCTCCACATGTCCCAGTCTCTCCCTGTTGATTATAAAGAGGGCCCTGAGGGGTAGTTTATGCCCGGTATTCAATTTTTAAGACTGCTGTGGTTTAGTGAGATCCACTGATATTGACTTACATGGAATGGATTCTGACACAAAGTAAAGCCACACAGGAGTCCATGGCAATGAAGTGGCATAACTTTCAAGTCTCCAGTCCAGTAACTTAGGTAGTAGAGACTATCACTGTTTGCCTAGATAAGCGTTCACCTAATAGAGTCTTAAAGCTGCATGCCAGTTAGAGGAAGAACAAAACATGTCAATTAATTAAAAAGTCAATTAATATACACACTGGCTATATTTTCTCTTCTGGAGTCAGTAATACTTACAACTTTTTCCTCACAATTAATCTGCATTTATATCATGCTGAGTAAACAACACACTATTTCTGAAAAAGGTACCAGAGCATCAGGCTTTCTCCTGGCAACAGTTATAATACTTACATAGACCACATTTTTACTGCAATTACTTAGTTCCTCAGGAACACTAACATATTCTTATCAAGTAAATTGGAATTTATTAGTTAACAGTAGTTCAGATACACACTTATTCCTTAAATAGACCTGAACTCTTCCACAAACATGAAAGAACCCAACCCCGCCAAAAAAGAAAGCTCCAAACAAACATATACTGCAGGAAACATACAACACTCTTAGAAAACCCAGTGTTTCCCCATGCAACTACACCACCCATTTTTGGTGTGCTTCAGCAGAAGTGTTTAAGCTCCAATTAAGTGTACAGCATACTCTCACAGCTTCTGACTGTTACAAACCTGTAAGTCCCATTTCTAAGGCCTCTTGTACAGTGAATGATCTCAGGAATAAATCTGTCATTTCTATGATCTCATTTGACACAGCTTTTCCCTTGCTCATTGCTTCAGGACATAGTTCTGCACTGCTTTTCCCCACTAGGCCACTTGCTTCCATCCAGCTCAGCTTAAAGCACAGCTGCTTATACCCAGAAAATTTTAAAAGAAACTTGGAAGCAGTTCAGAAGCAATCTTTCTGCCATAGAATTTTTGCTACTAATTGAGCATTCCAAAACTTCTCCCTTGTCTGGCTATATGTAGTGCATCTGTATTACCATTTTAGTTCAGATGAGATTGAGATTTTAGGAGAATCCCCCAAGACCCCTACTTCTAGATTCAGTTCAACACAAGGAAGCTCATGAACTGAATTTACTCTGGAGGTACTTACACCAGATGTGCTTCATCTGCTCTTGATGCCAGTAGTTCTGTCCATAAGCCACAGCAGCAGCAGCAGCACAAAGCACACATCCTCAAAATACTGCACAGGCACCAACTGCACATCCTTGGCACCAACTGCACATCCAATCCTCCAGCACTCAGCTACATGTCACTAGGGACACACTCCTTTGTTTGCTGGCCTGGGAGTCATCATCATTCCGG
Source organism: Turnix velox (assembly GCA_013400935.1). Taxonomy (NCBI): domain Eukaryota; kingdom Metazoa; phylum Chordata; class Aves; order Charadriiformes; family Turnicidae; genus Turnix; species Turnix velox. Next base: position 128,855 of record VZTY01005814.1, read on the forward strand.
AATCTTGCCACTCTTAAAAGGCAGGAGACCAAATGCTGCCCTCATTTCCCTGCTCTATCCTGGCACAAGTGAGGTTAGATCTCATCAACTCCCCTGTACTAAATATTGGGCTATAAAATACTAGCCTTTATTATTAGGACATTGAGCTGTTGGAGCAGGTAGAAAGGAGGGCCACGCAGATGATCAGAAAGCTGGAGCACCTCCATATGAGTACACAGGCTGAAGGAGTTGGGGTTGTTCAACCTGGAGGAGACTGGGGGACCTCATAGTGACTTATCAATACCTGAAGGGGGCCCACAGAAAGGCTGGGGCCAGACTTTTGAATAGGGTCCAGGATGGCAGGACTAGGAGTAATGGATGCAGATTAGAAGAAGAGAGGTTTAGGCTGGATATAAGTAAAGTCTTTACCATGAGGGTGGTGAGACAGTGGAAGACGTTGCCCAGAGAGGTTGTGGATGCCCCCTCCCTGGAAGTATTTATGGCCAGAATGAGGCCATTGAGCAACCTGGTCTAGTGGGAGGGGTTCCTGCCCAGGGCAGGGGGGTTGGAACTGGATGATGTCTAAAAGGCCCCTTCCAACCCAAACCATTCCATGATTCTATGATTATTTTCCTTAATTAAAAGCATACTCCTTTAGAGCATTTGTAAAAGACAAAAGAGGCCGTTTCCTACTGATTAAAACAATTAACAACAAAGGAGCTCCAGTCTTGACTGCCAGTCTGGCTGCAAGTGGAAAAAGCCCAGGTACCAACCTACCAACCCCCATTTCAAAGTAGAAATCATGGACACTGGTGACCAAGCAGCTGGGTTCAAAGGAGTGACTGACTCTCGGAGAAAATAGGTTAAGTTGCATAAAACCTTGGCAAGGTGTAAGATGACAGAACTAAGAAAATTCATCATGTTAAGATATACTGCTTTTAATATTTATACCCTTTGCATGAAAAAGATTCCCACAGGATCCCACAGGAATTTTAAATGCAACAGAAGCCATAGCAACCACGTGAAGGTTATCTTTAACCTTTGTGGTCTCAATTCACATAATTATAATTGTGCTAAATGCAATGCCCTTTGATTCAAAAATATCACCATTACTGTAACGGAAAAAGTAATTAGTTTTTATAATTAATGAGAGACTTAAAAATGCATGAAGGGAAGCATTAATGTCTGTTTTCTTGAGCTATTAAAAGAATTGTATAAAAATACCACACAAAATGTGGCATCACACTATTCCTTATGGCTTGGCTAAAAACTATGCTTAAAGTTACCACAGATAATGACAACTGAACGAAGATTCAATCATCCAACTGGACAAACTAAACTAAATCCTCTTAATCTCAGGAAGATACCTGAAAGATAAAAAAAATAAAAATCACAAAGCAGAAATATGATAAAAATTCCATAGCTATGGTATAATTGTTCACTACTGAAGGTTAACAATACTGCTCCAAATTTGGAAGCTAAGTCAGAAGCTAAAGATTCATCATCACAAAAATACTTGCACATTCTCTCCAGCTGAATTCATTTGCCAGGACATGTGGAGAGGGAAAAAAAAAGAAGGGGACTGTAGGTTAAGGATATATTTTAAACAAGAAATAGGAATTCATGCTTCTACTTGAATTCTCTAAATTATTTTACATTTTACAATGCAGTGTGTATCACAGCTCTAGGCCTCCAATTTTGAGATTACCCCTATGACTTAACACTTTCAAATCAATCTTGGCAAGTCTGCCAACAAGGAAGAAAAAAACCCAACAAACTGAATGTCATTGATTAAACCTGAAAACAAGAACTTTCGGGTTCATTCAACGCATAAAACACACAAATGGAACTAAGCTGCCACAGCAAAAAGAAATAAAACTTGAAAACAAGGCCTTACTTCACAAGGTGGATGAGTTGTGCATATTAAACAGACAGACTGTGACACAGATCTTCGACTTACTACATTTGTGTGCATCAGTGAGAGCAATATTGTTTGAAACAGGCGTACACAAAGCCAGGTTCCCTATCCTTAATCTCCAATTATACTGCTGTCTACTCCCTCACAGACTGGATAATTTCAACTCATTCTTCTAACCAGTTCCTTGAAAAATAGAATCCAGCTACGATTTCTAGTAATACTCACTGTATTACATCACAAGAATACGACTGGAGCAAAAGGACAGTCTAGAAACATTCACAGATGGGCAGCAATAGCTAAATACCACAGTTTCCTGATGACAATCTGTAATGTATTCAATTGTAAACTTCAACATTTCAATTACACTGTAAATAATGGAACGAATGCATTACATACACTCAACACAACTTTGCCTCATATTCAACCAGCCCTAGTTCAGCAAAACATTGATTTTATCTGTCTGAAATACTAAAAATGAACCATGTATTTCAACTTACTTGCAACTGCAGTTTTCATGAGGTTCCTAATGTATCTGAAGTATATACTTCCACATAAAATTTTCATAAAATATTGAAAACTGAAAAAAAATGGACTTGTGCTCTCACGTTTTTCAGAATTTCTTAGACATTACCTCAGTCTTTACCCTCTATGCCACCTCCCCACTGCTACAGCTAATAGCAATACTTAGTTCCAGTATTACTTAACAGCATGTATAATCTGACATGTCTTCAATTTACAAAGTACAAAACGTGATTATTCCAAAATATGACATTGCCTATTAGAAAATTAAAGAAATACCATTTAATTTGAATTGTATTACTAATTTACATCTACATGCAGCTTATTAACTGCTGCTGACTTCTCAGCTGGATAGGCAAGATAGGAAATGTTTTGATTTATGTAACAATTAATATTAAGACCAGGGGTTCTTCCCATTTTTCAAGTAATTTTTTCTCTGGAGAGTGACTTTGCAGACCAAAAGTCTCAAAGATTTCACATTTCTCTCTTGAACACTGAGAAACAGTTTGGGCTACAACTGAAAGTTCTTTCTCTAATTCCGAATCCTGTAATTTCCATCCAAAGGCAACTGGATTAGTTATTTTTATTTACTTTTTTTATTAAAAGTCGCAGACAAAAAGAACATTATTCTTTATCACTGATATACTGGAGCAGACTACTGAACAGCAGCTTGCTCACTGGAACACATAACTTTGCTGACTTGCAGTTCAAGCAGTTGTGTTGCCACCCGACCGATGACTATTCCAAATGAAATCCCATTCTGCTTAGACCCATAGCAAAAAAACAGTCAGCTATTTCCCAAACTACAATGTAAATTTTTCCCAGGGGGTGAACTCAGACTTTCAGGAACTGTGCCTGAACAATAACCACCACAAGAGGTAGGAGGAAACAGCAATAAATGCCAAGGAGCCATCAAAGTTCACCATTTAGTACCTTTTCATACAGTTTCCTAGAGACTTGAATGTAGGCTTTACAGCATAAAAACTTCAGAAGTGGAAAGTTATTCCTGAAATGAAATTTCTACATTTTACAATGTGCTTGTTTTCTCGATACCATCTTCATTGCTATTATAGCTACTTAATTCTGTCTCATACAACAAAATATAGTTTCTCTGTTACTCCACTACAGGTGTTTTCTGCGCAGAACTTTGCCAGAAAATCCTAAAGCATATTAACTTCAATTGCTACCATTTTATAGTACTTACATCAACTATACATCTCACAGGTTCTGTAATAAGAAAAACAAATATTGATTTTCACCTTTATCGACTTACCTGCTGTCTCGAAATAAAATGTGCTTTCCACTGCAACTATTTACCTTGTAAAGCTTATACTTTTAAAGCTACATGTACCCCAAGCAAAATTGGTACTAATTAAATGCAAGTCACAGAAACTCAAAAGTAAGTAAAAAAATTACAAAAACTCCCCATTTATAGCATCACTCCTCATACATCTCTCTTGCATTTATTATGATATAATGGAGTAAAGAAATCTTCACGTGAGGCATCTGGAATTGCACAGTACCACAGTGACACAAAACACTATTATAAGAGAACAGGAAATGGACTATCTTAATAAAGAATTGTGTTTTTATATACAGGAGAAAAGACAGATGTAGGAAAATGATGGAAAGATGGTGGTTAAGGAAGTGAGACATATGGGAGGGCGCAAAAGAGCTGTGTCCTAGATTCGAGAACCTAAAACAAATGCCACAGTAAAGGAGATAGCAGGAAAAGTTGCTGCTGGTGATTACAGACCAAACTGGAAAGTCTTCAATTTTAGAAGCTCTTCAAGAAGATTTAGTAAATGCATACAGCTCTGAAACTTAACTTCTGCACTTCTGAAGAACATTTTCGAAACAAACAAGGAGTTCCCCTGAAATTACAGGGGAAAGTTTGACTGGCACATCATGTTGAGTCATCTCAACACTTTAATGCCATCCCTTTAAATAGTCCCTGGGTTCCACTGCTACATTACACGGTTAATGCTGTCTGAAAATTATGGAAATTGAGCCTGTGGTCCATGTCTCCCATGTACTGCTCCTAATTAAGTTCTTTGTGACTTAGCAGTTGATTTAAAATACAGAAAGGAGAGAAATCATCTTTTTTATCCCTTCCTTTTTTTTCTGAAGAAGAGTGATTTTAAAATAAGCTTTTATGTGTCTATTTTCTAGAAAATGTAATTTCAGAACCGTAAACTGTTTTTACTAGAGCTGTTCGGCATTGAAGACTTCAAATTTTAAAGATCACACTCTAAAAAGCACATTGCACATAATCACAGATATCAAATGTAATAGTCTCACACCACTTTCCCCCCAAGCATTTATTGCACTTCACTTGGGGTCTCAACATGGGATTATCAAAAGTCAAAGACAATTACATCCTTAAAAAGTTTATCCTTAAACTGCTTACGGCTAATATAGGGACAGAAAAAGTTGACCAAGATTGGAATGGAACCTTAATGGATTTGATTAACCCCATCAGAATTTTCCTAAAAGAAGGAGCCATTAGGATGTTGCTCCTGCAGTATCAGTTAAAAGTATCCGCAGAAAACAGTAACAGTATTGGGATAAAAAACAATGTTGCCAATGCATGGGTTTCATTCATGAATTCAATTCCCTTGCTTGTTTCATTCCCACACACAAAGGTATCCCACCTACAGCTCTTACCACTACTCTAGCTTTCACAACCATTAACACCTCAGAATGAACACATAATAGCTCAAAGTGTAACAGTCAAATAAGCTATTTTTACCTGATGCTTTTCTAATTCATAGGGTCTCACTGACTGAAAAACACCTTCCCAAACAAGTATTAGGGTAATTCGGAAAGAAGGTGAAAAGAGTAGATGAAAAAAAAAAAAATCAACTTGGAAATAAATTCAGTTCAGTTCAGGTCAGAAAATCTCCAACTGCCACCAAGAACTGGAAGTGAACTCCCTCTGCTTTTTGGCCCTAGATATCCCAGAAGGCATGATACTGGTTCAGAAATTTCCTTCAAAGAAGAAAAACAGGCCACATTAGTATTAATATTAATTTAATGAAGAGTTTTGTAACTCTGGCCCAACTGCAGAGCATATGAGAAAAGGTAGAAAAGACCAATATGGGTGACTACAGATAAGGAACAATTGCTAGTCTAAGAGCAACTACATAAATTGTGACTCAGCTGCACGAAGGAAGACAATGAGGAATATTATAAAGGTCAATAAAATTATAGTAGTGGACAAAAGGTGAACAGGAAATCATTATTCACTACTTCTCAAAGTACAAGAGCTATGAGACACCCAGTGTAATTACTGGGAGCAAAAGTAATATGAACTACTTTTTCATATGACACAATTAGAATCATAAAAGTCTTTGTCACAGGATGTCGGGGAGGCCAGAAACACAAATGGGTTCACAATGAATTAGACCCTGGAGAGATCCATCCCCAGCTATTAATCGTGACAGCTGAAGTGGTGAGGCTGTTACCTGCCAGAACCTAGGCACAGCCCATGCTCTTCCCCTGACCTCCCTCAGCCTCTTCCCCTCAACACCTCCTGTGGGCCCCTCTTGATAGAGTGACCTTTGAGGTGTCCTCTCATAAGGCATTCTGCCATAAATTTTAAAAAGGGCTGAATAAAATGTTCAGCAGAACAGTAATGCACCTTCAAGCATTATCTTCTGCTTTTTAAAGGTCATGATAAATTAAATGGATATATTTCTCATTTTCCAAGAAGTGTGCAAAAGTCCACAATTATTTTACTTGTATTACTTCTACCATGCATTTTCTCAATGAAGGATTTAGACAAGAGATTTATTCAAGCTAATAAGTTATTTCTATATTGAGTTGAACTTTATAGATACCAAAACACTCATCATAGTCGATTTAGTGTAATTATCTGCCCATTTCATAGACTTCCTAATAGCATGCACCCATCTAGAATGCTTATGAACTGAATGGAACAGTTGTCTCCTCCTGTTAAATACAGCCTTCAGAACTGACCAGAGGCCAAAAACGAAGAAGTAATCAAAAACTGGTAACTGCAACAAGGGCAAATAATGCACAGCACACCACACAGAATAGCAGAGATTCCACAGTGGAGAAATGAGAAGTCACAGATGTTTGGAAAATACCTGCTGCCTGAGATGGGCACAACGGCAACAGGGGAGCTCTGAAAAAGAATTAGCTTTATTTTAATAAAGGGAAATGTCTACCAAGAAAAGGAATTCTTTCTTAACAGAAAAGTACAAATCCCTGATTTTTTTTTGTTTGTTTCAGTTGGATTATTTGAAAAGCAAAACTATCTTAATAATTACTTTAGTGGAAGTTGTATTGGTTTAGGCACACTGTACCAAAAAATGAGACTGCATCTTGTCTAGTCAACTGCTTGTAAGCACAAGCATATCAGGTGCCTGTTTACAGACTGAAGTGTAAAAAACAGCTTCTTGAATCTCAGGTGTGACAGGATAAGCATATGTGTGTCTCTGAAAATGATAAGAGCATCTTTGCAAACAGAGGAAATTAGATAACTTCTACAGGCAAAGGTGTTGATTAACTACAGATGAACAAGTGAAATGAGCTGATTTACACCAGCCAACTTACACAGAGGAACTAGTAGATGAAAACCCAAACCAAATCAATTTACGTGTAGATGTTTCAGAAACTGCAAACATGACTTGGATATGAATGTCAAACTTTGATTTTCATGTTAAGTAATAGGGATACCTTGTCCTGGAACATGCTTAAGTGCACGACACTGAAGCTAATGTTATCACAACCACAAGCAAAGGCAACTGTATGTACCTCATTCCTACTCAGGATGGGACTTAAAAATGCTAAGATATCTTCCAATAGTGTAAATTACAGATCTAAATGTAAGTACTTGGACAAATAATTTGCTAAATAGGGGATCAAAGGATGATTTTAGATCCAAATTCTGTAAGAATTTGTTCTATTCTGTTATTCAGGTTCAAAATGTAATTCTTGGGAAATACCATACACAGTCACTGTTGGCATGTGCATTCGGGTGACAAAGCCAGTGGAGTTAGAAAAAAAGAAAAACAGGATGTTTCTTAACACAATGTTTCAGTTTTTCCAGTAATTGTGTTTGCTTTTTTTTCCCTCTCTTTAGAATGCAGTCTATTAAAAATACATTAGCATTAAGTAATCAAAGACATAAATTTTAAAAGGAATACTTTGATATACATCATTATTTCAATTTCACTATAATTCATTTGAGAAATGTTTCTAATTAATTTAACATTCATTTTTAATTGCCAAAAGATTAAATGGATTCATCTGTCTTATGCTGCATAAGGTTAAATGAATAGCTTTTAATGTCCTTTACATTTATGGCAAGTTATTTTGTTGGTTTATTTTCACAAAAAAGTAAGTCCTAGTCCATCTTTTCCTCTACTGAGCTCAAAGGATTCTCAATGATTTTCATCATAGCAACACATGGCCTTCATAAACAAACTGGGTTCAGTGAGTCTGAGGTCACTTTTGCCTGTTTTGAAATCAAGAAATACATATTCATCACCAACCAAGCACAAAAAAGAGACAACTCTGCGTGCATCACTTAATACTTCTCTCTCCTTAAGCCTGCTACCAGAACTGCTGCAGCTACCTCCATCTTTAGCAACTATGCAGAATACCTCAATGTCACTGACTGGGATTTTGTCCCAGGACTTGAAAGGCACAGAATTCAGAGTAGTTTGCTCCCCAGAGAATTACCATTTCACTAAATAAACAACTGCCAGTTGTATTGTTTTGGGGGTTTACACTTTAACCCAGAGAGGACCTCATAGAAACCCATCAAACATTATGTAACAAGTCTGACCTCAAAATCCAAAACTCGCACATGAAGTCAGGCATTGCAACTGTGACACCTTCCCCAGAACTCTGACAGAGACTTGAAAATACAATAAAAATCTGAGTTTTCTAAATACTTTCTACCCTTCAGAATACCTTATTCCATTTGACCAAAAATCAACAGTGATCATATCGCAGTCAGTTGTTTTACTAAGTTAACTTACAGGAATCTGCCTGGGAAAGTTGAAATAATTGCTTAGAAAATACATGAATAATTAGTGTTTAAAAGCATTTTTAAATTATAGAAAGCCTCAGATTTTACTTCCAGGAGCCATTTCAAGGCTTGTTTCAATTCAGTGAGCAAGCACAGGGTCTAAGTCATAAATTGCCATTTGTAAAAATTAGAAAAACATGCAATTTTATTAGGCATTAAATTAACTACACAGAAAGAATGAGAAAACGTTAGGTTGTCTCTGATTTTTTTCCTAATAGACAGTACTGCATTTAAATGAGCACTATAATTCTTAAGACTTTAATTCAAACAAGCCTAATTGTGCATGGTTCACACTGAGCATGATAAAAACGTAAAGTATACACCAGTGCATTTAATATTTACTGCACTACTTCATGGCACTTTAAACTGAAACAAAAAAAAAATATTTGATGGTCTTCTTTGCTTCATAAATAACAATATCCTCGTTAAAAGTTCATGGGAGATTTTGCCAACAGTAAATTTCACTATTTTATGCATTTTTCCTAATATAATTTTAGTTCCTTGTTAATAAAAGAAATAATGGTGCTACAGGTAATTTAGATAGGTCATAGCAAATAAATGTCAGTTCTGTATGCACTTGCAGTTAGATTCAATCTTAATGAGTTACAACGAACCAGCTCTGTATGAAAGGAGGAATTTCCTTTCTTTTCCCTCCTGCTAACACGAGATAATGGCCATTTTGCTGGTTTACCTACTCCATTCATTAAACTGCCAAACTTCAGATATTCAACTGTTGGCCCAAGTCTTCACTTAAGACTCTCAAATGAACTCAGATTTTCCATCATTAACTTCTGCTCTGCTGACAATGTTCTACCTTATCTGAAGTTCAATCACCAGCCCTAAATTCTATGTACTTCTCAACCCACACTACCCCATTCCCTGTGCTCATACTGCCATTGCTGCAGAAGCCTTATAGATGGCAGCAGTGCCCAATTTAATGTAATAATAATAACAACAAAAAAATACCTCAAAACATCCAACTGGGAACCTATTCCTTGCAGCCTTTTACTGATACTACCCAAATTCTCTTCACCTACACTTCTGAAAGTTCTAATAAATATTGGAACAGAAATAATAACACAGTTCTAGAACTTGGATCCTGTGAAGGATTCAGCTTAAAGTTGTAAAAGTCAACAATTATAGGATACTTTCCATTAATAAGAGCAGGAATAGCCTCAGTGAAGATGCTTAAAGTGAAACCAGGCAAATCCCACACTGAGTGAGCTGTGGAAACTCTTACTATGACTTGAATCAAGAACAGACCCTACACCTTAGTCAGTTCTCCACTAATCACTATAGATATGCGTTTAAACACCTACACATAATTTACTGATGTTTATCCCAGGTCTCATTTTCTCTCCCTCTGCATTTAATTCTCCCTGACGTTAATGAAAGCTGCCTGTGTGTCTAAGCACAGAACTGACTTCCAGGCATTTTTTCAGCTTGATTTTTTTAATGCAATCTGAAAAGCACATTGAAATGTTTAATTTGTGTGTTTTGGGAGAAATGTTTAATGGTGGCTAATTAATGAACAGAATTTACATTTAGAAAGCTAGAATCCAGGCACTGCAACAATCAAAATATTTGCAGAAATCACAATAGAAAAATAAGATTATAAATGGTTTTCTGGCAACTGCTCATGAATATCTTTGCTTTGCATATTTATGTTTATTTTCGTTGCTTGTTTTGTGAAACAGAGTTTTGGACACACTTCAGCTTATAGCCAAATAAAAACTATCTGCAGCTGAGTAAACCACAGTTACCCATGTCCATTTAAGAGCAGCAGGACAACCAGCAGGCTGGAATGGCAAGCTACTGACTTTTTTCTTTTCTAACTGTGAACAGTGCACAATATTCTACCAGTCAATTTATGTCCTGCATCACATCTCTACATGTGAATATGTTTATGAAAGCATAGTCTTGTCAACTTTTACAAGTCCACAAAACTTCAAATTCACCAAACAGTAAAAACCACTCACGTAAGGCCAAGTTCTACACTACTTAGAACAGGTCTCCTTGATGATCTGGCACATGAGCTTTTCCAAACAGAAGGAAGAACTTCATGAATTATACTTAATTTCCCCTCTAAAGGCTAGCGTAGAACTTCTGAATAGGGTCCAGGATGGCAGGACTAGAAGTAATAGATATAAATTGGAAGAGGGGAGATTCTGGCTGGATCTAAGGAAGAAGTTCTTTTTTGTGAGGGTGGTGAGACACTGGAAGAGGTTGCCCAGAGAGGCTGTGAATGCCCCCTCAATCCCTGGAGGTGTTTAAGGCCAGGCTGGATGAGGCATTGAGCAACCTGGTCTGGTGGGAGGTGTCCCTGCCCTTGCCAGTGGGGTTGGAACTAGATGATCTTTTAAAGGTCCCTTCCAACCCAAACCATTCTAAAGACAATAATTTGAAGGCATAATCTAGGTTAGAAAGGCGAAATCAAATAACAAATGAGAGTAAAGTTCACACCTCATGAAGTGTGTTTTCAGACACAGACAAGCAAAATGAGAGCTCAAAGGAACCCTCCACAAGCTAAAAAAAAGGGCAAACAAAAGAAATAGGGCAAACATACAAAAAAATAGAGCAAACAAAAAAAAAGGGGGCAGACAAAAAAAAAAGGGGAGAACAAAAAAAAAAGGGGAGAACAATAAAAAGACAAAAAACAAATAAGAAAATCATAAAGCAAACAAAACCTGAAGACAAACAAATAAACAAACAAAAAAAGCAAAAAGCAAATAAGAAAGATAAGAAAACCAAACAAATTAACAAAATAATCCTAACAAACCTCCACAATGCACAGACGAAACTTGAACCACCGGAATTCCAAAACGAAAAACAAGGAGCCAAGAAAGCAAGACCCAGCCTGACCTACCTCAGCAGCCTCCTCTTGGAAACTCCAGCGCGGAGACACCTCAGCGACCACTCAGTTCCCCCACATCAGCGGAAATTTATTCCACTGTCCAAGGCGAGGAGGAAAGGTTCTAGAGGTTTCCAGAGAGTCCTCGAACGCTGCCTGAGGGGGCAAACACAGCCCGCCCTCCGCCCGCCTGAGGGGGCGCGCGCCGGCTCCACAGCGCGCAAAGGCGGGGTTTTTTCTTCTTCAGCCGCAAGGGATTAAAACAAGGATCCAGCCTGTAAAATCAAGTATTCCCAATGTCACCAGTTGTTGTTTTCAGCTGTCAGTGCAAAAAATGGAATGATTAATGGCTTGTCATAAACATCTTCAAATTAATAAGACAATTAGCTGGTTGCTCTAACAGGGTGACCTTATTAATGTTTATAAACATGAAAAGGGGGAGTGTCAGGAGGATGGAGCCAGGTTCTTCTCAGTGATCTCCAATGATAGGACAAGGGGCATTGTGTGCAAGCTGGAACACAGGAGGTTCCACAGAAATAGGAGAAAAAATTTGTCAGGGTGAGGGTGAGAGAAGAGTGTCCCAGGCTGCCCAGAGAGGGTGTGGGGTCTCCTTCTCTGGAGACATTCAAACCCCACCTGGACACCTTCCTGTGTGACCTGATCTGGGTGTTCCTGCTCCAGCAAGGGAATGGAACTAGATGATCTCTCCAGATCCCTTCCAACCCCTGACATTCTGTGATTCTGTGAACAGCTGAAGAAAAAAAGGTGCCTGTTGGTCAAATTGCAGAAGAACTGCTGCAGAGCATCTGAATACAAAAGACACTTGTGTCATTCTGGGAAGCAAAGCTCCTGGCCTTCCTGACATGAAAGAGGACTGAGGTTGTCCCAGATTCATTTTGCTCCTTCTTTAAATTGCCCTCCCTTCATGGGAAATACAAGATATTTATGAAGACCTGCTGCCCTACAGTAGAACCATCCATGGAATCCAAGCATGGAAAAGTCTGAAAGAGAGGAGTTTGGAGACAGAGCATCAATAGCCTTTCTGTAAGGAGTTAACAGAGCTGGGGTAACTCCTCACACCCTATCAGGGTGTTTTGGACACCTTCAACCATCTTACAAACCCTTATTTCCATCTGTGGACATATAAATCATACCATATTTCCTGAATAAAAAAAATCTCTAACTTGATGAAAGAGTCTAAGCACTAGGGAATTCAGTTATTTATAGCACTGTTAATGTAAACCCTCAATTAAAGAAAACATTAAGAGTGTCTCAAAGAAAACTATGTTTTAAGCAAAACCTGTCAGTCAAAACAAGAATGAAACCTACCAAAAAGCAAGCACTAAGTGATGGCTTTCAAGTTCTATTTTGAAAAGCAAAACATTGTTTGTCTTTTAGCTTCTCAATTGTTACATTTGTGCTATTTAAATATTTAAAATGAGAGCAGAAGTAAGCACATTAAAGTAACCCTTTATACCTCTGTGTCATCTTTAGAACCTGGTGCATCTGGCATTAAAATTTCTGGATCTTTGCTTTAATTTTTTAGGAAGTATTTTTAAGAATGAATAGTATGTATTTAATATTATATCCTTGCATTTATCATGCTCAAACAGCAATGTGCTTCTCACTTTTCTGGGGTTTTTTTGTTACCATTATAACTCTCCCAATGATCCACATTAGGTGATAACATGGAGCATTCTTAAATACTGCTAAGCAATTACAGCAGAAAAGTGGCTGTTTTTACAGTTATTAAGCAAGCAGGAGCACATTTAATTACAGAGATAGTTATCTTGGATTTCTCTCTGTAAAAAGAGGTAATTCTGACCAGGATGCTATAGTATAATGACACATTAATTCTGCTTTATCATGTAATTCAGAGTGCAGGCATTAGTAATTTCAGTAAGCTAATTGTGTTGAAATCTAAGGTGGGATTTATGATGTGACATGATAGTTGATTGCATTTTGGTTCATATCTGTCCAAAAGTTGCTCAAAAAACCCTCAAAACCTGCCTGAGTGAAGGGGGAAAGGAAGGCAGCTCTGAACCCAGATGATAGCTATAAAGCATCAGAGATATTACCCCAGTTAACAACTGGGGACACATCACAAAGAGGACTGAGGGTACAAAGCTGATTTCTGCATGATGAACAATAACCTAGATAAAAACCTGTAATCACATTTTATTATTTTCATACACTACCAAGAAGGTTGTGGACTGGGTTCATTACACAAGGTAATGAGCAGCTGGGCACACACCTTCCAGAGGTGAAATTTTACTTATCAGTAATTGCTGGGAATGAGTCAGAATTTGTGTCCTCACAGTTTAATCACTGGCCACAACAATGTCCACAAACACAAAAGCAGGTACATACTTCTAATTATGACTAACTTGATTCCAATCTCATGGTTGAATGATCTGTATATGCAGTGCAAGGCAGTCATCATTCAGAATGCACAATTTACACCATCACAGAAGATGCTTTGCTAAAGAACAGTTTGCACTGTATAAAATCATTCTGTTGGCATAAAAGAGAACCTCTTTTTTCCATTTTGAGTTTTAACCCCGCAGGTTAATTTTTTATTTTGCTCTTCAAGAATTTCAGTGTTAGGTCTCAGAGATCCAGCTGTCTAAGAAACAAACTAAAGCATATGGGGTTTTGGACCTCCCTGGCAGATTAGGAGAAGTCATTACCTTTGGCAGTGGTGTTTTGTCTGTTTGGATATCAGTTGTTGATAAATCAGTTCATTAGTTTGGACTGAAAATAACAACTAATAATAACTTTTATTTTTATTATAGTTATTTATTATATTAGTTGTGATACTACTAATATTTCAACTACTTAATACGTTAGCACTATAGTACTGATAATTCATTATACTACCAATTGCCTCCTGCAGTGGTCCTAACACAATGGAAGCATCTTTCAGGTAGCAAATGCTCTCAGAATATGGACTTATACTATCAGCAACTGCATCTGAAGTTACATCAGTTTCCCCATTTGCTCATGTTACTGACCTTCTCATGGCATTTTGTCCAATTACCTAAAGGAGGGTGACTTTCCTGACTGCTGCTCCTGACAGCTCCAGCTGGGAGCTGGAGAGACAAACAATTTAACTTCTGAAGATGGGTGCCCTGAGAAGGCAGGCAGGGCATTGATTTTGCTCCTGACAAACACAGTGCCAAAGATCACAGCCAAGACCTGACTGGCTAATGGCCTGATAGCTGTTAAAAGCAAAAATTGTCTCAAAGGGGAGCATTCCTTCCCAGCAGGAATAGGAACATTTTGGAAAATGAGAAGAGCATGAATGGAATGAAGAGAGGAACCTCTCAGTGTCACAGCAGACGCTTGCTTTTTTCACACCAGCCTGTCCTTGTGCTGTTGTTTCTTTGTTAGTAGATCCTGTGTAACCTGCCCCAGAGAGGGGTGGCATGTCACCCTCTGCATGCAATAAATACTGTTTCTCCTTACATCTACAGGTGAAACACAACATGCAGCCCCAGGTTTGGTTTTGCAGAGCAGAGAACGCTGCTTACATGCCCTGGCAGAAAAGGGAGAAGCTGCAGGAGCACCAAAGCAGACACAGCCATCTCTAGGACACACCCTGCTGCTCTGCCTGAACAGATGCTGTAGCAACAACTACCTGTCCTAAGAAAATAAACAACTTCACTTGAGGTAAACCTGGCCATTGATTTTACTGTAGCCTAGGTCAATGCTAACAGCAGAATGAGCAAAGAGAGCACAGTACAGTTCTGGGCTAACAAGTCCTATGTGTTAGGATAACAATCTGCAAAAAAGTAGAGAATTGAATTGAGATGTGAACAGAGTTGCCATGCTTGTCTCTGGGAGGAAAAACACTGAATCCCTGAATCACTTCAAGACTAACCTGGCTCCCAGCAGAACCTAAAATGCCTTAAGGCCTTCAATGTCTAAGTAGGAAAAGACAGAAAAGCTCTTTCATAGAGAGATAATGTGTGTCTGAGAAATACATGCATATATCAGTGACAATTCAAAATGTCACTTTTGTTGTCAGAATTATTCATAAAAATGAAAATCTGATACTATCAGCATATGTAAGCTCTGGAATCATTTTACCAGCCACTGCTACTGTAAAGTCTTTCATCTCAAAAACCACCTGCAAGCTTGATAATACTTTCACTGTGAAAGATACCATTTTGAATGCAACTTGTCACCACCTTAATAATAGTGGTTTACATCCCCACAACCTCTGAAGGTTAATCACTGCAGGTTGTGAAGCCAACCACAGTGGCACAGCTGAGACTAGGACATGGACACAGTCACATATCAGAAACCACTAAAACAGTGACATCTCTCTAAAGCTCCCAAAAGAAGTGTGAAAACTAGATCTTTTTCTTCTCATTATTTTTCATTTCTCTGTAATTCTTTGCCTAGTTTTTCTCTGCAGGAGCAGAAGAGTCAGTGTACCAGTAAGAAACTCACAAAATAAAAGGTTTCATGGTGTATTAACTCACAGGCTGGAAATAAGAAACTCTTAGTGTTGTTAGAAACCTTTTTTTATTTTCCTAAACATATGTTTTATTTTCAGTTTTGTTTTGCAAAACCTGACACCCAAATCTGACTTGATACTAGCAAATCACAAGAAGACCCACTCATAGAAATTATAACAAAACAGAAAACACTGACTTAAAGAAAAAATAAATTAAAGGCTGTGGTTTCATGATGAGCAGCAGAAACAATACCTGAAGGGCAACAGAAAGCTTTGTTTTTTAAATATTTCTTTTAAAATGTGAAATATTCTAATAAATTATGTATCCAGGAGAATAATCCAGAATCCTAGCAGCGAGATTTACTCAAAGACCTAAAATATGCCCGATGCTGAGATGGAATTGGGCTTTTAAAGGTAATTTTCAGGAAATTTCCCAATACAGCAGCAATATATTCTTTTTCATAATACTCATTCAGAACAGTGATTTTATTCACTGGGATTCTCCTTTCACACACTCAACCATTTTCTCTTAAACACTGATATGTATTCAAATGTTTTATTTAACATTTCAAACCTTCACATTTTTCATCACTTCTCTAAATAGCAGACACACAGCCTGACTACAGCATAGTATTCATGCCACAATTTTACTTATTTCCCAAGAATCATGTTTGCACTTACATTTTATGCTCCCATACATTAAACTACAAGCACTTCAGAAAATGTTATGCACCCTATTATTTTTCATAACATCCATTCTTTCAAAGAAAAAAAAATAAATGTAAATCACGTATTATCTACTATAACCATTACAGAAACTGAAAAAATATGAAATTAAGCCAAAAATCAGGGGTTTATACAAGTTTCCCAAACCTCCAAGATACTGTTTGTACAGAAACCTTGCCAGCAGGTTTTTCCACGTTGCCCCCCATCTATTGCCTCCACTATTTCCATTCATAAAGAGATCTTGCCACTGGCATTTGTGAGCAGGGCTGGGCACATGTAAGTCATGTAAAAAAAGAGGCTCCAAGGGTCTTCCTCCCACTTCAGCACTTACCTCCTACAAAATTAGCAAGAATTGGGTAGTTTATAAGAATCTGGGAGTAGTAGCAGTGTAGTTATTTTCCTTGATACAAAGGAGAGCTGCCATACCCTAGAGATCTTTCATCACAGCTGTACCAAAGAGTCATTCACTCTCACCAAGCCAGCTCAGCTCTCTGTCCTTCACTGAAAGGAGTGAAAACAGTGAATTCATTAACTCTGACAGGCTGTTCCACAGCCCAGATGAGAGTGGAATGGAGCTGAGACAGACCCATCCCTTCCCACTGCCCCTCGGGGCTCCTTTCAGCAAGTTTTTGGAGGGAGAGGAGGAAAATGCTGGCTGAAGTGAGGAGAGGACGTGGGGACAGGTTCCTCAGGACTCAAGGAGAAGGTGGTAAAAGAGAAATCATTAGATAAGATGCGTTTCCTCTAGAGCAGATTAAAATTCAGCAATGTATCACCTATACTTTACCATGTATTGCCCAGTTAAGTATCCCTCCAAACCAGTAAGGGCAGAGAGGAGACTAGAGAGAGATGTGTACTCTCTGTCCTTGGGAAATAATTTCCTAAATTGCTGATGTGGAGCTGTTACATTTCCAGGATGAAAAGGAGCAAATGATTCTCCAAATGTATTTGAAAGTCCAATTTCAAAAATTGTTTTCTTTCCTCAATTTGTTGCTTCCCCCCTGTCTGAATGTCACTGCACATTGCTGAAGGCCTCCTGGTAACCTTAGCAACCCTCACATCACAGCTCAGCCTGGCAGCCACAGGATCCCAAAATAAGTTCCTTGAAAGTCAAGTGTAATGGCTGCTAAGATGTTTCCCAGCACTGGCATATTTAAGGCCATTGTGCTAAGAGAATCAGGCTTCTGTCTAGCTAGAGACAGTCAGATGTTTCTGAGCTTATGAAGATTTATTTTCCCTTCTTTCCTCAAAGCTGGAAGTGGTTCAGCTTTTGAGCCTGCATTGGCCTTCATAGCAAAGCACATGTTCATGGGGTAATAAACCATGCACTAATCCCACAACTGATGCTAATTTGAGCAACAGCCTGCTGGAAGATTTTTTTTTTCCTTTTGTCTAATTAATTAACAGAAGTGACAAACCAATTTGGTTACAAGAAATAAAGAACAAAAGATCTCAGATAATTAACCATTAACTCGATGAAAATCCGTTATTCCTTCCACATAGTAAATTGGTTTATAAATTTCAGTGCCCAGCATTATTGCTTTTCATCAGTCCTTGAATGCAAGAACTCATGGGGCAAACCCATTAGAAGATGGATCAAGACAAAAAGCCTCGTATGATAAATTCATTAGCTACAATTTTCCCATAGAAGCATCATTTTTCTAGAGCACTATGAATAATTAGTAAGCAAATTTTGCCTTGAGAGGGTTTTTTTTTTGTTAATAAATTGTTTGGAAGGTGACTGTGAAGTTCTCTGATCCTAAAGTACTTGTGATTCATTAATTCCTTCAGCCTGACTCCAACGCAGTTAACTTACCATTACCTGGTTTCAGACAGGTAAAATTCAGACCTTATCAGTTAGCAAATTAAATATTTCCCTTTTTCTGGATGAAAAAAGTAGGATGACCAAGAAGACTTTGGAAAAATCTAAGTTGTTCTCATACTTCATATTCTGCCTCTAGTTCTTTAGGTAAGCAAAACACACTCTTATTTAAAGGCTCATTTATTTTGTTATGTCAACAAACCATTTCATCTAACATCTGAGATGATCTTGCCACTAAACCATCCTTCTTCAAGGCTTAGAATTACCCAGAGCTCCAAGTTACTGCTAAATGGAACAATAAGTAAGTGCAGCCCCACAACTCTGAAATTTTCTAAAAAAGAAACAGGAGACCCACTTGACACACAAAAGTGTTTATTGAAATTGCAATGACTAAACCAGTCCTGAACTGACAATGACACATGAGAGGATATTGATGAGAGATTAAGTCTTGGATCTAATTTGCTCTGTTTAAACAGTAATTCAACATTGCTAGCAGCACAGTAAATGATTTTCTAACTCATTTATTTAAGAGGTCTTGGCCAGGACTGCTAGCTGCTTGTAACAAGCTTCAGAAGGAACTGAATTAAAAATACAAGACTTCAAAAGGATCAAATAGCTACCAGAGGCGTGCGAGGGGAGAAAAGGGAGTTCTCAGCTAAACCAATCCAACTTGGGGTGAAAAGGGTTGAATCAGGACTGAGGTTTGTGTAGCTGGAATGATCCTTTTTTGAGTTACCATCACACCATATTACTCAGCACACAAACATGCTGCACCTGAATGCTGTCAGGTGTCTTCCACACAAGCAGCCCCAACAAGTGATGTTTCTGGAGTACAAAAAGCTCCCTTTAATTGAGACCAGTGTGTCCAGCACACAGTACCTCATAAATCTTGGTGAGGAAGAGTATGAAAATTTGTGAAGCCCTGACTTTTGCACCTTCCAGATCCTAATCACAAGCTCTGGGTAGGGCAGCATTAAATCATCCCACACCACAGCAGAGTCAGCAGGTCAGTGTAACCCACTGCACATCCCTAATACAGGAAAACCAGTGATAGCACAGTGCCCACTCCGCTGTTGCCTGTTGTCCTAATCTTCACAGTGTCCTAAATGCAATTACAAACACCCAGAAATGGTTACTAGAAGTTGCAGTTTCTCATAAAAACACATGCAGGCTGAGCTGTCACTGACTCTTCACTAACATAGAACCAAACACAGAACCATGCTCTGCAATTTCTGTTGACTCTTCACTCATCAGTGAACAAGTTTAAGAAACCCAGTTCATTATAAACAGAAAAGGATCAGTGTGGGAGGAGGACTTGTGGTGTTTAACCCAGAGGGCCTGTACCTTTGAGACACCAGTTAAGCAACCAGATCTAAGATATCCTAATAATGGGCTTACCCAGGTATTCAGCCCCAGACTGGGGGGCTACTGGGAGGATGTTTTGATGGGCTAGGGCAGATGTAGACAGTAAATAAGCTGCAGCCTGTAGCCAAAGGACATAAAAGCTTTGTGTGATGATAAAATAAAACATCTTTACCTAAACATCTTGCAGAATCTGCACCCTTTAATTGCCACAGGTCAGGGAAAGGTATTTCTGTAACTTTCCACAGTTCTGCCAAACGAGTGTTTTCCTTTTGTAGTGTGTTTTCCTTTTGCAGCTTTTAATATTTTTAGCATCATTTAGCAGAGAAATGTCCTTGCAAGGTTAGACTGTCAGTGCAGTTGTGTTCTAACAACTCTATATTAAGACAAGAAATATTAATTCTAACATTTTTGTGCCGGAATTACTAACTTATATGAGAAGACAGTTTTGTCTCCCCAGTTTTGTTGCCATTAGAAGTCATGATTATTATGCCTGTGTCATTAACTACTTTTCTGCTAAATCTCTGTTTAATTGCTTGCTCCACAACAATCTCTTTCTCATTCATGCATTGTTTATGAGGCTTTTAACTGGCTGCTTGTTTATTGAGATCTGATTTACTTGATTATACTCTCATCCACTGTTTAAATGAAAAAATATTCCTCATAGTTGTTACCAGGCTTTGGCCATTAATTATTGCAGCAATATTAGCTGTTTTAGATATATCTCCTTTCCTTTCTCTACTAAGATTTGTTTGCTGCAAATGGCCCATGAGAGATTTATGATATTTTCTCTAAAACCTACAGAAAATAAAATGCTTACAGAGGGCTAACAAACACATAAAAATAAAGAAAAATAAACCACAGAATTAAATGCATTATCATTTATGATACATGTCCTGGCCTCCATTTGGCTCAATATTAAAGAAACTGTGCTGATGGATAGAGAGAAAATCAGTGCTGGACAAAATTGGTATTTTGAGGGCAATCACATGAACAATTAAAAATCAGTTCAATTTCAACCAAACCAGAACATTGAGGTTTTCATAATAGTCATAGATTTAAAATCACCCTAAATATTTGATTACCTAAAAGAAAGAACATTTTTGCAATTCACTTGCTATGTAGCAGGCACCTTGTAACAGTAATGATTCCCATTTTGAACAGAAAAAAAGATCAGCAAAAGATCAGGCCTTTCCTTATCAAAAACATCGTAGAGTCCCAGCTGAATGTAAAGCACAGAGACTGGGAAGATCTCATCGCAAAGCTTGAGAAATTCCTCAGTGCTTAGAGAGAAGGAAAATACCAATTTGAAGAGAGCTACTGCCTTTTTAAACACCAACAGCCACGGAAATAGCTCCTGAAGAAGATGCCCAGAGGCAAGGGAGGTCTGTGAGCTGACAATCCTGCAAGCCCTCACCCCAGTTTGGTAATTCCCAGTCACAGAGTAACTCTGCAAATCTTCAACACTGAGACTTGGGTGGGGGGGTTTTAATTTTTACTGGCCTGCCTGGGAGCATTATTTTACTTTGCTGAGCTGTAACAGCAATTTTCTAATGACTAGGTGGCTTTTTATTTTTCGCTTAGCTTTGTATAACCATGTGGTGCAACTATAATTTTCATACAGATGGTTATAGCAAGTAGTTACTCTGAGCGGAACAAACCATTAATGGTGCCAGCCTAACGATGCAGCACAGAGAAATGGGGGTCTGGATATTGCTGAGGCCGTGAAAACTGGGGCCAAGGATGCAGAGTACACATAAATGAGTGAGATGATAGGTGTGACCTTAAAAAGGGAGCACAGGATGACACAGCTCACCAATGGCTACTGAGAGCTAAAGGATTTCAAAGAACTGGGCAAAAATAGGTTTCAGGGCAGTAATGAACATGCAGACACAAAGACACCTGAGTTCTGGGCAAGCAAGAGCTGCCTTCTCCAGGTCACCAGGCACCTTCCATGTCCCTCGTTTGAAGGAGAAATGCACAAGGTGACTTTTTCCCATTGCCCCTTTCCATCAACCTACCACTCTGCAGCTTGTCCTGCTTTATGAATGCAGAAAACCCCATCTGGGACTAAATGACTGCCAACAAAACCTTGATATTATGTTGTGCTATCCCTTTTGAATATGCATGTGCTAGTACACAGAATATGGCTTCTGTTTTCTTTTTAAAGGTCTGAATACTACAACTCTCTGCCTGGGGCACTGAGACACTCAAAGCTCTCTCTGCCTGTGGTTGCTAACACACATCCCAACTAACTCTGGCAAATGCTTTCCACAGCACAGATACCTGCCCTCCAGGTTTGGCACTGACCCTTCCCATTTACTTCCTGTGGGACAGCCAACAGCCATCAAATAGCAACATCTTTTTGTTAACAAATGGCACTACATAAAGTGGACCAAAAGGTCCCTCTTCAGACACCCTTTCCCAGTTGTCTCTCTTGATAAAACCTCACAAATGGCAGGTATGAAAAGAAAATGTAAAGAATCGAAACATCCCATTTTCTTCCCTTTTTCAGAAGAGCACTGAAGACAGACAATCTAATCGAGCTATCTCCTTCCTCTAATGGCTTTTCTAGAACAGTGAGGATCCAATCCTTTCTTTTGTGCAGTAATGTGCTGCAGCGCAGAGAACCTGGTGATTCCAGACACTCTTCTGCTACAAAGAAATTCCAACAAGGAGTAAAAA
This sequence comes from Turnix velox, assembly GCA_013400935.1. Classification (NCBI taxonomy): domain Eukaryota; kingdom Metazoa; phylum Chordata; class Aves; order Charadriiformes; family Turnicidae; genus Turnix; species Turnix velox. Next base: position 151,246 of record VZTY01005814.1, read on the forward strand.
TACAAAGTTTCTCTAAGCCTTTTATGTTGCTTAATATCTTTGCTGGAAAGTCAAGAAAATGCAACAAAAATGTTCCCATCTTGCCTAAGTGTGCTCTTTTTAGTGTACCTGGTACCTCACCTTCACCTGACTTGGCAGCAACACGTCCCTGTTGGACTCAGACAGACTAAATCATGAAAGATATTCTAATTCCTATCCCATATTCCTAGTTTTATTGTTGTCACTGTAATTCTCCAAAAACGCAAGTATCACAGAGTAGAAATCAATCTTGAGCCAGACTGAGAGGACAAATGTCAACACTTAAATGAGCATTAGGAATTGATTAACTCCATTCAGTGCTAATAAAAAGAAGATCATAAACCACATGACAGTGATGGTAAAACAGAATTCATACCTCGACAAGTACTTCGGAGTCTTGCCAGGTGTGAATCAGTAACTACCCTGCAGAACAATGCTAGAGCTAAGACTATCTAAAATATAACCAGAGGAACATCAGATTCGTGTAAGGAGATGTATTACTTCTGCAAAAGGTAGTCATGAAGTACTATGCCCATTCTTTAGTGTGTTCTTCAAAAATAAAAGAGATACATGAATTAAACAGGCTTTGGTCATCACTGCAGTGAAAACTGGGAAGCTCAGTCTGTTTCTGCTTGTTCAAGAAAGCTCAAAGAGTTAAGTTGATTGCACTGTACAACACATTCTATGGGGAAAAAACCTCAGAATTTAGGTACACTTCCAATCAAAAATAGCAGAAAAAGTCACGACTGTTAGAGGCTGAAGCTAATTTTTTTAATGGGGATTAGAAATAAGCACTGAAAAAACCCCCACCTCATGAAGATGTTTAGATTCTTTATGAATTGGATGCTTCAAAATGGGATCAAACATCTATATTACAAGATGATGTCCTGACACAGAGGTTATGTGTTTTTATGTAAACAAACAACAACATCTGACTGACTTGATTTTCAGGCTGCTGCTGTAAGGGGATACCAGGAAACAACCACTTGTGCTCATTCTGACATTTCAGAAGATCATGTAACATGCTGTAGATTTAATATTTTTTAGACTTAAAAATAAATTCTATCTAATCTGCTAAAGCTATATGTGCTCCTATATCCAATGAGGTCCTGTACTTCCCAACCAGGTGTGTTTATGCATTGGCCCAGTGGCTGCTCCTTCCTTTCTCCAGGTTTCTTTCAGGATTCACCTCTGCTTTTAAGATCCCCCTGGAGAAATGTTCTCCAGGCAAAGTAACAGTTGGGAAGAATGATTGCTCTAACCATCTGAGATGTGCTATGTCTACCAGCTACTTGCAAACTTTCTCATTAGGCTTGGTAGAATTTTACATGAACAAAACTCAGCATATGTTCTGCCTGTTTGTTTTTTTTTTTTCTTTTCTGACCAGAACTAATGTTTCAAATGCTTGCTCCTTGTACTGTGCCATCTGCAGAGTCTTCAGGGTCACGCAGCATTTCATATGTTCCCTCAGCAGACAGATGTAATTTACATAAGGAATTTATGTAATGTCTGGATAGGCAGAATCAAATACACATTCTTGCTTTGGAACACTTCTGCCCCTAATGTTTCATCTAACAGAGATTCTGTTTCACCCCAGGAAACTGAATCCAAGGCTTTAAAGACTGTTTAAGTTCACACACATACAGGGTAAATCCACCCATTCTACCAGGAATGTGCAAATTTACTGCTCCTGTGATGCTGTATTTGAATAAACACTAGAGAAATTTTCCTGATGCTTATAAAATTTAGTGAGAGAGGGAAGGGAAGGGTTAAACACAGCTCCAGCAAATGAAGGGCTGCAAAACCTGGCAAAGCATTGCCATCAATGATCACACATTAAAATTGCCCAAGAGCAAATCTCCCCAGCTTTGAGTTTCAAGAACCCTTGAAGCAGAAGTGGAAAATCAGCTTACAGAGTCAGGCAGATAAGGATAATATTTGTTCTTGGGGTATAACAGGAGATGTAATATCGTTGTTAGTGCTGTAAAAAGATAAAGGAAAAACGTGTGTTGAGCAAATACAAGGATTATGGGCGTAATAGGCAGGCTCAGCTGTGAAAAGCATCAAGGAAGGTCTCTGGTTCAAGGGACCTGGACACGGATCAGATGCAAAATACTTTTCTCTGGCACCAGGAGCAAAGACCTGGATGCTCTTCAGAGCTCCAACATGTTTGTGTGTGTGAAGGGTAGGTGGATGTGTGCAAAGGAACTGACATGCCTCATTTTGGCTCCAAATATGATTCATCAAATTAATATTCTCCACTTCACACATATCTGCTGATGATTCACACCTTCAGAGACCAAGCTAGATTTTGGCTGAACATTCAGTACCACAGAATCCGTAACGGTCTTTAGGATTCCCTACTGTTGCATTACCACTACAAATGCCAGGCAGATTCTCAACACAAAAGTTCCAAATCAAATTGGATTTACCAGAGCTGATAAAACTCTTAGTTTCAATTAACAAAGACACTGAATCAGGTGGCAGAACCTGTACAATCTTGTTTTAAAAAATCTCCCCATTCATCTATTTGCAAGTGTATGTTTTCTTCTTTACTTCCAGTGGGGAAACAACAGGCCACTGACAGCTCCAGAGCAAGCAATGGGTTGTTCATAAAAGTGAAAAGCCCTCGTGAGTCACAAAAACCCCAGCACCCAGAGTTCTTAACAGTAGGGTTGAGTGTATTTCCATAGGGCACACTTTACAAGATCTGTGGAGTTCAAACACATACACAGATGTACCTGCAGAAGGTAACAAAAACACATTAGTATTCTAGAAAAAGGCTGTGCTTCAGCTGAGGGAAAAAAAGGTGGAGGTGGACTACTTTGCCTAGTTTTCTAATCCAGTTTTAGTACAGAGGGGCAAAGTGGGCTTCAGGGATGATAACCTTCTGAAAGCATTTAAATTAGGAGTAGGTAAAGACAAAGCACTTGTAGACTTAATGGGAAGATAGATTTCCTAAAAATGAACCCGACTGCACGTATTCAGAAATAGCCACAGTGCTCTGGGACCAAAAGCAGCCTTGAACCAGAAGGAAGGAGGTCCTGGGCACCACATAGAGCAATGTTTTGCAACATAATCAAAGGCAAGAAGCAGGACTTTATTCCCATTGTGATCATGACAGAGTAAAGGGGCCATGTCAGCCCTCAAAGGAACACATCTTACTCAGTTTATTCATGGTGGGAAGAATGCCAAAAGCCCGTGGGCCACAGCACCCAAATACAGCTGCAGAGAGGGCAGCAGAGGGGTGCTCCGCAGAGGTCTCATGACCACAACACTGCCAGAAAGGCTTCTATAAAATCTGACTACAGGGAATGCTCTGCTTCAGGACACCAGGGAAGTTTTCAGCAATGCTTGGGAATGGGAGGTGGGTCCATGCACCCACTAAGAACAGCACTGGAGTCCAGATTTGTCTAGAAACCATGAGCCACTAAAATGCCAGCATGGCTTTTTTCCATCTCCTGCAAGACATAGATCCAGCTCCTGACAGTGGAATTAACCTCTGCCTGTTTACTTACCCTCAAGATATGATGCTACAGCACTTATTTTTGTAGAAACAACACATAGCTCAGTAGAAAGAAAAGAATTCCTAAACCCAAGAGAAATCTTAGTGACTTTAAACTGCTGTAAGGACCCTTAGAAGCAACACATAATTCTGTTGCCTTAATTAAAACCTTACACACGTGCAGGTGAAGAACAGTTGCAGTATTTATCAGGTTTTAAACCCATCAGTTTATACCCAAGGGAGTGCAGAAGTACTCTCTGTATATTTACTTTTCCTTAGTTTCATGACCTCTCCTAATCTCAGGGCAAACAGATCAGAGTAGTTTACTTTTCCTAATGCTCTACCTCCTTCCAATCCTAAATCCCTGAATTTTAGCAGCCAAACAAGCTAAACACACACAATTAAATCTACTCAACTATTTTCCCTTCTTCCTAATATTGCTGTGATAAGACTGGGAGAGATGAAATTTTGCTTATGGTTAAGATCACACTGACATTATTTTATTGTTCTTGTCTGGAGTTATGAGATCCTGTTTTCATGTATTTCACAATGTTGCCATATCACAAGCTCAAAGATGTTATGTATCATCAAATATTTCCTGGTTTTTCTCACATTATCAGAAATTTTCAGCTCTTAAAATAACAGCAAGTTCAGCATTAAGAATAAGATTGATGTGGAACTGAAAAAGTTCAGTGCAGTGTAATATGCAACAACTGGCTGCAGGGAGGGGGAAAAACAACCTCATTGTTAAAGGATTTTAATCCTTAGCATGCAGATAGTAATTAATGCACAGTGTTAATTTGTCTGCCTCACAAATTGCTCCATGTTATTAAGTGTTTCCCATTAAACAGACCCTGGCAGGTTCCTTAAAGCACTTCCTTCCAAGGAAGTTGTTATTGGAGAGATTTTCTTGAGAAGGTTCCAGCAGCTGGAACAACTCAGCTTTGGATGCAGCTCTAGGTGCAATTAACATGCTCAGAACCAAAATTAAAATTGTATAAAGTACAACTGGACTTAAATAATTCAGATCTCTCTTTACTTTTTTAGAACAGGATATCGAGAACGAACAAAATTATCCAGCCAGACCCTGCTGCTACTCCACCTGCCTGGCCCACAACAGGGATTGTGAGCACAGTTACTGCTGAAATTTGCTGGATTTTTTTTATTTTTAGCTCAAAAAGCAGAGTCTGTAATACCCTATTCTCTTTGCCTTCTGTGTGCAGCAGACAGGTATCGGCCCTTTGGGACAGACCAGCTCTGAAGGGAGAAGCTCAAGGCAGAGCCCTGAATTTCTCTGTAAAAACATGAAGAAAGAAACAAACAGATCTATTTCCTCTGAGCAGTGTCTTGCTGCAGAGTTTCTCTTTGTCCATATTTACAAACACTTGCATATAAAGAACAATAATGTTTTCACTTTCCAGAGATGAACTAAAATCTCAGGAGCCTTATTCTGAGAACTGAAATAAAAATTTCAGCATTTTCATTGTCCAAAGCCAGACAGTTATCTGGTTCACCTTCATCCTCTCCTGGGCTTTGAGATCTCCCTGTGCAAGCAGCACATTGTGTATGCTCATCCCTGGGGACCAGCCAGACCCACTCAAACCTTCATGCTGATGAGCAAGGAAGGTGTTTGGGAATTTGCGAGAACTGAAAATTGTAAAGAAAACTCCTCAGTCCTAGGAGATTAATCATAGAGATTTGGTGGCACAATTTAACTGTGGCTTTGGAATTGCCTAGAGAGAATACAAGTCAGAAAGGACATTACTTTTTCACTTTCATGGAAAAGAAAACCAAACAACAACAACAACAAACCATAGTCAAAGGAGGAAACGGTGCATGAACAGCTTCAAACAAATGAAGTCATGTATCTACAATGTCCGAAGTTTGATTGCCACAGGGAACTCATTTAGGTAAATCTGACAAAACAACAAATATTTACCACATCAAGTTCTATCTGATTTCTTCATGCATGGGAATTAATTAACAGCTGTCAAATCACCCTCCATTTCCAGCAGTAAATCCTTCCTCCAGAGTTAATGATTCAAAGTAAGAGTGCATGTGCTCAACCAGAGACACTTCAGACAGAAAGACCAACTTCCTACAGGATTATTGCTCCAGAAACCATCTCTGTTTCCAGTGGTGCTCCTCTCCCAGAGCACAATACTATTAAAAATAATGGTTTAGAGCATCAATAATATATTAAAGACAGCCTGAGCAACACGGCTGTGTCGGCAGCATAATAAAATCCATCATTCTTTGAGCATTTACAACCATACATCTTACAGTTAATGATGTGGTACAATTCCATCATCAAGAAATGAGGGAAACAGTAAGAAGTTGAAAGCAAGAAGCCATAAAAGCTTGAAACTGAGCACAGGAAAATGACAAAGAATTCTGAAGTGTAAGGCTGCTTAACGGGAAACCTGAGTTTGTCATGAGAGATGTTGTGACACTAAAGGGAGATGTTTGGACTCAATCCCTTCTTCAAAACTCACTGTGGAGTTTCAAAGTATAGAAGGATGTGCATTATGGAGATGACAGAACTTGTGTTTCTGAACTTCCACCCTGCAAAAATGAATTGAATTAGATAAAATATGTGCCTTGGACTTTCTCAATTGCCAACAGAGTGGTAGAGGAGGCTCCAGAAAGCCACCTACCTTTGCCAGTTGTATGATCTGGAAAGATCTCTCTCAGCTTTGCCATTGTCACCAGAGAATGACTAATATGTTATTTTACAAGCAATAAACAACCACACAATTCATTTCCTAGTTTTAATAGGAAAGCACATGAGGAAATTTGACAAGGAAAAAATACTGGAAAACCAGTCAATAAACCAATAGCAAAACCAGTTTGCAAACATGACTGGTCTAATTGACTAAAGAAAGAAAGAAAGAAAAAATAAAATCATTACAGGAATTACTCCTTCTTATATAAAGCAATTAATTTGGGATGAAGTGGATCACGGTTTACAAACTTGAACATTGATTTTGGCTGTGGGTGCTGTTTATGCAAATGGTGATAAAACTTTCCACTCCAACAACATCTGACCTTGCGGAATTTTCTGGGATCCCATAAGAAGTCAGCACCATTATAAACAGACATATTTCCTGAAATAAATATTATTACATCCCTACTGCTAGAAAAGTTTCATGGAGATGATTGATTGATTCAGCTGCTAATCAGAAGTTGGGTTGTCTGGATAGACCAGACACACACAGAATCCTTTTACAAAACACCTCACTATTTTTAGGTCTGCAAAATGTATTCAAAATCTCAGAGAAATGGGATTTTTTGCTTTGGAGAGACTGGCAATTTGGGAAGAATTTCTCTTCACTGAAGTTTGTTTTTCTGGTCTCAGGATGGTTTGGTATTATGAAAAGCAGCAGGAGGAAGCAAGAAATAAGCATGCTATTTCAAACTTTCAATGAAAGGTTTTATTCAAATTTTCTCTATGGGTTTAAACCAGCAATTTTCACAAGTCAAACCCCATTTGACTTACTAACACAGGATATTACCTTATGATATAAAGTTATGAACGAATTCATCCATTATTTCCACATTTCTACTTATGACTATTCAAATTCAGATATTCTGGGGGAACCTACATCAAAACAGAGGCAGAACTGTACCTGACACAACCTAGCAGTTTATGAACAAAAAGCAGAATCTGATATCCAAGATCCCAAGGCAACTATCAGAGCAAGTGCTACCCTTGTAGCATTGATGGCTAATTTTAAAATATTCCATTTTCTACTATTTTGCTACTCTGCAAGGAAACCAATTCAATTTGCCTTGTGACTCAGTCACAAATTAGTGACTTGCAAATGTCTATTGATTTGCTGAGAAATGCAGAATATTCTCCATAATGGTCTACTCATAACTGCCTTCTATTCTGTTTTTTCTTGAGATCCACCTCTAAACTGTTTTTTTTTTCCCTGAGTGATATGTTTAGGCACATCTTCCAGGGGAATATTTTCACTTTCTCTCCATGTTACAACCCCTTTTCTATTGACAAGGGAGCTGAAAGCCAGAAGCAGGAAGGCGTGGGAAAAGGCATGGCCCTGTTAAAGCTTTAGAGAGCTGAAGAACAAGACCAATCAAGTAAACAACTATGGAATAAATTTGCTGGTAGCATTTCCATTTTCTGAAGACCACCCATGCAAACTCCCAAACAGCACGAATCAACATCTCAAAATATTTCAACTGAAACTACAGCCAAGTTTCATGGTAAATTCCTCTTCTCTCAAATACAACCTGCCCTTGCCCGATGAACAAGCTGCAATCAAATCACCTCTTTCTGAAATTTGAAATATTTCAATTTTTATCACAGTAATGGAGTTATACCCACCTGCACTGTTGGAAAGTAATTGTTTCATTATTCTCTCTGATCCATATTATCTGTTTTGCTCCTTCACCCTCAGTGCTCTTTCCTCCACTATTTGCAAAGGTTCTGTGTCCTTGTAAACTCCTTCTCACATGGAGGTAAAAAATGGATCAATTCAATGAAAAGTATTCCAGTGGCTGCTTTAGACAGCATTGGGAATGAGGTCATCATTTTTACCCTAAAGGATCAAACCCATTGCATGCTTAAAATGTAATTTCACTTTTTTTTGGGAAAGATTTTTTGAGCAAGAGGAACCAGGAACTTAATTATGCCACAGAGATTTTTGTTATTATTTTATTAAGGTAGTTTGGATTCCTGAGCATGGTTTTAGTTTGTTAATAGCTGTTGGGCACAGGTTTTATTGATTTATAAAGTCACAGCAATTTTTCCTGTCTCTGGTGTTTCCAACAAGCTGGGAAACTGCTCTGGCTTTGCAGAAGCAGCAGGAGCTCAGAGCAGCCAGGGAAAGGAAATTATTTTCCGGGAAAGGACAAGGGAAAAACTGTTGTAGAGAAAAAAAAAATGGCCCAGGGTTAGGGAACACATGAGGATGTTTCTGTCAATATTTATCTCTTGGATCAATAAAACTTGATGTTCACCTCATTGGAATCAATTTCAGCTTAATTTAAGTACGGCTGCTATTTGCCTCATTTTCCTTCTCCCTGTCTCCAGGATCCAATTTCAGAGCTGAAGATTTCTGACTTGATCACCACTGAACCTGCTCCCTGCATTTCAACAAGTTTCACTGGGGGCTCAAATGTGCTGCAGACAGAGAGAGAGTGTGTGTGTGTGTGTGTGTGTATGTGCAGGTATGTCTGCCTGCCTACAGTCTGACAGGCCACCAGCTGGCAAAGGCACAAACAATCGTCCCAGAATAAAGTCTTCACTATTTTTGTTTCTCATCATGAGAGTCTTTGGCATTATGCAGAGAGGGAATGAAAGCAAGAAAATCTCACTACGGCAGCTCTAAACTCTTACACAGTAGAGGGATGCCATCCCAGACTGGATTTTCATGGAATCTTTGGGTTAGAAGGGACCTTCAAGATTGTCTAGTTCCAACCCCCCTGCCATGGGCAGGGACACATCCCACTACACCAGGTTGCTCAGTGCCTCATCCAGCCTGGCCTTAAACACCTCCAGGGATTGAGGGGGCATCCACAACCTCTCTGGGCAACCTCTTCCAGTGTTTCACTACCCTCACCATAAAGAACTTCTTTCTTATTTCCAGCCTAAATCTCCCCTCTTCCAATCTGCATCCATTATTCCTAGCCCTGCCATCCTGGACCCTACTAAAAAGTCCTACCCCCAGCCCTTCTGTAGCCCCTTTCAGGTATTGAGAAGCTGCTCTGAGCCTTCTCTTCTCCAGGCTGAACAACCCCAACTCCTTCAGCCTGTCCTCAGAAGGGAGGTGCTCCAGCCCTCTCATCATCTTCCTGGCCCTCGTCTGGACCTGCTCCAACAGTTCAATGTCCTTCTTACGTTGAGGGCTCCGGAACTGGACACAGTAACTCCCGTTGGAGTTCCATAAATCAAAATCTTTATCTAAGCCAGGGTCAAAGTAAACAGGCCAGAAGTAGTTGTGGTTCAGCCAAAAGTAGTGGCAGAAGGGTTAAGAGATGTTTGTCCTTACTGGAGTCTCACAGGTCCTACAAAAAAGTGGTTTATCTGTTCATATTCTTACTGATACCTGGCTTCTTGTATGGGGACAGTCCTTATCAGATTTTCTAAGCTGTTATCAGTGGTTACAGCACCAGCCTGAGCACTGAAGCTCCTGAGCTTTATCATCTCTGTGAATAATGACGCATCGAACACCACAAACTCTGGCCACTTTCTCATCTCAAGGTTTCTACATGACCCTGCAAGAAAATTCAATCTGAATCAGCAGCACAACATTCAGCAAGCACATGCAGATTACCCTTTCTGTTGGAATTTGAGCATCATTGACTGATGTTTACCAACATATTCCTCTTTTTCCCTCCCCTCCACAGCTGGACCTGGGTGTTTTCCTAGCCCCTCTCCCACCAGGAAGCTCATTTTATCCTTTGACCTTCATCTCTCCTTTTCTGTCATATAAAAGCTGCAGGAAACTATTTTCAGGTTTGCTAAACCAAAGGATGTTTTGGCTGCCAAACTGCATCAAGAGGAAAGAAAGAACGTGCTTTCATTTGGTCTTATCACAGAACTGATAATAACATTATTATACATGCAAAGAACTCCATGCTGTTTTATCTGCTCCAGCTGACTGACACATGCAAATAGACATATGAAAGGCTTCCAAGTAGCTCAAACTGACGATAGTTAGATCAAGAATATTATACCTTCAAAATACAAACCCAAGTATTTACTTACATCAAGTGTACTAATACCTCCTTGGTAATTTTCTGTTTTTCTTTAACAAGCCCTGCCAGGTGCACTCTTTGGTTTTTAGGAAAATAATCTCTAAATGCTTTGCAGCCTTGATAATGAGAAGTCTGGTACAGACTAAGATTATTTACCAGCTCTAAATGCTCTACACAATTAAATCTTAAATGTGATTCAAACTGAAAAACATTTTATCACCCTATCCACTGCCAAAATAAAAATTGTGAACACACTTAACTGATATTTAAATTATATCTTCAAATCACAGCCCAGAGGAACTGCTTCCTATAGGGTATTTCAGAAAATGTGCTGTCCTGGAACCAAAGGTTTGTCCTGAAGTTCCTGATTTTTTCATACACAATCCCACTTACCCTCATTTTTCTTTTTTGTTTTCCTTTACATTTGGCAGTACCACCCCCACTCACAGGAACTTATCTATGTGTTACCAACACTAAGCCTTTAGAGTATTCTGGTAACATTTTCTATTCCAGGACTCAATCCTACAGCAGATCAAGTTACTGCTCATGGGGCAGAATAAAAGCACAACCTCAAATACTGTCAAAAACTCAATTGCACCCAGATTTCTCATGTAGATACTTCACCTCTCCATTTGCATTCTCATTATCTCTTCTACTAAGAACACTTGCACCAGCCATCCTGGGGATGGACTTGCATGAAATGTACTCAGATAATTAAAAGATCCTTGGAGCAGTGGGGCTTTCCTAAAATAATCATCACAGAAAAGTACATTTGCAATTTTGAAGGGCACAGGAGAAAAATTTGTAACCCAAGTTTTAATCTTTTGCTGATCAAACACGATCCATTCAGATAAGGCCCAAACTCCAGGCAACTTGTGGTGTTGCCTGAGGACACTGCTGGCCCTTCATGGAGAGCTGCTTTCTGTGCAGCTGGGCACTGGACTCAGACATCTCCTGCTCTTCCCAGCAGGACACACAGGGCCACAGAATATTTTCCCTTTTGGGGACACATCAGGAAGGAAGAGGAGGGGAAGTCTCACCAACACTGTCAGGTAAGCCTTGCCCTAGAGAACTGAGAAGCACCATCACTACCCCACAGCCAGGGGAGGCAATGAGACTGCAACTGCCTAAAAACCAACCAGCAGAGTGACTCAGAGGCTGATCCAGCCTAACAACAGAAGTCAAAGGCTGGGGTTTATGCCCTTGGGTTGCTGGGCCATCCATTTAAAGCTGGAATTCATGATATGGCACCTCAGGACACTCACACTCCCTGGAGCAGCCAGAACAACATCACCCATCATCCCTCCCCCATGCCATGATTCATCCAACTACATTCAGGCTCCTGCAGCTGCCAAGAGAGATGATTCTGAACAACTCAGCACCCCGGGGCAGATATCCTGGTTCTTCCCTGCAGACAGGGGAAAGCACTCCAGCCTCCGTCAGGGCCTACAGAAGAAAAGCAGCTGCCTGGCACGGTACACGCAAAAGCATCACTTCAGGGAAGGTGTCAGACACGGTGCTGGTGTGCCCAGGCCCCAGGGCTGGAGCTCAGTTAATGATGAACCAAAGCTGCAAACAGGACTGTATGAAATCAGAGGAGCCTTCCCCCTGGACAAGGGTGACCCTCCAGGCTCCTGCTGCATTTGGCAGGGACGCTCTGGCACCTCCAGACAGTTTCAAGCCACATCTCCAATCAGGCTGCATAAATCACTCCCCGGGTGTGCCTGTCCCTTTTTTCCACCTTTAAAGGGATCCAAGAGAACAACCTTGGCACTAGAGGCTTGACTTTTAGTTAGCTGCTCTGAGGTGAGCCAAATCTGGGACAGACTGTCAAAATGGCAAGCGATTCATTATTCATGCACTGAGAAGGTGATGCCAGGGTTGCAAAGCATGAAGTCTATACAGCACAGAGCTGGACTGCCTCCAGGACCTTATTTTATCTTATTTTTCTCTGTCTCCCAGTGTTATTCTGCCTTTCATCTATACCCTTCTCAGTACAACCATTTAATTGGGTGATTGGCAGGGTATGGCTCCACAGGACATGATGAGATGATGTATCAGCTCTGCTGCCAGAAAGGATGCCCTCTCCTTCTCAAACTCCCTCCTCCTACCCGATTGCTGCTGCTGCTACCTTCTGCTGGCTCTAGCTGGTAGCAAAGCTCTGCCTGAATACACTAAAACAGCAATCAGGTGCCAAAAAAAGAGAGAAAAAAGGAAGGTAATGTCTGTCATTTCATTGAAATGGCTCAGGGCAGGGTGCAGTGGGAGGCCCAGGCCAGTGCAAGGCAGGAAAACAGAGGGAGAAGAGAGGAGGGCTAACAGGTAAAGGACAACACAGTTCTTGCTATACTCACTGGGAGAGGAGGGGTCTTGTGTCCCCTGAATAAACTGTGCTGGAGAAACTCAAACCCTTGGGGAAGATTGAAATGTCAGAGTCATCAGGTCCTCACAGTCCCCAGAAAAGGGCTGTTTTGGTTTAGGTCTCTCACTTTGCCCTGTGTCTATCCTGAACACCCAAACAAGCCTGACCCTAGATTTCATTACAGTGGGTACATTCCAATTAAAAACTTCAGAAAGTCTTAAGCAAAACACACACCTGAAAAATTCCTGGCCAGCCCTCACCATCGATTGGCTCATAGCTCTTTCTGCAAGGTGACTTGTCATTAAACCCTAAGGCAAGAGGGATTTGAGCCTTTGCCCAAGGTGACCCAGGAAATTGTAAGAGGTCAGAAATGGAGTTCAGCTCCTTTGGGTACTGAAAAACACATCGTGTCTCTTCAGGGCAGTGCTGGGAACAGCTCTGCATTCATGTGTCCCTCAGTTTGGGACTGAGCTTTCTCCAGCAAACCTGAATAGGTCTGGGACTGATCTGAAGCAATCCAAAACTATCTGTTTTCATAGATATCTCTTGTAATTGTTTTCCTCTCTTTAAGCTTCTGTTCTTTCTCTCCCCTGTGATGTTTGTGAACACTTTTGTTTTCCTCATTCAGTTAATGATCCCTTTTACTTTCTGTGCTGTACTTTTAACATCTCCCTGCTGTACACAAGGAGGTCTGTATCTATAAACTACAACATTATTTGTTAACAATGAGCTATCCCTCATCAATTACTTTGCTGGGAGTTTACTACACTGGCATTATTTTATCTGCAACAATCTGTTGCAACTTTTGGCTGCAAAGACAAGAAAGAAAACTTGCTGGATGGCTCTGCCCTGGGGCCCTAAATACAGAAATGCAGAGCTATTCCCAACTAACAGCTGGCCAGTTCTTCCCACAGTGTATTGCCTCCAGTCAGCACTGTCCCTGGAAAGGAGCAGAGAAAATCACTGGGAGACCATTAACAGTTGAATTTTTAGCCCCAGAGATGGAGATAGATCATTTTAGGTTGCACTATTTCAAGTAACACTTGCTAAGGGCACTGAAGAGCAAGTCAACTTCATTATGGAGGACAGGTCATTGATACAACTTGGAACAAATAAATCACTGCAGCTAATACAGGGTGCAGACCAGTAGTGTTTATCACTGCACAAAAACATATCATTATTTAGCATGATAACCACATGACTTCTGGAATATCCCTTCCTGAGCTTTCCATCACTCACTGCATAAACCTCTCACTGCCATCTCACCCTTATGCTGCTCTCCTCTCGACCCTCTACAAGGGTGCCCATTTTTCCACTGGTACCTCTTGAACTCCAGCCTCCACTCTTCACAACAGTGTCCTTCAGCAGCACTTACTACAGAAACACTTCTAAAGGCTTCAAACATACAATCCGTACCTACCCTCTACTCCTGCACATCACCTAACCCCTCAGCTAACACCCAGTTCCCTTCTATAACTCCATCCAAATTCAGATGCCTTCATCAAATTTCATTTTCAAGAGGTCTGTTGACAATAGCAAGAAACATAAAGACATGAATATCAATAACAGACCTCCTAGAAATACATTAGGTGTTGCCAATCTCCCTCACTGAAAGGAGGAAATTAGTATACTAAAAATTCCCTGGTTTACTATCAGTAATGAACTCCGCTCTAACTGTTTAATACCTGTACAGGGCAGTCAGCCTGCAGTGTGCTTCCTTGCTGACACTGCCCCTGCTATAAGTGGCTTCACTCAGGTTCAAGAGCAGCACCCTGCTCTTCACCACACCTGAACTGTGGCTTCAACTTTTTCCAGCAGATAGGCTGTAAACACTTCCATCAGCTGAGGAATTCCCTTTGAGCTTATAAACTAAATGGCAATTTCCTCCTTCAAAAGAAGAAAATGCTGGGAGTGGAATAAATTATCTTTTTCACATGCACAGGGAAGGGACAGAGAAAAAAAGTCCCAGTTGTCTCCTGCAAAGGATGCAAGTCCTGGACTGCTGAGTTGTCTTTCATGTACTACACACAACATCTGTTCCCATATTTTGTCCATATGGAGCCAGGCTCCAATAGGTGCAGCTCCATCCACCCTGCAGCTTAAAAAGACAAGTTGATTAGAACAACTACCAAGCAGATGAGAGGTGGCAGGGAGGAGAAAGCAGCCCTGTCATCTCCTCATCTAAACACAGATGTTGCAACAAAAGCTTTCAGAGAAAGCCTGGAACAACTGAGTAAAATGCCATTTTATCCAGAGGTGTAGAATTTGTGAGAGACAAAATGACCAAGATCACATACATCTCTTAGATAACCTGGGCATCCTTCCAGGTGCCAGAGCCTGTCAGTACCCCATGAAATGACTAGCACAAAATCAGCATGGCAGAGGAGCTCGGGACTGAGATATCCACTCAGGAAAGAAGGCACTGAGATAAATTTCCACCACTGTATTCCCCTCAGTGTTGAACATCACAACTGCTTAGTTTAACAGCCTTCCCCTTGCCCCAATACACATGAAAATGCTGTGACCTCCTTTGCTGCCAGAGGCAAGTCACATCTGCAAAGCAAATCCAGAAGAGTGCCAGTAGCTCCAGCTGGGCAGCACAACTAGTGTGAGATGTGTGATGAATGGAGAGGACAGGAGCCTGGCCAAGCCTCCCACATTCCTTTGGCAGCGTGGGTAGGTTCTCTGTCCTGCTGCCTGTCATCCTCCACTACAGACTCAGCAGAAGCTGTTACATGAGCCTGCAGCCAAACCCAGGGACACATAGGTACAGTTCTCTAATGCTCTTACTCATGCTGCTTTTTCTCCAGTAATGAAACAAACAAAAGATTTCTTGCTCCGAGCTCTGCCTGGCATCATGAACACCACCCTCCAGAGGGATGTTTCTGCTGGGATGGCACTTAGAGGTGAAGACAGTACAGACAGAGGGCCTGTCATGGTCATCATCCTAATGCTTTTGTTCTGCCCTTCCCTCCAGCTTCAGTTTAATTGGATCTTGATGATCCTCATTCCCTTCCAGCCTTACTTGCCTTTTGATTTTTTTTTTCCTTCAAGTTTTATTCCAAAACAGTTTTCAAAACTACATACCATGAACAAGGCATTCCAGTGGTGTAAATCACCACACACCATTATCTACCAGGTGAAAACCCAGCCTATCTTTCTAACAGATAAAAAACAACATAAAAACATGGCAAATTTTCATGAGGATAATTAAAAGTACAGCAGATATGAAAAAGCAAACCAGCTCAAAATATTAAACATATTAAAATACATGAACTTGTTAATCCTTATTAAGGATTTTCCTTGCAATTTTTCTTGCTTTGCAAGTTATGAAATGCATGACATACACTGAGGATCTGCTCAAATTCAAAGGTGATTTATCCCAAGGGGTACAGCTTGTGCTTTTAAAACAGCCTACTTTGGGTGAACTCCTGAGATGCAGGTGAGCAGGAG
Organism: Turnix velox; assembly: GCA_013400935.1. Lineage (NCBI taxonomy): Eukaryota > Metazoa > Chordata > Aves > Charadriiformes > Turnicidae > Turnix > Turnix velox. Next base: position 167,307 of record VZTY01005814.1, read on the forward strand.
CTGGGTGTAGCAAAGTATGAGTAGAAAAAGGAGCTCCCGGGCTGCTGTTTAGTACAGCAGCTTCTGAGATGGATCCCTCAGCTGTGGGACAAACTTGCATCAGGCTGAAGATAAGGAAAAATAAGCAGAGGGAAAAGAAGGAAAATCCTTTCTGCAGTATTTGAGGTGCTACTTAAGACTCACAGATAAACTCAAGTTACTCAGGTAAGCCCAGAATCAAAAAATCCTTTGGATTAGAAATTATCTTCAAAGCCCATCCTGTCCTGGCTTGGGAAGGAATAGTTTAAGAAACAAGATCTGTTGAAACTTATGGGGTTAGATGAGAACTGGAGTTGTCCCACAGTCTGATACAGAAGCAGAGATTTCTCTGTAGAGAGAAGTGTGCTTCTGTGAAAGGGCTTAATATTGAAATAAATAATTACATGCTTATTTGAATCAAATTACTAAAGGCTCAGCCTCCTCCTGAAGGGTGGAGGCTTCCCATTGAAAAGCATTAATCACGTGTTTTACCAGGCTTTTGATGTTGAAAACCATTCCAGAAAAATTCCAGGCAAAACTGAAATTACAGCAGTGTGAAATTGCCCTCCAAGAAGCGTTTTTTACAGCTGTATATTTATTTCTGACTGTTTTGCTCCCTGAAATTCACATGTGCTCTCTGTCATAAGAGATTTTCAAAAACTTCACTGCAGATTTCGCCAGCCTGGAAGCCTCCTTTGCCTGCCGGGAGTTTAAAGATCAAGAGGCAGCACTGAATGAACTCCCATAGTGGTGTTTTGCTTAATTGAATTCTGCAGATTCCTCTAAATTAAATAAAGCAAGGAGGCAGAGAAGATGTGAACAATGAGGCCTATAAGATTTGCAGGACTTGTAAAACTTTTTAAGTCAAGTTTTGCAATTAAGCACCTAACTTCCCAAGATGGGAATACAAATACTGGAGATTTTTATTAAATTTATTCCAGTGCTTGCAACCCGAGTAAAGAAAATATTTTACTAAATATTTTATTCATTCACCTGAATCTATACCAGTTATTATCAGTATCTGTGGCAGTAGAGTCATTTGTGAGAGACCAGAATTAGCAACAGGAATGTGTCCTGCTTTCTCAAGCAACAGAAACCAATCAGAATACTGGATTTATTACTTCCACACACAATATTTCTAACCTCATTCAATTTTACCAAGCAAAGACTAACTACAGAACTGCAATATATTAGTGTAAGAACAACAGCTGAGTAACATTCCCATAAAATAAACAAATTCCACCGTGTAAGAACCAAGTAATCAACTTTATAAACAATTTCATTTCTGATTAATACAGGTCTCCTCTAATGCAACATGCTTTGATTAAGCATTTGTCCTTTCCCTGGGGATAACCCAATGCCAGTTTGCAGATGATTTAAATAATATGACAAATTGTCTATGCAGAAATACTGATTAGATGTCAAGGATTAATTTATTTTGCATTGCTGGAATGAATGACAATTAATTAATGGAATAATAGCTGGCTGTTTCTTCTAGTATTTTTACTTTCTCCCTGCTTTGCTGATACCCAGGCTCTCAATCTCTCATTTCCTGTGATAGTGATTAGTAATGTAAAGTCATTCCCACTTTCTGCATCTCTTGAGATGCCTCCATTTGACTGAAAACCTAGATCTGTTGTCCAAAAAGCAGCCAGCACGGTTGCTGCAGACTGACCAGGAGGAGGAGGAGAGCCATCACCTTCCACAGACACTGCAAGAAGACACTGTCCTGATCCACATGAGTGTGGGTGTCCCCACTCAAAATGTACCCAGAAAATCACAGTGAAAAGTTTGGTGGAGTTGGGTGTTAATGGGGGTTTATTTCCTGGCAGCTTCAGTTCATGAAACACTCACAGGAGCACTGTTTCTGGCTGACTGATTTGTAGCCCAGAGCATAGACTTGGCTCTCCTCCAGCTAATACAAAGTTTCTGAGTAATTTGTTTTAAGACAAAGTAATTTGGTAGCCTGCAGTGCTGCGTTAAAGACCTAGCGAGCCTGAATCAGCATTTAAGGAAAACCTGTTATCAGAAAAGAGCCAGGACGTAGCTACTTATCAGCAAATGCTTCCAATAAGAGCATTTTCTCCTATGTGACAGATTTCAAAAGAAGAAGGGTCTTTTATTAAAATTTCTATGAGCAGCAGTTAGTATTTTTCATTACCAGCAGTTTTCATGCTAATAAATTTAGATTAATTAAAGATGGTTTCATAAATAAAACCATCGATACTTTGATGATTTCTCTGAATAAAAACTTCACCCTTCATGAATTTCTAGTATTTAATTACAATGTGACAGGTTGCAAAAGCCTAATGGCCACAGAAGTGGTAACTATGTAAACAACACAAGCAAATGGTCTTTCAAAGGAAAATAAAGACAAGAAATTTTTTCACAGACACACAATCCCCTGGGCTGTGGAGAACAGTCATTTCAGGGAGTGCAGAAAGTGTATATGCTTCTGGAAAGTCACAGCCCTACCAGAGCCATCATAATGTATAACTATTGTGAATTAGCAGTCAAGAATTAAAAATACACAGCTACCTGGTGAACAAACTTCCATCAAATTTAAAAGAAAACGCAGTAAAAGAAAAAGCAAGAGGATGTTTAGTAATGCAAATGGTTAATAGTGGCAAGGGTCTAAATCTCCAGCCTCCTTATCTTAATAAGTTCATTTTCTGGAGTAATTTTCTCTCCTAACATAACCTACTAATATAAGAAAAAGCCAGGGATGTATATATTGATCTGTTTTCTGGGGACATTTAATCATAAATCTCCCAGGAAGGCGATCTTGTTCCCTTCTGCTGCAGAAACATCCCCATCAAGCTTTGGTATCGGCACAGTCCTTGCAGTTGCCATTAAAAAGGTCACTCCAGTATATCTCTGCAAACAGAGGAAACCAAACCACTGTGCTTTGATCTCACCTGCATTTTGTAATCGAACAAGACCCATCTGTCTATAAATAATGAAAGGTAAGAACAGCATAAACACTACGCTGAGTATACTTTTGCAAACATTCACTGAAGGACTCATGCTGAAAAGCCTTTTAAACATTCCCATCATAAATGAAAAGAAAATATGAAGTTACTGGTAAACCTCAGTTCTGCACAGGCTTCCAACAAACAGCTACTTCCTCAGTCAATACTCACTAATTACAACAATTTAATTGTGTTGAAATAAGATCACAAAATTTGATTTATCGCTCTCTCTGTACCGAACAACAAATACAAACTGACTTAGAGAAAACATAACAATGCTGAAATATAAACGCACTCTTGTGAGCTCTCTGGGCATCAAGCCACATTAAGGAATCAGAATAAGATTAATTTTTCTTTAGTTAAATGCCTGTCAGCCTCCTCACAGTGATTTTCTGTCACTGCTGGTTAGCTACAGTCTGCTGATCATCCATTGAAGTTCTTTACAACTCACTACTGAGGAACAGACACCATGACATCATGTTTAGAGACAGTACAAGTGTCTGTTAAAAATATATTTTAAATATATTTAAAACAGAGGGAAGGCTATAGCACAAGTAATGAAGGCCTACAGTCTTCACAAGCTTATATAGAACAACAAACCAATACATGAATAAATATAAAGAATATTCTGAGTGTAGATGATGAGTGGATTTATTACTCATGAGTATCTTGCACTTTTAAGAGTCTTACAACCACATAAGTCAATCTAGGGATTAACCTCATTGACATAAATCCTAATAGTAAATACCACAGAATGAGAAAACTTTCCCTTGCTAAGGTTGACTCAAGTTAACAAAGTGACATCTACAAATTAAGGCAACTTTACCTTAGTGACAAAATATTAAGATAAAGGATCTGAAGAACAGCCACACGGTCGTACCCAACTCCTGTTCACCCCCTTCAGTCCCTGTCTGCAGGTTTTGAGGGGAGGCAAAAACAAAATCAGATAAATGCTATCAGTGACAGAGGCCATGTGTTATTGATTTTAGGAAATGGAGACAGACTTCCTAAAGATTTAATCTTCTTTCCATTATTATTTACAACCACCAGAATCATAAGTAGGATACTGTCTATCAAGTGTCTTCCCTATGCATTTCTTTAGGAAATGTTGCTAATTTCCTTGATCTAGAACAGATTCTAATGGAAGATCTTTCAAACACAGCATATGGGAGCTCCAGGTTTTTTTTCTTGGCCATGGTTTCTTGAACTTTTCTCACCCTGATAGGGTCCAGAATGAGGTGCCTCTTGAGAGGCTCTGCAGTCCAGGGAAAGCCAGGTACCTCTGGATCCATCCCACTGTTGGGAATGTCTCTTATGAGAAATGGTAGCAAGACAGAGCCTTCTCCTCCTCTCTCCCTCCTGGCTCAGGAGCTGCATTTACATTCAGATGTTGTGCCAATTTATTCAGAATAAATATCTTGGACTGCTTCATTTTGGATGCCAAAATGACAACTCGATGCAGGTTGCTGCATCATTTATACCTGTAATGTTTAAATCCCAGCTAATGTAGTCCAAAGAGCCATATTTCCCTGAAATGAAAACTCACACTCAATATGTCAAACAAAACCTTTTAATTGTCTATATCCCTATGCTGCTGCATCTGTTGATTTAACATCTCCATCCCACTGCTCTGACAAATAGGTGCATTTTAAAGCAGGGCAGGCCTTGCCCACAAGGCTGAGCAGCCAGTGGTTAAGGAGGGTATTTTGGAAATGTGATGACACCTAGAGAAATAGGGATGCTGTATCAGATAGTGCCTATTGAATTCACTGACAGAGATCAATATCAAGCTACAGTCTCCTCATCCATCTTCTGACTAAGCTCTTTTCTACCACACTTCCCCTTTCTCACTCCCAGAAATATTTGAGCTTTTTCAGTCCTTGCACTTTCTTTGCACTAAAAGAGACACATTTATCAGTTTATTAATAAAGAGGTTATTGCCTTTGTAAACTTTTTTGCTTACAGATTAGGTTGCAGGAAGAAAACACCCTCCCCTGGGCAGAAGTCCTGGCAGCAACGAGTCTCTGAACCCTCAGAAGTGACAAGGATCCTTTCTGCGAGTGGGCCACAATGAGCTGCCTCCAGCAAAACAGATGGGCTGGGCTTCAACAGCTCTGAACAGTGGAATTTACTCCAGGCAAGCAACTACAGTCAAGCCCATCTGCAGCTGCATGTTCAGGGTGGTATCCTCAAAGTCCCAAACTGGTAAAGGTCTTGTATTGTCTGCAAGTAAAAAATTATGTTTCAGTTTCATGCTGGTTCCTCTCTGTATCCTGCACCAATGCAGAGAGATTTTTGTTGGGAATTCTCTCTCACCTCAACAAGCAGATTTGGTTGCTTCTCTATTCTAATCTAACTTCTACAGCACTTCAATAAAATCCCTTTTTAATCCTTCATCATCGCATTGTTTGTGGAACATAGAATAGAATAGAATCATAGAATCATGGAATACTTTGGGTTGGAAGGGACCTTGAAGATCATCTAGTTCCAACTACCCTCCCACTACACCAGGTTGCTCAATGTCTCATCCAGCCTGGCTTTAAACACCTCCAGGGATTGAGGGGGCATCCACAACCTCTCTGGGCAACCTCTCCCACTGTCTCACCACCCTCACAGGAAAGAATTTCTTTCTTATATCTAGCATGAATCTCCCCTCTTACAATTTACATCCATTATTTCTAGTCCTTCCATCACAAGTCCTATAAAAAATTCCTACCCCTGCCTTTGTTTAGGCCCCCTTCAGTTATTGATAAGCTACTATGAGGTCTAATAGAGAGTGCACTACCTGGTCTGTCTGATACATACATACTTTTTTTCTTGCCTAATGAAAATACAGAGATTTTTACTCTTTAGCCTGTAGGATATAAAATGTGACCTCACTAGGGCACGTGATATTTTGTTCAGAGGTCTCATCATCCTAACGGAGTCCCCATCTGATGTCTCAGTCACTCATTTTTTTTCCTATTAGTTTCTCCATTGTCAAGGTTTCCCAGAGCAACTTATTATTCCCACTGACTTGTTAATGGAGAAGCATGATAGTACCAATGATAAAGCGTGTCTAATTCATTTCATCTTGTTGGGGAAATGCTATTTTCTTTCCTTGAGGTTTGTACTTTTCCTTTACTCACACCCACACATACAGACAGAGACTTATCCGTCTGTGATAAAAATGCCCAGTGTCTGTTCTGCAAATGAGCCATAAATCCACAGCCCAAACCCACATACAGAGACACACCAAACCCCACAGTTCCAAACTGGGTCACATTCCCCGTATTGCAGCCAAGAGGAATTTACCCAAATGAAGTCAGATCTCTGACCAAGTACTTATTGTTAATTCAGGGGAGCCATCACTTTCCTGGAACACACTGTGACAGCAGGTTTGGAAGCTGTTGGGCAGGGGACAAGGGTCCATGTAAAACACTTCCACTCTCTGGCCATTGTGCTGGTTTCCTGGGTGGTAATTCATCGCTCTCATCTGCTTCCTGGAACCATTTGCAGACACCAGCTGTCAGTGGGATTTTTTACATTTAGCCACAAGGAAAAAATGCATCTGGACACCAGATTTGTGACAGCTCTCTCTGGCATCCATCATAACACTTCTCAGGGCAAAAAATATATCTAATTAGCCTCTTGCTTTGCAATTCTTTCAAACGCTTTGCAGGAACTTCCATCTTCTACCACTTTTCCACCCCCATTTTCTTTTATGCAATGAGGGAGACTCTCTACACTTATAACCCTATTTACCAGTATTTCACCTTAGGCTGACAGTTTTCAAATAAAATTCTCAAGGCAAAGTCTGACACCAGAAGCAAACGACACAAAGCTATCACAGCGCTTTTCACAGCTTTCCAAAATATCAAATTACTTTTGCTGTGTAACAATCCTCAGAGGTTTATTTTGATGTTCACTATTGCTAGCAGGAAACCATTACTCAGGAACCATTGATGCTGTTGGTCTGTACTGCTTGGGAGCCTCTGAGACCTTGGTCTGGGAAGGGCAATGTTCACTAATGAACTGCACAGCCTCTGAGCCCACAGGCATCTGAAGAAGCATCCTGTTTTCAAGTGTTAAAGACAATGTAAGAAAACTGGGGTTGCATAAACTAGAGAGAAGAACTCCCAGCTACATGCAGCAAACGCAGCTATTGAACAGGAAAAAATAAACTCCACTATATGTACGACAAGTAGTAACAGTTTTGAAAAAAGATGAGGGTATTTTTGTGCAGGTGTCAGGAAAACAAAACAAGCTCAAAATGGATAGAGAAGCACTGGAAAATACTCATTAGAGAGGCTGTAGTATCTCTGAGAAAAGAGAAGCACCCACTGTGGATGAGCTCAGGATGAGTGATGCAGCCCATTTGCCTGCCCAACTTCCTCACTCCACCCCAGCTCAGCTTTCATGGCATTCTGTTACGAAAGAAGAGACAGATGAGATAAGGCAAATTAAATGGCCATTAGAGCACGTACAATCCAAGCTGACACCAAAACTATGGGGATTTTAATGTGCAGATGCAAACACGCTGCAGAACTGTTACAACACTTTTAACTTTCCCATCTAATAATTTGGCTGGAAGTGACAGTTTGGTATTATATGCATGAGTACAGTTCCTCTGCTCCTCCTCCGGGAGCATGTTATCAGTTGTAGTATTATCATTGCCTTCTGGTTAAGCTGTGTAGTGAGTTAATGCTGGTAATTGAAAAATGAAACTATCAATAAAAGAAAAATCCAAATATAAACATGACTTTAGCATCTAACCCATTCTTTTCATTATCTCATCTCTCAGTCTTCCTGACAGTTCCTATTCTATGCCCCTGGTGTACTTCAGATAGACAATGATCTGCTTTGTTCTGGGCTTATTGTTCACAGATAAACTAACGAGCTCATACCAGGCTTGCTATAAAGATAAACCAGACTGGGCAAGAAAGTCTCATGCTCACAAACTCACAATGTCAATTACAAGAGATTTTCCAAGGTATTTAGATGTCTACAAATGCAAACAGCCACCCACTACGTACCCAAGCAAACTATAAATCCAAGTCACATCCTTCTCAGGATCTTTGAAGCTTAAATACATTTTTGAAATTATATCCTACCTTCTTCATCTTATTCCTATTCAAATATACCTCTTTAAGCATATATTATAGTTTAATTCCACAGACTCAAGTCCCCCTGACCTCCGCAGTGATGGTTTAATGGATCCCAGGACTCATCTGCTCTGGTGATCATTCAAGGTTAACACCTCAAAGTGTCTTCACTCCCAGATCCCAAGCTCTGCAGTAATGTATTCTAGCCCTGAGCACTAATTTAACTCAAGTGACTTCCACAAATGCAATTCCAAACTAACTGAAACATGGATTATTCCCTCTGCTTGTCCTGAACACCAGCTAAGGGGAAATGCATTGAATTTTATGTACAGAGCATATTTTCCCCAGACCTCCATTTAACTTCCAGTCATGCTAATTTAAAAAATTTTCCTCCAGAGGCTAGATTAAAACACTGATCACTCCTACTTGGTTTCACAAATGGATGATGGGTACAGAAACATACCCAATCTACGCCTTCTGAGCCAGTGTTTAGTCATGTTGCCCAGTCAGGTTGCCCACAGAGGTGGTGGAGGCCCCATCTTTGGAGACATTCAAGGCCAGGCTTGCTGAGGCTCTGAGCAACCTGATTTACAGCAGGATGTCCCTGCTCAGTGCACAGGGCTTGGACTAGATGACCTTTGCAGGTCCCTTCTGACTCAACACATTCTATGATTCTGTTTCCACCAAGAAATTCTCCAAAGAGCAATGTCTGCAACCATCACAGCTCCCCAAATGTTAACCCCTTACACCTTGTGCTTTTCTAGAAGCAGAGGAACTGCCCTGAAGGATCTTCAGCCTGGACAGATTGAATCTCTGGAAACCATAAGATGCTTCTTTGGTGCAAGAACTAAGAACAACTGAGTGCTTACTGCATAGGGGTTTTTTTCAGTAAAATACAACAGAAGTTTTTAACAACATTCCTAGAGCAGCACATGCACATGACTACAGTTAAGTATGGACATCATAATTATATGGATTCCAGTATGTTCTTAGCCAAAAAACAGACATTCAGCCCAGTATTAGAGGAAAAATCTTGTGAGGGAGGGAGGGACAGGAGGAGGAAACTTCTATTTCTTGTCAGCTGCCAGCACTGTCACTCAAATGACAGCAAGTGATTTCAAACAACATTTCTGTGGAAAGTTGACATTTTACTTCAAGCTTTTTTAAAGGCCAGATGCTCTCACCACGTTTTGATGAAGAAAATCCAAGAACTTTAACTCTTGGCAAGAGTCTACACTTGAGGCAAAACAAATCCATGTTTCCAGCTGTTTTTTAATGGAAAATACTGCATTCCCTGAAGTCCTTTACAGAGTCTCACATGATTTTGTCCGTTCTGTTAAAACCTGGAAGATTCTAAATTATTGCAGATACAGAGTTCTGGGTCAGTGAAGTCCAGGACCCATCTGGAAATAAGTAATCTCAATGCAGAATTATGTTCTCCCTCTACAAATCTGCAAAACAACAAGTTTTCCTATTGTGTTATGGTTTGTTTCAGAAAATCACAGAAAGGAAAGAGAAGAACAGGGTTTGGAGTATTCTGTCCAGTTGTGGGGCCTTCAGTTGAAGAAGGACAGGGAACTGCTGGAGAGAGTCCAGCACAGAGACACAGAGATGTTGAAGAGATTGGAGCATCTCCCTTCTCAGGAAAGGCTGAGGGAGCTGAGCTTGGATGAGACTGAGGGGTGACCTCATTCATGTTTATAAACATGGAAAGGGTGAGTGTCAGGAGGATGGAGCCAGGCTCTTCTCACTGACCTCCAATGATAGGACACAGGGCAATGGGTGCAAGCTGGAACACAGGAGGTTACACAGAAACAGAAGAAAATAGAACTTTTTCTCAGTGAGGGCAGCAGAACAGTGTCCCAGGCTGCCCAGAGAGAGTGTGGGATCTCCTTTTCTGGAGAAATTCAAACCCTACCTGGACACCTTTCTGTTTGACCTGATCTGGGTGTTTCTGCTCTGGCAGGGGCATGGGACGAGATGATCTCTCCAAGTCCCTTCCAGTCCCTGATATTCTGTGATCCTGTAATTAAGAAAGAGAAGGAAAAGGGAATGGTGGGGAAAAGGGAGCTGGAGATTGGACTGTGAAGAAGAAAACTGGTAGGACAGACCGTGGCTTCTCAGCTGAAACACAGACCTTTTTGCTGATCTTAAAATAGAGTGAAATGAAATATGAGCCACTCTATTTGGACAGGAACACCTAAAGGCACTGATGCAGGTTTAGGTTTGGCTTTATGGAGACTTAAAGAACTAAAATAGAAGATTAAAAAAAAGATTGATTTTAAAGTATATCTAGTATCACAGAAGAGCTTTGGTACCTCAGTGATCTCTTATTGCCTTCTATCAGAGAACACATGCAGGGCATTTTCAATTACTTTAATTATGTGAGAGGGTTATTGATGCACTGAACTCTGCCAGACATCCCACAACATTATCTTTAATCGCCAGCATTTTCTTATCTCAGTTCCACCTTAAATTATTTTCTGTTATTTTACTGGATAAAAAGAGAACAAAGAAATTCTCCGAGATGGAATTTAAAAAGATAAAAAGCTCAATTTTCTCCCTCATCATAATAAAATAGTTATCACATCAGCTTTATTTACCTTTGTAAAACTTTCAAAATCTTTCCGGCGTAACACCAGGACTGAAGTTTCTTTAGTATCTAACAAGAGTTCTTCAATCCCAGAAATTTCAACACTAAAGGAGACAGCAGTAAAACTTCCCTTCCTACCAATCCCGGCCACACTCAGATGCAATAGAGACAAAACACCTAACTGGTTCTATGAATTTCCTGAGTTGTACAAAGTATTTCTTACAAAGCATTTTCCCTCCCCTCTTTCCTACTAAAGCTGCAATTTCCATCCCTTCTTCTGCCCCTGATCTTGTGTGGATACTTTTTCTCACTGATGCCTGAGTCACAGCCAGGATGATGATCAGTGAGTGGCTGCTGATGACAGGGGATTCACTGACAGGCTCTGGCCTCAATATTTTTAGTCACTGCCTCAAGACTTGGAATTCAAACTGAGATATCAGAGGCTCAGGCCAGACTCTGAGTCATGCAAAACCCATGGAGCAAATAAAAATCTCAGACTCATTTTTAGAGGCCAGTTTGATGAATGTTGGTAGAAAGCAACAAACAACTTTTTGTCTTTATGAAAGAAATTTAGTGATACCACAGCTGGTTTCTGGAAAACCTTGCTAAGATTCTGAAATAATGTCAAAGTTGGTTTGTTTTGTTTTTTTCTTTTTAAGCTGTTTTTGTGAAAAAGCTGAGAGCCACACAATTTAGCAGCTAAGCTACAGGATCAATAAAAACAAAAGAAACCAAAGCATTTCAACAATGCCCAAGAGACTTCACTCTGAATTCACATCAAATGGGTTGGTGTTATTATGAAGCATCAGATCATGCAAAGAAACTTCCCATGACCCAAAATTAACTCAGAGAACTGCTCCAAAACACTTTTATATATCTATTTTAGACTATGCTGCACTGGCTGAATGAATTAAAGTAAGGAACACAACTTTTTCCTCTGCCCAAACAGCAAAACCTGCATATCATCATGAAAAATAAAATTTTAAAAGCTGATATCACCCAAAAGAGACAAATTCTATTCATATACAGTTATTGTTAACATCATTACTGATATCAATATAAGTCAAATAATTTAAACTTTCTCCAGCCTCCTACTTGTTTTCAGTAATTCTAGAACAACTAACACCCCTGCACAGGACCATGATTTTCAGAGCAGGACCAGCTGTGGAGCAAATGGGTGAGGAGGCACAGCTGACCAGTTAACTCACAGCTGACCAGTTAACCCACAGCTGACCAGGAGAATGGACGTACAAAAAGCCAACAAATTCTTGCATACAAATACAAGCAACTGCCTTTCACACACCAAGGCTGGCAGGTGACAGACTCAAGCTCACTAACACTGATGTTGTCTGTGCTTAATCCAACATAAACACAAACATAAGCCACAAGCATGAAAATATTCCCTAATAAAAAGCCACAGATGGAATCCAATTAATGAAGTCTGTCTCCTAGTTTATATCATGAAACAACTTAAAAGACTCAGACTCAAATGTACTTACAGTAAAAAATTATATTTGATGCTGTTATCTTTTTTGTGTGTGTTTGGTAACATAAAACAATTTCACCCTTTATTTAATTACTTGCAACAATTGGCAAGTTCTTTGTAACAAATAACTATGCTTTGGAAAAAAACCCTGTATTTATTACTTTGATCCTCAAGCTGCTCACAGTTAGATGTACCCAACTAATAAGTGCTTGCAAAACTGACAGACGGGTTGTTTATATAAATCTCACTAAATTCCTTCTGTTCTGCAGATGGGTGGCTTGAGTCACTACACTACCAATCTCAGAAGGTATCTCCTGTCCTACAGATTAACTATCAGTCCCATAAAGGCAAACTCATCCTGTGAAAATACACGTTTAAGACACGAGCAGAACACTTGCAGGAGATGTTATGGAGTGTCCACACTAGTTTATAGCAATGGTTGGGCACTCTTTTTGTCATTGGGCAGGACATAAGTGGTCTGCATGTCACCACCAAGCAAACACTCAAAGCAACACACAATTTAAATAAATAATATATACTAAAAAGCCATTACACTAATTAAACTTTATCCAAAGAATGGCATGGTTTCACAAAGCAAGGGAGTGAAAAAAGAAAAGGTTTTTAACTACCCCAGTTCTGATGCTTTTTATTTAATTTAGGCAGGAAATCAACTAATGAGGAGGTTGAGATTCTGAAAGAAGTGAGGCATGAAACATCCCACTGTTACACAAACTGTTCATTCTCCTGTTTCTTGCCCAGCAAACACTCTGCAGAGAGAGAACAGTGGATAAAACCATCACCTACAGCCTATGATCAGTCCTCAGAGAGATGGGAATGACAAATACCACCTCCCACTTCCACCAACTCTGGTATAGTTTGGAGCCAAAGGACCTGGAAGAGAGACTAAATTTTAGCTGATATTCTGTTTTCTGTTCGCTTTTATCATGTATGCAGGGCTATAGCAATCCACAATTAACCAGCTGTAAGTTTAACCTGTAATTAGACTGACTGTCATCATTTACTCTGGCATTCTGGATAGAAGATTTTTATTAATTTTGCAGAGACTGTACTGATCAGGCCCCAAAAACACTTCCTCTCTGGCTGCTGCTGTACATCAGGTGAACAAACAGCAACTGAGAACTTATAAATCAGGTAATTCTTTTTTACATGTGTCTGACAAAAGAAAAAACCACACACAGAATGACTGCAACTCCTCAGGTGTCTCCTCAGCTTTCTGTCAAGCTGTCACTGTGATCTCAATCTGTAAAACAGTGCTGTAAGTAAGTGACTCAAGCACTGCATTAAATTAACTCTTCTTGCTGGAATAAAATTCCCAGCTCACACGAAGCACAAAGTTGTTCAACTGTCTCAGTTTTATGACTGGTCTAGCATTAAAAAAAAAAAAAAAAAAGGCATTTCCGAGATCAAAACATTTGAAGGTTACAGAAGTGATGTTATTATACATGAAAAATGAGCTGCACTTAAAGAAGAGCAGTAGACATTCCTGTCCTGAGACATCACCAGCTCAATCACCAGAAAGATCAAAAGCAGCTATTTGCTCAAAGTAATTGGCTGCTTCTATAAAATTTTCACACATGAGTGATTTTGCCTTTTCTCCACCTCTGCTCTTGGAAACGCAGCACTTGGCTGATGATCCATCAGCACAGCTGAAGAATGGGTTGCTGCTTGTTTATAAAATATCTAATCATAGCCTGAAATATTCAGGGCACACAAAAGTAATCTTAAAATATTTTATTTGGTCAGCAGCAAACATCATCTTGAAATATAAATGGTGCCTACAGCTTTTTGTAATCTTTTAAATACAGTTTGCTTTTGCTCTGAAATGAGGTGGTGCAGTGGTGGACAAAGGGATCTGTCATTCTCCAGGTTTCATTTTTATGAACATTAGCAAGGTTCTCAGCAGCCCAGCTTCTTATCAAGCAACTGCAGGTATCTACAACTTCATTTAAAAACTCATGCTTGTTCCAACAATCCAAGATTCATTATAATAAGGGCCAGCATACAAATGGCCAAGAAGAGCAACCCAAGTACTGGGGTTTAACTAATTACTTACAAAGCAGAGGACAAGGTTCTTTGTGTAACTGTAGGAGATAAGAGATTTTGGTGAGGAAGAGTGGGGTCTTAAAATGTAATGTGGACAGCTTCTTAGGTAAAAAGACACATGACTAAATGCTTTTCAACGATTGCAACCATCCAAAAAGGAATGGGGAAGAGATAAAAAATTAAACAAGGTGGATAAATAAACAATGTTACTCACTACCCACTGAGAGTACTCATACTCTTCTTGTGGCATTAAAGAGGGGAAAAGGGGAATAAAAAGTAAACAGCATAGGAAACAACCCAGTAAAGTTTACTTGCAAAGAGAATATATGCTGTTACCTAGTGATAGATGTTCAGTCCATGTCCCTGCTGCAGGACTGTAGGATATCAGGTTAGTGTTAAACAAGACATGCAGAATTTGAAGCAGTTTTGTAAGCCAGTATCCCAAAAAGAAAATATTATTAATAAATATTAATTTCCCTGTTGATGTCAGGAAAGAAGATTCAGCAATCTGATGACTATTAAGGAGGGATTATTTACTGCAGCGCTGGATGTGCAGGGGATTTCTCCACCATTTTGCACGTACCATGAAAAAGAATTTTTGAAATTTCTACACCTCTAACACAGATGTTCATACATTATCTCAGAAATCACTACTTTATTTACAAATATTCATGAGTCCAATCTCGTAGGTCTCCTTCTCTGGCAGAGGAAGCTGTCACAGCCTGGTGCAAGCTATCTTCAAGGACTGCTTCCCTCTTAATCTATTGGCTGGTAGACTTGCTATCTCCTTTTCCCTCATAAATAAGACTCAAGGACTGAGCTAAGCAGTATTTACATAGCAACTGCACCCCTTAACTAACATCTAAGAACATCTGTGCCTTCAGTGCCTAACTTTTCAGTTTCTCCCCCTCTTTCAGGGCCTGGCAGTTTCAATTCCCTGTTTCACTGTAATTTTTAAAAGTAAAGCTCAAACTGCAAAGGGCATATCTGAAAGCTGCCCCTACTTCATCTGGAACAGAATTTTAGAGGCACTCAGCTGCCAGGCATCGATAGAAGAAACAACTCAGATTATTAAGTATATTTTTTCCTCTGTTTAGAAAAAACTCAGTCTACCTTAAAAAAATGCAGGTGAAGGTCATTCTTCTCTAGATTTACTAGTCTCAGGTACCTGGTTTTTGAATTATAGACTGTCCCACACCTTATTATGCTGGCAGCTTCACAACAAGGCACCAAGCTCAGCCGCCGTGAAATTTGGGTATGGGCTATTTGACACATATTACACAGATGGAGAGAGTTCCCCTGAAGTAAGTGACTGTGTAAAAACTTGTTACTTCCTCTAATCCTGCAATTACCCTTCAGTGTCTCCTCTCTTCCCCATTCTCACAACACCACGAGATGAAACACAAGTTTAAAATAACACCTGACAACTTTTCTGAGGCTGTCACCTCTCTTGCATGGGTCAATATTTTTTCTCCCAGTTCAATACTTATTTTTTACTTGGCAATAGGATGCTTGACATTATTCATTTCTAAAGACTCCTGCCTTCCTCACTGCATGGATTTAATCACTGTGCTATTGAATGCCTTTCTTTTTTCCAACACAAAACACTCCCCTGCTCAATTAATTCCAATAGGTCTCCAATTTATACAAAAACAATGAAGAGTAGAAGTAGATAATGAAAAAAAAAACCAACATTCTCCATTCCAAGTCAAGAGACATGCAAAAACTTCAACATGGAAGTGTTCTCCTGCCCAAATTTCTGAATAAGAAAAGATATTTCATGGAGTTATCTCAGATGCAGAATATACTGCTAAAGGGTAATGCCACAACAATGCCAATGGAGACGCAACAGCCCTTTTTTGTCTGCCACTAGATGGTCATAGATCACAAAGAATGTTACAAAACTTTCCTTAGTTTTCAGACATTCATGCCCTTTTAGATTTTCAAGTTTATCCACTTTCCGAAGCATTAACTCACAATTCAAGTGAGACTGTTAGAAATGGACTGACAGAAGTGACAAGCTCTGCTATCAGCTGTTTACTGTTGTCTTCCTTAAGGACCACAGGAGAATTAATTCTTCCTTAGACCCCTATAATTAGCCTAGTCTGGCTTGAACGTAAAAGAATGCAAAAGAAACATCAGGATGTGGCAGCTCAGCACTGAAAATCAGTCCCCTCACTCCAATGAGAGTAACCACTTGAAAACCCTTCTCTCACTACAAGTTTTCATATGAGCTCCTCTATGCATGCTTAGGAAACAGTTAAATTCTTAAATCAGAAAATCTAAGGCTGTGTCTGCAGGCTCCTTTCCTACAGAGATTAGAAGTTCCAGATAGCAGCTCTGGGCACTTCACAACTTGTATCACCATAAAGCTAGTTCATTAGGACTAAATGTCTTCTGGCAAAGGGCAAATGCAAAACTTTTCATTTTTCTCTAGCCTGTATGATACTGGTGCTTTTTCCTTTTAACACTGGGACTCGATGAAAAGAAATTGTGCCTGCAGGAAAGAGGAGCTGCAGAGAGCAGGTTTCAGGCAGGCATCCATTCCCATCACAGCAGGCTCAGCAGGGGCTGGGCTCCAGAACTGCAGCGTCAACACAAAAGAGCAATTAGATCATAAATGTAATTAAGAATCTCCATATGCTTCTTACATGTGCTACCTGCATGTTCCAAAGAACAAAATACAGTTGGGTTGTCTCTCAGAACAGGCAAGACTACGTTGTAAGTAAAATGGAAGTTAACTCCTTCCAAGTGTCTGGCAAACAATATGTGTGTGTAGCAGCCGTGGTCACAGTTTCATACCAGTCAGACAGTCTGGGCAGCAATGTGTCAGACAAACACAACACAGACCTTTTCTCTCCCTATTTGCTGTCCCACAAGTCCTCCCAAGGGCTGTGGGATAACAGATGCTCAGTGCCAGAATGGGATTATCCTGAGCAGGTTCTCAGGGCAGATGGAACATTCCCAGCACTGTCACCTACCAGCCAATTTCATAAGGACACTGTAAGGACTGCCAGATATCCCTCAAGGCACGTTAACACCTCCTAGTCACAAGAGGAACCAATATACAGCATCTTAAAATCCTCCTGCCACTAATCAAGTGCCTCATTGACAAAAATTCAATTTATTTGGGTGCTAAGCAGAAGGCATTTAAAAAGAAAATTAAATAAAAAGCCACCTAACTGTGTCAAAGTCAGAAATATTGATTCTAGCTTTTTTCAACCTCTTTGCATTTCATAATCTACCCTGACAACCCTTGTTTACACTCATATAAAAGATCCAGTATATTTTAATGACTATGAAGCTGCTTGCTGTCTCTTGCCAGACAGGAGGCCTGCTTTGTAGGCAGCCATACCTCAACCTCACAGGCATTAAGGAGCAGGAGAACATCAAGAACCACAGACCATAGCTAGTTTTGAAGGTTTTGAATGGTGAGAATTACTGTCAGAGCTGGAAGCAAGGCTTGTGCAGCTGAAGAATGCTGGGAGAAAACAAGATTATGTGTGTGTAGATATCCAGGAGAGCCCCAAAAGGGAACGACTTTGTACCTTCTATGGAAAAGAAAGATCTCAGCTCTTCTCATGAATATGACACAGGAGTTTAACAGTCAGGCATTTGTCACTCTGATATGTGCATGGTCCCCTGAGCTGTCTAGCTGACAAACCCACATCCATTAAAATACATCCTAAATAAAAAGAGACACAACAGTGCATTACTCTTAAGGCTGCTGTGTGTCAGACAGATTTACAATAGAAAGAGAAGGCAGTCCCAGGCAGACCTGTGCCTCACTGCCAAAACCCAGAGCAATTGTGCTACTGTATAATAAGAATTCAGCAATTCATCGTATCATTTCCCATTTTCCTGCAAGTATTGCATTATCCAAATTTCTTCTGCAGAATGTAATTGGGTTTCCCATTATAGGTAATTGGAATGTGTTTTATCTCAATGCAACGTCCAGCCAAATGAAACACAAGAGGACATGAAAAAAAAAGAAATCAAAGCACCTAATAGGTTTTTCTTTCACTGCATTGACTTTTGTCTACTTGACTGTCTTTACATAAGCAATTTGAAAATAGCTCAGGCAGTGCTTAGTGACAGATCTATTGGGCACAGCATGCCCTAGAGTGACAGAAGGAACAATGAAGGCTATTTTCATTAATAAAAATTTCAAAAGTAAAATGAATGACAATGTCACCACATTATACTATACTTCCCCATAGAAACATCTCCCAGAACAGAAATAAATGTGGTCAAATATTACACTTGCTTAAGCCACCCCAGTGACATTTCATCTGGCTTTATTTACCACAAAGCACATATATTCCTTCCCCATAAGCATAATCCTTGCAAAATCTTATTTTCTTCTTCTACCTAAAAAACATGCTTCAGGGATAAAAGCACACAATTCCTCACCTCTACAGGCACAAGCCAAGGACTGTCCCCCTTAGTTTAGCTCTGATTTGGTTTGTTAAATAAAACCATTCCTAGAACATCTGTAACATCAGAGACTATCTTCTGGTCTCTGGTTCAAAGTCATCTGGATCAACTAATGATGAAACCTGTAGCAGAAGCTTATGTTTTCTGAACCAGCCTACAATATCTTTTTCATTATAACTTTATGAAGATGATTTCACTAGCAGCAATGACAGATAAAAAGTTTCCTTTATGCTACTTATTTACAAAGAAACAGGAAAACTGTTTTAAAATAATAGAAAGCAAACAATTGTTTTCCATTCTAATTATTGCTATGAAAAGCAAAGGAGACAAAGTGAAGGTTGTGTTTCATACTGTAGCTGACAAGAAAGAGTTAGTGCTTTTATTACAAACTGATCGGATTTGAAAACAAGTATTATAAAATATCATACTCTAACAGATTCTAAAACTATTTCCCAGTGTTTCTAGCAAATCTCTTGGCTGTTAGAAATGAAAGAGGCTCATGATGACTTTGACTGAGTGGCCAAGATCACACACAGCATGTAAACTTCTTGTCTCCCAAAAAGAAGGAAATTTTCAAGGTAGAGAGGCCATTGTTTTACCACTGAGTGTTTAATAACAATGTGTCGATTTAAAAAAACACCATCATTAATCTGGTTAGGCTTTCAGTCCACAAAGAGCACGCTATTTGTTATGCAAAACACAGGGGAATTATGTGAGGACCATCTCCAAATACAAAATAAGGAGAATGTCAGATTTTGCACAAGGCCACAGCTAGGTCAGATTGCAAGAATGCATTTCTTTTGTCTCAGAATATGAGAGAAAAGTCATTCTTAGCTAAAGCAACTTGGCTTGAACTTTTTTCCCCTCTCAGTCAGCTCAATTCTATGCAGAGATATTTGTGCTCAAAAATGACTGTTTCATATTCCAGAAAGCAATTTTCAGGAAGTATTGTTTTGCTGTGTGACCATACTGGTAATATGTAGGAAGTTTAGCGGAGAAAATGGGAAACTGAGGCTGGAAAGAAGGTTGGAGAGAGATGCTAATAATTTAAACCAAATCTGCCATAATTCTTCATGCTCATCCTTGTGCCATACAGTAGATTTGCATCCATATTTTCTCTTGGCCATGTGAAATAACATTACCTCTGCTCTTCCTTGCAATTCCCCTACAAGACCTTGAACAAGTGCTCATGTAAATACTCCTGAGCCTGGATTTTGTTAAAGTGATGAAGAATTAAAAAATCTGCCTGTGAGAACTGCTTACACAAACCCAGGATTCAACAAGCACACACAGAGCTTAGGGAGGGCAAACATTTTGGATGAGCAGCTGAGACCAGCAGTGTCCTCCTCACCCACCTGCAGCCTCACTGTCCTGAGCCTCAGCCCTGTGCTGGCACAACTTCAAAACCAGTTCTTGGCAGAAGGTTGCAATAAAGATCACCATTCATACTAGCAGGACAATGCAGATGTCACATTCATATGGACAAGGGGTTTTTCTCTGTTTTCAAAAGCCAAGATACTGAGAAGCTTAAGCCTGTTAATTGGGATAAAGGAGGATATTTTTGCTCACTGGCCCAGTGTTGACACAGATGGAATTACAATCCCCTGTGTCATTGTAGCAGAATCAGCTTGCCCTTTTTGACTCTTCCTTCTGAAGCTTTTTGCCAGGTAGGTGGAGATTAGTTCAGTTTTTCCCATGAGAGGTTTCGAAATATTCTTGAAATGTATTTCTGGAAGATGAAAGGATGAGTTATTGGTGATTTGTCATCAGGCTCTGCCTTCTGCAAGTCCAGTTCAAGGTGCTGTTTGGATTTGCAATTTACATGTCAAGGACACGGGATTATTTTTGCTCCTCATGATCCCCACAAACAAGAATTAAGTGCTCTAAACCAGCGTAATATTCAGAGTAACCTGAAACTCCTGAGAAACAGGCAAGATCTCTTCAGCTTGAGGAAAATCCACAAAACCTATCTGGGTTTCCAAGCCAGTAGAAGAGTACTGTGAGATTATATAGAAATGTTAATGAAATAAACTTTGTAAAATTAGAAGAAATGTGAGGAGACAGCTGCACACTAGAAAGATGGATCAAATACTTGATTTACATACAATG
The DNA here is from genome assembly GCA_013400935.1 of Turnix velox. NCBI lineage: Eukaryota > Metazoa > Chordata > Aves > Charadriiformes > Turnicidae > Turnix > Turnix velox. The sequence continues at coordinate 188,070 of VZTY01005814.1, forward strand.
AAAGAATAGTTTTCAAAGGCAATTGGGGCATTGCACCATGATAACTGAAAGACAGAGGATACTGATGATAAAGGTGAGCTAATCTGAATTATGAGCTGACACTGTCTACCAGCATATAATTCACATTCAAATATCACCAAAGTCTAGGTATTGCTTGTTATATGATTCTCTGAATAATTACTGTGGAATTTTCTAGTAGAAGACTGCACACTCCTTTGGTTTCTCACAGTAAAAAGAAAAATAATCCATGTATCTCTGTATACAAGACCTAGGTCNTCACTATAGCCAAAGTATTGCTTGTTATATGATTCTCTGAATAATTACTGTGGAATTTTCTAGTAGAAGACTGCACACTCCTTTGGTTTCTCACAGTAAAAAGAAAAATAATCCATGTATCTCTGTATACAAGACCTAGGTCCTATTAAAACATTAATTTATAAATGATTTATAAAACAGAAAAAGGGACAAAGAGACAGTTAAGATTTGATTACTGTTTGGCCACTCGGAGCAGAGCTGGCTGCAAAACCCACTGCTGTGCTTCAATTTCAAAGAAAATGTCTTAGAACTTAAAACAGACTTGCTTTGGATCTCAGGCTGCTGGATCTCAAATCTGACCCAGCATAAAACCTGGCTACAGCCCAAATTTCATTAGTACCTCAGTTCCAAAAGGTAAAGCTTTTACAACAGCTCAGAAGCCTTCAGAGGCCAGAAGTGACAACTGCTATTTGTGTAATACCACATTCATCAGCTGTTTACAAATGGGACATAGTTCCAGAAACACCCATTCCTAGAATGACTGATTTATCAACTTCTATTCAAGGCTATGCCTTAACATTTAATTAAACAAGAATACAAAGCCATTAATTATCTGATAGCATCCCACAAGACAGGTTTCCTGAGACAGTCCTCGTGATGTTTTCTGTCTCCAGGCTATGAACAAGACTGCAAATCAAACTACATGCAGGTTTGTCAGCTCAAAGCACCCAGGTGATTTACCTTCAGAGAGCAGTTCTCTACTGACCCCACCATTAGGTGAGTTTCTCCTCTGCACCCCAGGAGGCAGTTACCAAATCTGAGCAACAGACTGTGACTTCTATAAGCTGGACCTAATAGAATTATTTAAAAGTCAAGAAATAGTTTGGGTTGGAAAGGACCTTCAAGATCATCTAGTTCCATCCCCCTGCCATGGGCAGGGACACCCCCACTACACCAGGTTCCTTAATGCCTCATCCAGCCTGGCCTTAAACACTTCCAGGGAAGGGGCGTCCACAATCTCTCTGGGCAAAAAACATACCTTAAAGCCAATACTGGAAGCCTAAGAAAGTTGGAACTTGATGTTGAGTACCCAGTGTGACACTTAAAGCATTGAATGCAGGGCAAGTCTTCTCAGACTGAGTGGCTGCTGTAAATTCAAGTAACTGATCTAGAATTTGCAACAAAGACTGGCCAAGTTAATTCTTCTGCCTTAGTCTCATGTCTTTTCTGAACACATTTAATGGGTTCCAGCCCTTCAAGTCCTAGTGCTGCAGCTTCCCTGCATGATGGAATGGACCAGGAGCCAAAGAAGAGAATATGTTTTCATGTCTTTAATACCCAAGATATTCCAAAGCACTTCAGAAATTAGATGCCAGTGGTGCAGTGGCTGTTGGTATCTGTAAAAGTGATTACATGCCCAGCAGGAGTTCTCAGGCACTGTAATGGTATAAACAAATAGGACAAAACATTACTTTGTATTTCTGGCATATGGCCTGGATGACACTTAGTCAGCATGGTGTAGTTCTGACAAATCTCTCTCTAATGCACTATATATAGTGTTATTTCATCTATTTTTCTCCTCTTATTTGCATTGTCCTTAGGCATTTACCCCTATCCGAGTGTTAGTTATCTTGGATGTCCCCGATTACTGTTCCCCAAGACACAAATCATCTTTATTATTTCTCTAGTTTTTGTCAGATTCCATCCATTACTCCTGCCTGGATCAGCCCCTGGAGCTTCCCTTCATAGTATATGTGTTTCCATTTGCTCTCTAACTGACCTTGCCATTTGGAAACACTTTACAAATCTAGAATCGATGTTACCTGCTCCCTTAGGTTTGATCAATGCAGTCCACTGAGGTGCAGAGTGTGAACTTTTTCATTTCAAGCCTATTAATCAACATTCAGGGTACTCTACTCTTCTTCTACAATTAATGCTTTCCAATAGGAATTTCTGTGTCTTTATTTTCCTCTGTAGCTTTTCTTTTACATTTCCTCCTTTCAGAATTAAATGGGATGTATAATATTTCCCCCTGTGTAAGCTGACATAACTCTTAACTGATCAGAGAAGACATAAGAGAGCAAATTCATTAAACTGTTCATCTTTTTACAGAACACCTACACACATAATAGAAGAGCTACTAAGTACCTCAGTGAAGCACAATTTCATTGTGCTTCCAGCCATTCTTGTAAAATTTCTACTCCCATAAAGAAAAATTAAACTTTGTTCAAGGGTAAAGTAACTGATGGTCCAAAATCTGCAGTATTAGGCAGCATAAGCCAGGTCTCTTACATATTTTTCAATTTTATTAAGTTTCATTACCATGTTAAAGTTTGCAAACCAGTAATTCTGGTGATCCACAGTAAGTAATGAATTGAGAAGAAAATCATGTTAAAACAGCATTAAAAGGGAGAGTCATTCCTAACCATAGAGTGTAGGAAGCTGCAAGCAAAACTCCCATTAACAGTAAATACAGCAGATTAAAAGGAATCCCTGAATATTCACTAAACAGACTTGGCAAGATTTCCTTCCATTTATGAGGATCAGAACAGTTGGAACTATTTTCTCCTCCTTCCCTTGCCAGGCTTACCTGCTCTTGCTCACTTTTATCATTTTAATGCCACCAACAAAACCCCTAATTTAAATTTCTCATGTGCCTTGTATACAAACCTGTGTGCACTCTGAACTGCAGAGGAATGCTCATCAGCTGACAGAAGGCTGTGCAGATCATTAAGTCTGCTTTATAAAATTGGTTGGTAATTTTAGAAAGTAACCAGAAGTTCAACTGAAGAAATCCTGAGGCACACACAGAGGACACTCTGTTTTAAAATGCACGATTTTCAGATAAAAGAAAAATTAATGTGACCTCCTGAAAGACTATTACTGAAATCTGAAGAAGTGAGAAGCTTTTTGTATCAAATCTTTAACTCAGGGTGACTAATGCTTGTTGTACACTCAAATTCACCAAAATGGCCAGTTGCTCTCTCTAATAATCAGTTTACCATTAGCATTTTTTTTCCCTGTGATCCCTACACCATCACATGTACCCTTTCCAATTCAAACACCACAGATATAAGCTGAAATGCAGGGAAAGTATTTTCACAAGTCTGAAGGAGACCAGAGTTCCCACAGTTGGCAATATTCTCCCCTCTACAATAATTTTCATTATCTTCATTTTGACTTCACAGGGAACACAAAAAATATTGAATGACTAAATGCCTCATTCCAATCTGCTTCTCAATTCCTTCATGCTCTTTAGTCACTCAGGCACTTCTGGGAACATTCTTGGTAGAATAGTGAAATCTTGACTCTCCAGCATCACTCTGCTTTCCTTTGTTTGAATGCAGAGCCATGCTTAGGGCATATATTCAGCCTCACTTCTCACACACAGGGAACATCACCTCTGCTAGGAGCCAGAACAACTAGATAAATTAAATTCCAGTTGTAAGAGAGACTCTGCGGAGCCTTTGGCTCCATGTTCGCCTTCCAAAGAGCAGCGACTTTAATACAAAATTAATTTCCTGATAAACCCCTGATCAGCAGACAGTTATTTCAGATCTGACTCCTAACAAGGATTTTTACTGACAACAGAATATGACAAAAAAGTCCCTAAGCATAATAAGAAGCCATCTGTCACTGAGCGCTGTTTCAGACAATTAGTTACCATGTAGTGTTCACTCCAGTTTTCTACATTTCATTCCTACAGAAACATTCTGACAGCTCTTCTTCCCTTTTATTCGTGGGTGAACAAGGTTAATATTTTCTGAATACAAAAACTAACTTCACCATTTAATTTTCTATATATTCACTGACAGATGTCTTTTAGTCTAACACCTAGAGTGTGCGTAATACTTAGAGCCAAAACCCCCTGATTAGTTGGAGTGGCTTCATAATGAATAATGTGAGAACAAGGTTTTGTTTTGTTTTCAAATGTCTTTTTAAAAATTCAAAGGATGTATTTAATTAAAATGCATAGTCTTTTCCAAAATTCCTCATTGTCCTTATTGCCAACCTACCCCATGCATGTAATTTTGTTGAAAATTAACTCCCCCTCCCAGCAACATTCAAGGGGAAAATATTTTGCAAGTTAATTAGCAAGGGTGGCACACATAATAGGTAAATTTATGGAAATTAATTTGAATTTTTATTATATACTTTACAAACCAAAATGATCAGATTCTCCTCTGAGTCTCACAGCTTTGCCTGCAGCCAGACAAAAATAAAGCCACATTTTTAGAAGCCCTCAAGGCCTGTGCAAACACAACCCCAAGTTTACCTCTGTTATGGGCTTATGGGCAGGAGCACTGTTTTTGACTTGCATCTTTCTCAGTTTTTAGATCAGTAGTAAACATTTTTTAATGAAGAATATTGAGCAGTTCTTGAGTAAATTCCAATGTAGGGGTACAAGGATTGAGTATTCTTCATGCTCCATATAATGCTTAAATAAATATCAACATTCCTTATGTAATCCACTGCACAATTACATCATTGCATATGTGCAGCTGAAATTGAAAACACAAAGTTTGTGCCATAGGCAAATTATAGTTTAAATAATATAAAAATTCCCTTTGCTTTCAGGAAAATCACGCACCTTTACTTGTCCCCATGAGCTTGGAGACCTCTTGGAAATTGTAGTAATTATCCTGAAGAAAACTGGTGTATAGAAACACAATCACACACAAGCAGAACAAGACTTGGCTTTACCGCCCCAAGTAATGGAAATGAGATACTTTTCCCATACAAGGAACAGAATTCACACACCACCAAAGCAGCCCTCCATGGCCATCTGTATGTGGGAAATGTGCCCAAAAACTAACCTGGAATATTGTTCTGGAGCCCTCAACATAAGGACATTGAGCTGTTGGAGCTGGTCCAGAGGAGGGCCACATTGATGATCAAAGGGATTGAGCAACTGTGTTATGAAGACAGGCTGAAGGAGTTGGGGTTGTTCAGCTTGGTGAAAAGAAGGCTCAGGGGGGACCTCAGAGTAGCTTATCAATACCTGAAGGGGGCTACAGAAAGGCTGGGGCAGGACTTTTTAATAAGATATGTGATGGGAGGACTAGAAATAATGGATGCAAATTGGAAGAGGGGAGATTCAGGCTAGATATAAGAAAGAAATTCTTTACAGTGAGGGTAGTGAAACACTGGAACAGGTTGCCCAGAGAGGTTGTGGATGCCCCCTCAATCCCTGGAGGTGTTTAGGGCCAGGCTGGATGAGGCACCGAGCAGCCTGATCTAGTGGGAGGTGTCCCTGCCTATGGCAAGGGGGTGGGAACTAGATGATCTTTAAGGTCCCTTCCTAACCCCAACCATTCTATGATTCTGTGATTCCCTTGCCCCAGTTCTCCTTCAAATATCTCTCAGACTCAAGGATCCTCCATGCAGCACACTACACCATGGAGGAAAACCTGCCAACTCCACAGGCTCCAACACCAACTCTCCAAACACATGTCTGCCTTCAGACCCAGCACCTCTGAACAACGGGCACCAGAAACATGAGCAAACCTTTCTGTGATGCTGCTCCTCAGTGTTTAAAACCAAAAGAAAACAAACAAGCTCCTTGTCACAAAAACACTTGCTGCTTTGATTTTTCAAAGGCTTCTCTTTTTTCACTTCATTTCTTTTCCTGTAATGTGGAACTTTAATGTTCTGTGGTCACAAATTTCTTTTAAGGGTACTGGCTACAGTTGCCTTTCATCCCCACCAAGGAACTGTTGTTCACACACCCTGAAAAATTTATGCCACCTGCAGTGTCTGTGCATCACATGGGTTTTTTTAACATGAATACAGATACAAATGCAATCTTACCTGTATTTAGTATAAGTTTACAGAAAATTTTCTATCTCATCTGAAAAGTTTTTGGTACAGCAAAATAAAGAGGTTCTGACTGAAGTCTAAATGAATAGCATTTTCTTGTTTTAGGAAAAAATCATGTGTGCTTTCCCTTTTCCAGCAAGTAATGGTGAGGTGAGAGAATAAAAATCTAGCAAATCTTACCCCTGAAAAGCATCATCATTTATCTGAGCTCAGATAAATGTTCTCAGCCCTGTTTTAACTCCTTAAAATGTGATCTCAGCTGTAACGGGGTGATAACTGAAACGTGGAGAGACTGTAGAGCTTCAGAACCCAGGGGATCGCAGTAAAATTTCAAATTTACAGACAGCTTGGAGTCCAGGTCCCTCCAGCCTGAGAAGCCCATGAGGTACACCTGGAACATCCACCAGATTCCTGAGAGACACTAGTGAAGAAAAAGACAACTTTAGAGAATTATGTTCAAGAATTCAGACAGATCACAGCTTGTGTACCTGCTATCCATTTCTTAATACTATTTCAATTGGAAAACTCTTGAACCTCAAAGCCACTTCTGTGTATTTAAAACAAACAGAACAATCCCCCCATGACACACACTGAAAGTACTAATTGCTTTTGTTCTTGCTGGTTATGAGGATGCTGTTATTCATGTTTACACAAGAATCTACAAAGGACAGGTCTGCAGCTAGTATAACAGTAAATCAAGCAGCACATTACTTCACAGGACAAAGTAAGATCTTCCTTTGTACCCAGCTGCAGTAACAGATACATAGCATAAGGCAACTTTGATCTTGTTTTCCACTCCATGTATCCTGGTAATTTGTAATTCGTGTCAGCTTCTGAAGAGTCTTTAATGAAAGAAGGAATTCAGCACACAACAAAGAAAAACCTGCACAACCCAGCTGAGGCATGAGTGGAAAAAGAAGAAACCCTGGCTCAGAACACCATCTGCTTCCCCACATCATGTATTGTTAGTAAAAATTCTCATGTTTCATGGTCAAGACTTTAGATAGTTTCTTATCACTGTGCTTTCTAAATAAAAGGTCCTTGAGAGGAGGTCTGTGAATATGAAGAGATGTAGGGGGCCAATTGCCCCAGAGGAAATGGGTTTATGCTGTACCTGTGCAGCAGTTCTCAAGCCACCAACCTGGCTGATCACATGACAGCTGGGATGAAGGCAATTTCTCTGGGGTGTGGGCAATTTCTCTGCACCTCAGGTTTCATTTAGTAGAACACTATAAAAACATTCAGTAACTAAGGTTAAGCAGATTGAAAGGTATAAATGAGAGCTCAGAGCCTTCAGAGAACAGACAATCACTCTGCTGCATTATTGTTTTGCAGACAGGGTAGCTTTGCAAAAGGACAGGAATAACAGCATGCAACAGTTTTCCTAGGTGAAGGGCTACAAAGTCAATCAGTGAAGATGAATTCTCTTAGTCCTCCTTCTTCACATGTTTTCAGAATAACCACAAGGGTCTAATAAAAGACCTAACATTCACCTCTAATTTGTAATTGCAAAACAAAGGTACAAAGAAGCATAAACAACCTGATCTTCAGTTCTAAGGGGAGAGAATTTCCTTGGTATGTAACAGCTTAATTTAAATTTAACAGACAAAGAAATTCAGTGTAAGCTATATTTTGCTTCCCTTGTATTTTAGCACAAGCTGCTTGAAGGGAAAGACACTTAAGCTCCCTGCTGCATTAATGCTTATGTAGTATAAATAACAAGACCTCCTTGCATAATCAATCACAGTATTAAATATCTGATGTACAAATGCACAGGGCTCCCGATTCAGCATTTTAAATTTCAGTTTTGCCTCAGAGACTCACAACAAGCTCTTGCACTCAGCTTCTGATGTCTTCTACAGTTGATGAAGGCTGTGATTGAGATCTCAATAAAAATAAAATCCCCTCCTCTACACCTCCAACAGCTTTCCTCAGAGAAAACCTGTTTACTTTATTCCTGCCTTGCTATGGTTTTGTTTACAATGAGTTACATGAGTATCCCTCATTTCTCTTTGAAATAATTTTTGGTGTTTTTCCAGGAAAAGTAGTTCAACTTTGGACAGGATGAATGAAGAGGGAGGAGCTGAGCTGACATTTGCTCTCAGACTATTTCCAGGTGTGACAATTACCACAGCATTAAAGAATTGCATCTCATTTTCCATAATGAATAATTGTAGCTGGAAAGCTTTTATGTCCTTTCTTTTTATACTGTATCTTCCTGAGACATATATTGTAGCAATTAAAGCATCATTAAAAAAAAAGACCAAGTGAGCCCACAAATATTCCAGAGAGCAACATATCTACAATGGTAGCACTTTCCTGTATGCACCTCCTTCACACCCCAGGCTGAATGAAAACTGAAGGAAAACACAGAATTAGCCAAAGAATACCGTAAGTTAAAGACACAATACTTATTCCTAGAATTTATTCCTGGGAAAAGTCCACAAATATAGTTAGTGCTTTCCATGCCTGCAATTAGCACAATGTTCTTAGGACCAACAGGGATAACCAGCCTTCCTTGCAGTTACTTTTTACCTCCACGTTAGTGCATTCTTCTCAACTTAACCTTAAAGTTTCCCTATGACATAAAACTTCTCAATACATCATTGAAGAGTTCTATTTTATTTAGCACTATATTTTTTTCCCTCTTTATCCACTCTCCTTATTAATTTTTTCTTTGTAGTGGCAAGAAACCAAGAAAAAACAATGCAGTTTTGTGCTTTGCAATTATGCAATCTGCAAATTATGCAAATAAAGTTTCACTGAAATCCTTTATCATGTATTTCTTGGGCAGACACTAGAGAAAACAAATATGAAGAAACAGTCTTAGAAATGCTGGCTTTCTGTCTGTATTTTAGTTCACCTAATGCAATAAAGGGCTGGTCAGATTTCTAAATGATGTGAATAAAAAGCTTGGGAATATTCAGTAAGTGATTATCACAGTTTAAATGTCACTCATCAAGACAGACCAAACTGGAAAGCTGGCCACCTGAAGCTTCTTTGCTTTATCAACTCTAACTCCTCTTAAAGATTAAACTCATTTCCTGATTTCTCTCTCTGCTTTTATTTATTATTCATCCCTGTAAATTCATTATTTAGCTCTGTACTTCTATTATTCATCCAGCAAGCATCTAGTTATACTTTTTACATGGCTTTACAAAGTGTGGTACCATACTGCATTCATCCTGAGGTGAGTTTCTAACACACAGGGATGAGTTACAGTGATTATACAGAGCAGCAGTGTGGAAGGAGTGGTTTGGGAGCTGGCTGTGGAACACAGGGGTATGAGAATAGCGAAATTATTTTGCCTGCTATTATGGGAAACATCAAAATATCAAAAGACAGCTAGATAGAAAACAGCTAGGAAGAAAAAAGAATGAGAGAGGACAGAGAACATCACAGATGAGTTACAATATTTGACACAGCAGGAACACTCCCCTTTAGCAACAGAAAGCTGAGGAACAACAGAAAACATATTCACTGAAGATTTAAGTAGAGATGGAAATATCAACTGTCTTGATCTTCAGTCCTGTCAAATAAAGGGAGGAAGGAACCACATAATGCTGCTTGTTTTTTCCCCCTGTGTGAACTCTTGGCCTCAAGAATTAATTACATTGTAATGACAACACCTAGCTGGGCAGGAGTGTTTTCTGACTGGGGTTCTATCAAAGAGAAATCCATGGACTGCTACAAAACAGATGACTGATGGGTGTTCATAATCTATCCCTTTCTCTACAAGTGTCAGCTTGCATTAAACTGAAAGAGCTGACATTTATTTCATCACTAAACATCAGAAGCACTTACTTCACTATTTCATAGTTTTGCACATTGTCAGCACTTTGACTGGCAGCTCCTTTGCATTTTAATGCTGTCATTGTATAAACAACACATACAGATTGATTTTATGTACAGCATCCATCTTCCCTCATTAGAGGCTACAGCTGTTCCTGTATTATGGCATCATTCCCTAACTTGCAAGAATAAAATATTTAATATATTTATTCCTTTGTTTATGTCATAACAATTACACACAAAATGCCTCCATAAATCCCACTTTTTTGCCAGTGTGCACTGAAAACAAGCAAATACTGGATCTGCATCCTGGAATCCTTACTCAAAAGGCAGCAGCTGGCAAATGTAAAAGTCCATAAAAGTTTTGCTGAAGACTTAGTAGAAATAGGGATATAGGTAATGGTGTGCCTGTGGAATGCAGTCATTTGAGCTGATAGCATTGCACAGAGGCTGCTGTTCCAAAATTCTTAACTTTTAAGTGTGCTGTTCTCTTGTTGCCATCCCTCTAAATAGAGATGCAACACTAGACATTAAACACAATATAACTGTCTAGTTTCAGTAACAGCAATGAGTTTGCTTTCGGAAATGGAGGGGATACAGAAATAATTCCACACAACAGCTCATTACAGCAGGTTCACAGCATGTACCTAAAGTCAAGACAAGCAATAACCTGCTGTCAACCTTTGGAATTCGAAGGAAAAAAAAAAAAAAAAAAAAGGACAGGAAGAAATAGTGCTCTGCTCAACTTGGGAAGACAAGATAATGGAACAATAAACCAGAAATTACTATGTCATAACTTTAACCTTGGAGTTGCCCAGCCACTTACAAGCAGTAAAGGGAGACACAAAAGTAATGACAAAGTGATAAGAGAGAAGCAAAACTGCTCACAAAAAGAAAATCACATTTTTATAAAATTCAGTGGATTTGCAACCATCAAAATTTATTATTACTATGCAAAAGCAATGCATAGCCGTATTCAGAAAATCAGATTAAAAATATATAGACACATCTGCTATTGGCTGCAGAGGAAAAACTCCTGAGCTGACACTGCAGATAAACACCATTTATTTTCTCCTTCCCACCTCTGGCTTAAGTGGGAACAAAAGAAACTATTTCAAATAGTTCTTCTAGGGCTACAAAGTAGACTGCACAGCTGATGTAAAATTGGGATGATGCTAAAGAGGTCATGGCTGAAATAAACCAAGAAAATCTGGATTGAATATAGGTTCAAAGGACAAGAGGAGGGCCACAGGTCAGTTCATAGAGTGAAAAGTTATGTTTTCTCCAATCCAAAATGAAGGTTTGCAGCTTTTTTATATCCAGCCATTTGCACAAATCCAAAAGCTAAAAAATTTAGCCTAAGGTCTTTATGAGAAGTTGGTTGGTAACCACAACCCACACAAAATCCCCATTGAAGGCACAGCAGGACTAGAGTGCCTGTAAGGGCATCTCCTTCCCTCTGGCTAGGGCAAGCACCTCCAACCACCCAACTCCTCATCTGGTTGCCTTAGGACATAGAATCCTAAGTTTAGATGGCATAAATATCATCATAAAGAAATTCTGCTAAAACTCCAGAGAAAAAACATGCTGGCTTGCTTTAAAAAGGCTTGAACTTTACACAGAAGTAGGCAGAGAAGACTCGGGTACAGATGGCTTGGTTGGGAAAAAGAGCACAGGACATATTTTTTTATAAATTAAAATTCATATATGTGCAGAATATGCTCTTTCCTATTGTTACTACAGGAAGAAGTTCAATTTAATAAAACCCAAACAGTAGAAATTAAAAGATAATTAATACATCTAGGAAAAAAGAAAAACAATACCTGATTTTTTTCCTTAAATTTTTTAAAATTCTAGAATCTTTTGAGAAGTCACCCAAATTCAATTTGATAGTAAGTTCTTAGATTCTCTTAACCCTACAGGCAAATCTTAAATGAGATTTATGCTAAAAGGAAGCTGTATAAATAATTTGACAGTTATGTTTGCTATGTTTACTTGTTAATTTTTATTCATTTACTAATAGAAGTGCTACTAATAGTCTGCTTTCCATTTTTGGCTTGTCCCTATTGCTTCATTATGTGATTTTATGGTTTCCATTAATGAATCAAAATAAAATTTAAGCAGTATTATACATGTAGCAAGCAACCATCTGCTTTGCCTTAATTACCAAAAAATGTTAATGTGTCTGTGTGTGGCTCTTTTGAACAGCAATATTCTCATTTCTCTGTGAAAACTCAGATCAGAAAAGGCAATTTTGTCCAACAATAAAAGGTATGGATCAAGTCCAATTATTCTTTTTCATGCTAAAAGCTCCAATAAAACAAGAAACTGTAACATACATATGAATTAATGCTTCAATTAAACCATAAAAGCAATTTTACAAACTGACATATTCAAATTTATTTCATTATATCTCCTTAAATTACAAGGTTTGGATTGGTGACTGTATTTGCAACACAGTCAAGCCAAGAACAAATCCTTTTTGCTCCCTGGAAACATCTACATTTTCTTTCTAAAGATGTCTATCGTTATCATGGTCATTCATAAATATTTAGCTGTGTGCTATAAACTGATTTTCCCAACCAATAACCAGGCCAAGACAAGAGAGGGAGATGTCTGACCAGATAAATGGACTTGCATTACAGGGAAGTCAGCAAGATTTAGAAATAGCTGCAACTTGCTAAATGATTCCCCAAAGTTATTCATGGAGTAAAGAATAGGAGGAGGTGAAGGATCAATCTCAGTTTTAACCATGTGAAGTTCAGTGTAATAACTCCTCATTACAGATGCTTTAGTTAAGAAGGTGAAAGGTACATTCTCAAATAGAAGACTAGACTAGAATAGGAGATAAAGTAGTAGTTAATGTAGATAAAACTACCTAGGAACAGGTTGAAGGGGCAGATGGCCAGAATAGCAACTTGAAAAACATTGAAGAAAAGGGAAGAGTAGAACTGCAGACTTTCACCAGATTGATTCTATAAAACTGTCTGTAGTGGGATCCTGCAGGTCATGTCCAGCTTTCAATTAACAGCAAAGGGTAACTCCAATCAAATTAACTGCATTCATTCTACAAAAACAGAGCTTCATAACAAGGCCTCAAATTGTGCACCTTCCTAAAGCCCTTCAGTCTCCAAAAACCTACAGCTTGACTTGACTTCACTGAACTATTTAGACAATTAATAATTAAAGACACCAAAACATACCTGTTGTTATTAGCTTTTTTTAGAGCGCAAAAATGCTGGCCATACTTTCCCATTCCACTTCCCTTTGGTAAGGTCTTTTAAAGAAAAAGTAAAGAGTCCTTACAGCATTTTAATTTAGGAAGGTGCACTTAAATTAGTTATAATATCTGCTGACAAAAAAAAATCTACCAAGTCAGGAATCTTTTCTAATAAAAAACAATCTGATTTTCACATTTCTGACAAAATTGTTGTAATAGGCTCATCTGGCCTCAGAGCTATAGATCCTAAAGAAGAGTCAGGAGCCAAAAGCTTCAAGGGTTTGCTCCTTTGCTTGACACTTCCTTTTCCTTTCTAACTAGCAAAGAACTACTCTGTCCTCTCAGGCCCCCACATGGAAACGGAGTGAGGTCAGCAAGGAGTTTTAAACATGTACTGAGAAGCAGATGTTACCAACACACAGGGAGGACTCTCAGAGGTGCATGTGCTGAACATCTCTCCAGCACTAGGCTATTACTTTGTATTAAATGAGCTTGTTCTGAGGTTTGCCACAGCACAGCAATAGCAGAAATGTTTCCTTCAGGGTGCACAAGCATCATTTCACTAGTCCAAAACTCACTGATCCAACCCAAACAGCAACCTGTTTGCTCCAGCTCTGTAGCTAATGACTAGTGGTGCTGGTAGACAGCCTACCAGCATTATCCCACTGCTGAAGGTTCAACAATGCACAAAGGTTACTGGTAGATTCACAAAGTTAATTTTCTGAGCTGTATTTAGACCACTGATGATTTTCATTTCCTTACTTTAGTAAGTCTGAGTCATAATTCAAGATGTTGATCAATATTAATTGGGCATGGTCTAGTGTACTTACTGAAGGGGAAAACAAATAAATGAAAGGGAACAACTGCTCCCAGAACTATTAAAGACTATTAAGAATGAACCTGAAAGGTAGATGTGGAGATGAGAGGGAGTTAATGAATTCTTATCTTCTGGCTGCAAGAAGGGAAAAAAAATCAACAAAGACAACTACAGAAATAGAACAAGCAGACAGCACTCTCAGCTTCCAGAATTAATAGGCTAATAGCATGACCAGAGCTAGCCAGAGGCTAACATTAAAACTAGTAAGCTAACACTAAAAAGATTAGTTTTTAATTTACTCCCTAATCTTTTTAATATCCCCAGGAAGCTTCAAAATAACTCCACACTTTTCTGAATTGTGTTTGCTTTACAGAATTCTGGTACCACAAGATGCAACACAGCCCATTCCCCGCTCAGCCACAGTGTACAATTGGATTCTGCCTGGGATTTATTTTCAGAACCCTCACGTGTACAAGCAGTATTGTGTTTCATCAAGATTCCCTTCTGAAGGAGAAAATGTGGAAGCAAAGTATTGACTAGTTGTATGGACTTGTTGCTCCTACTTGGATCACCAAATGAGAGGAAAATCTGTCTAAAAAATACAAAGCTCTATGTTTTCCTGCAGTTCTCCCAAGAATTGCCTATGCAGTTATTGGGATATCTGACTTATAGTCTTCAATGGTTCTATTTTAGCAGCAGTGGAAACTCAACTATTTGGCTTCAAATAGAAAACTACCTTAAAACCATGTCCTACATAATATTTCTCTCTGGAAAAACACATATGCAACAGAATCATTAGTGTTGACTTCAAACCTACAGGTAAAGGTCAACAGATCTTACACAGTGAACCTTTACTCCACTCAAGTTTAGACCAAGCACACTCATATTGTGTTAAAAACTTTCTAAATTAAATCTTGTTCTGCACACACTGCTTATTCCATTTATCTGCTGTGCAGCAACTACAGCCTGACATGTGCAAGTACATTAATAACCAACACGGGGAATAAGCTCGGTCGTATATTGCAAGTCCTGCATACAATTTATACTCCAGAACTAATTTCTGCACTTCTCCTTTGTGTTCTAGTACACAGCTTCTAACTCCAGTCTTCTTAGACCTCATTAATTAGGTGCCTTAATCTCTCAAAAGGACTTTAATGGGAGTCCAGCGTACTAAAATTAGTCATTATAAAACCAGAGCACCATCCAGTAGGCATTAATAAACCATTGCTCTGCATTCCCAGGGGCACAAGCACTTGCAGCATAGCATCAAGAGTCTGCCCAGAGACAAGGTGATGAGAGGAAAAAAGTCAAATCTGTTCTTGAGTCACCTGCAATTCCCGGAGAATTTCAGTTTCCCACGACATAGGCACACACAATGATAAATTTTTTAACTAAAATTTTCCCAACCAGTTCTATCAACCAACTGCTAAAGATGGGATACAAATCTCCATGCATGCAAGCTCTCTCACTTTGCATTTGGAAGGCAACATTCCCATAAGTGGCAAGAAGGAATGACTGCTGCATAGACACATCTTCTATAGAAAAGGAGAAAAAAATAAAGTAGAAGTAGAGATTCTAGGTAACACTGGAGGGGATGGATTAGCAGGGCAAAGAATAAGGTTTCAAACATACAGTCTCCCTGGAGCCTTAACTTCAAATTGAAGTCAGACAGAAACCAATCTTTCATCTTAAAAGTGGAGGAACTGTATCTCCTGCCATTTTCCAATGTGGAATTTCCACCATGACCATAAACAGTTCCATTCCCAGTGGACATAAAAGGGCTTTAGTCTAGTTTCTGAGAGATACATGTGCTCTGTTCATTTACTTTCTCTGTTGAAAAGCCTTACTGGCACAGAAAAGACAAGGGTTTTGTGCACAAGTAAAGTGATATTTTTCCC
This sequence comes from Turnix velox, assembly GCA_013400935.1. Classification (NCBI taxonomy): domain Eukaryota; kingdom Metazoa; phylum Chordata; class Aves; order Charadriiformes; family Turnicidae; genus Turnix; species Turnix velox. The sequence goes on from VZTY01005814.1 coordinate 203,872, forward strand.
CATCTCGTAAGATCAGTGTAAGTCAGGCTGTCAGGGCTGTGCCTTGTTACTATCCTTGGCATCAATAAGCAAAGCCATTTGTCACTAGTAATACCCTCTAGAATTGCCATGTAATTCACCAAAAATACAACCAAGAACACTAAATTCTGCTGGGCTACAGCTTCATTATTCAGTCCACTACTAAACATTCTGCACCAGGCCAGGTTCCTAGATTGATTTAAGACATGACCACAACTAGTAATCAAGTTATGAGGGTCTAAAACATGGATGATGACAGTAATGCCTGCTCTGAGTGGAATAATATTTACAACCTCAAGGCCAAACTAAGGTGGAAAGTACTGTTTCAACTTCATCCACATTAACATCCAACCAGCCCTGAGCCATGGAGTTGCTTAACTCTCAATACTCTCAAAGGCCTGTACTGCTCAGCAAAGTGAAATAATTCCCAACTTCCCATCAGTTACCTTTTATTAAAGACAAATATTATTTTTATCTTGTATAAAATTACTCCAAATCAAAGAGAAATAAGTACTGCCATCAGAAAGCAGCCAAATTCATAACTGCATTGTTTTTGTTGCTTCTAAAACAAAAAAAAACCCAGTTGTTCAAGTAGTGGGTGTTCAAAAGGAAAAATATCTGTGCACAGACGAGACCAAACATTATGAATCAATTCACTAATTTTTTTATCGGCAACCTTTACCCAACCCCCCAAAAAATAAAACTTTTATGATTAGCCTTTGACAGTAATGATAGACACAATCAAGGGATTTTATCAGAGGAGCAGAATATAAAAGCAATGCTTCATCTTCCCTAGAAGTCAAGTGGATGTTTTGGAATAATCCTAGAATGACCATGATTGCACTATAATAAAGAGAAGATGAATTTCAGATGTCAAGTGGTGAAGCAAAAACATCAACTTTGGATTATCAGATAAGAAAGTCTGATTTGAAACACTCTCATTAAAGAAATGTTCATCAGCATTTCACAACATCTTACCAATGTACCAATGTTTTGTAGGAGCAGTCATACATCCCAAATGTAAGTATTTAGCTGCATGAAATGAGTGCTAAAATTGAGACAGCAGGCATATCCTTACTCCCTGCCAATAAAACAACAGAGGCAGCAGAGGTACAACTGAAAACTTATCAAATATGTTACAAACCTCATTATCCAGAAAGAAATTGTAATCCCAGCGTGTTGAAGAAATTTCTCTCAGAAGGAGAGAGATTTTTCCAGCTTATGCTTCCCTAAGTATATGCATGTCTGCTATATACATTTCCAAATTGTACCCAATGGCAAAAGGCAACCTAAGCTTTACAGAAATCCCCAGTAAAGGTCAGGCTCATTACTGGTAGCACACACAGACTGTCACCATGTCTCCAGTGATACTTAGTTCCAATCACAGAGAACAAAGATGGAAAAGAATTCCCTGCTATTTCCATTCACAAGACCCAAAGAGAATTTCAACTTCTTGGAGGTGAAAGAGAAGGAATAAAACATATCCAATCATTATGAAAAAAGCAGGGAGAGAAAGGAGGAATGGGAGGGCAGTAGCAGGGAATTCTAGCTTGAGGGGAAGAAACCAATACAGGGAGCTCAACTTTTACCCTCCTCCTAAATTTGTAGGAAGCAGAAATAAAGGAACTTACCAAACCACCTTGAAGATGCAGTGTGTCATTTTGGGTACAGGGGAACACAGACTGGAGCTTCCTCCAACCTCAGATCGTTGTAGAAAGGTCTGAATAGACATACTTCAAGAAGAGAGGCTGCTGCTTCAGGATACCTGTCAGATAAATAAAAGCAGCTTATTTAAAACACCATTTTAAAAGGGCAGAGGGGATAAGAATTACCAACATGCAAGTAGTAGCATCAACTTAAGAACATCACTCCTGGAATCATGACATTGGTCTCAGACATCCAGTGAAAACAGAAGCAAACCAAAACCACTCAAAACAAAGTGCTATTCCCCGTTGCCCTGAAAACTGTACCAGTTGGCAGCACGTACTGGTGGCAGCATGCCCAAACAGTGAGGGACAAGGTGACGGCCTTGGTCCCTGAGTGCTGGCCAACATCTGGCAGCAGATGCTAAAGGAACACATGCTTCCCATTACAGCAGCAGTTGGAGGATACATTTGATAGCATCCTGCTCCCAGAACTATCAAGCATCAGCACAAAGCACTTATGATCAAGACTGTCAAGGCAGAGGGAGCAAAGCATCTATTCAGAACACCTCTCTTTATCTCCTGGCATTTAAATACATTCCAACTACAGTAGCATTTGGAACACAATTTCTTGGTTATTTCCTATACATCTTACTGTGGGATTTTTTTCTTACACGTGTAAGAATCTGAATGCGTAACATGCAGAACATTAACTTCAGAACACCAAATACAGCAGCTGCTGGTTCCTCTGACATTCTTTTGTAACAGAATTTATAGAGAAATTATGATGATTTGGTAGAATCAATTCTAGTGCTTCAGTATAAAGAAACAAGCTCTTAACACCTGAGCAAAGCAGCTAACTTCAGCAGCCTGTGCATACTGATGAAAAAAGTGCTATCATTGGGCACACACATCATCATCACACTCTGCAAATGTACAGAGGGAATTAGACACAACGAGATTTAACAGAGGCACAAAAATGCAGATGCCTGAGCACCTCAGCCCCATACATACACAGGCTACAAATAAATATCCAAGACAACAGAAAATATTACAACTACACGCAGGAGACAAGCTGAAGTTAACAAGCACTTGAACCCTCCTGAGACGTGCAGCAACCAAAGCCTTGACTTATTTCTATACCCTAGAGTTCAGATTTATCATCTCCATAGTTGACTGAAAAGAATAAAGTAACTGCGAGGATGCATTTTATATCATTCTCATTTACAAGAACACTTGATACTTGAAAAGACCACATTTCATTAACCTGACAAAAAGATACCAGTGTATTAAGTATTGATGTAATTTTTCTTTTCATTTTCTTAATCAAAGGAAAGAGGCAGAACAAGTATTATTATTGAACAATGCCTGTGCACAGAAAGCACATTAACAGTCAGATGAACAGTATGAGACTGGTATTGTACAGAAGAATCTTTGCTAAAGTTAGAGCTGCAGAACAGCAACCTAGAATTGCTGATGAGTGGTCAAAAGAAAGAAAAGAAAATTACAGATAATCTGCTTCAGCCCCCAATCCACGAGGTACTTGCACCAAGAATCACAGAATTAGTTGGTTTGGAAGGGACCTTCAAGATCATCTAGTTCCAACCCTCCTGCCATAGGCAGGGACACCTCCCACTTCACCAGGTTGCTCAGTGCCTCATCCAGCCTGGACTTCAACGCTTCCAGGGCATCCACAGCCTCTGTGGGCAACCTCTTCCAGTGTCTCACCAACCTCAGAGCAAAGAATTTCTTTCTTAGATCCAGCCTAAATCTCCCCTTCACAATTTGCATCCATCACTCCTAGTCCTGCCATCCTCATAAGGGAGTTGCTCCAGCCCTCTCATCATCTGTGGCTCTCCTCTGGACCTGCTCCAGCTCCAACAATCTCCTTCTTGTGTTGAGAGCTCCAGAACCGGACACAGTAACTCCAGATGGGGTCTCACCAGAGCAAAATAGAAGAAGATTTGGTGTGGCAAGTGAAATACAGCCTATTTAAATGTCTTCAGCTCCCTCCCCGCCTATTCTGACTACCTGGTCTCTCATCCATTTACCTAGCTTTCCCATCCATTTGCTTAGCTTAAAAAGTAAAAAGTGAAAAGATTGAAGTAAAGCTCCTCCAAGAACATATTGATCCCTTGCTTTCATGTGTCCCTGCTCTGAAAGCTGCTCCTTCCTGGCTGTGATTTACCAGCTATTTTCAGAACTGTTACCAACTATATCAGCAAGAGAGGAAAGTTTCTAAAAGAGCATCGTTATTGCGTCATTGAACTCAATAGTTAGTATCTATTTGCTGTCAGGTTTTTTTGAAGTAATTTATTTTACCAGAAATGCTTTGCATTCCATACCTTCTTGCATGCTAATTGGGAACATAAATTATTTTCAGCTGCACCTCATTGCTACACAAAATAAACCCATCACTCCTCCAGCACAATTACTCAACTTCATCCTCCCCTTCCATTATCTTCGGTGACAAATTAAGAGACAACTTCTTTTGGCTTTTTTTTTTGTGCCAATAGTAAACCAAGGGTCTTCCAAATGGTCCTGAGGGACTTCAAGAGCCACAACCCATCAAGTTTTACAGAGCAAAAGAAGAAACCTCATCAAAGCCCTTGTTTAATGAAACTACAACCAGTTTATTTAGAACAGTAAAACACCATATGGTTAAAAATGCAGCTTTTTGAACAATAAATAAAGGAAAATAAATACACGAACATCAAACACCAACCTGATGGATGAAAAATGAAGCAGAACATAAGGTTTATTCCCTCAGAATGTCCTCACTGAGCACAATGCAAGGCCAGAGGGTAAAAGCAGCTCTGGGGCCTTCTCCTTCATCTGCCGCCACCATCTTACAACACGATGCCACCTTCCAGCCAGCCGCCATTTTCCCACCCAATGCCTCCTGTGGATGAACCAGCACAATGAAGGGCCATGCTGGGCTTGAAGGGAGTTGGGGTGGAGGTTTGTAGCGGTCATTCCTCCATCTTATTGCCCTGACATGCCTCGGCCAGCAGCAGTACTCATCTTCCTCTTCAGAGGAACCGGGGAAGGGCCACCCGGGGCCAGCTGAGGAGAGCCCTGAGCAGGCCCCTCAGCCTCCGCTCCTGAGGGAATGGCTTTTTCCTGCCTGGGACCTGTACCCTCTGACAAGGGAAAGCATCACCTCAAGCACTACAGTACTGTAAAGTTACATATTAATACTTTAGAAGAGGAAAGGTTATAAAGATTAAAGGTGTTCCTTCTGAGGACAGGCTGAAGGAATTGGGGTTGTTCAGCCTGGAGAAGAGAAGGCTCAGGGGGGACCTCAGAGGAGATTCTCAGTACCTGAAGGGGCTACAGAAAGGCTGGGGTAGGACTTTTGAATAGGGTCCAGGATGGCAGGACTAGGAGGAATGGATGCAAATTGTGAAGGGGAGATTTAGGCTGGATCTAAGGAAGTTCTTTGCCGTGAGGGTGGTGAGACAGTGGAAGAGGTTGCCTACAGAGGCTGTGGATGCCCCCTCAATCCCTGGAGGTGTTTAAGGCCAGGCTGGATGAGGCACTGAGCAACCTGGTGTAGTGGGAGGTGTCCCTGCCCATGGCAGGGGGGTTGAAACTAGATGATTTTGAAGGTCCCTTCCAGCCCAAACCATTCTATGATCCTAAAAATCTGACAGCTCCCTTTCTAAGCAATAAGGTTTAGCACGCATCTTCACACATAGTTGGAATTGTCTCCTGAATGCCTACCTTTTAAGAAAAATACTAGGATCTTGAAATATTTATTCAACTATCAAAGAAAATCAGGCAGGTTAAATTGGTTTCCTGAGCTGGCAAAACACCTGGTGTGATGCCACACCACATCTGCCAGACACAGGGTTTTTTAGGATCTCGTGTAAACACCCCTTCATGATAACTCACGTAACCATCATTCCTTGGATAAACAGATCTTCTTCCTCACTCTTGAGCTAAGATTTAACAACTTTTTCTTGTTGCTCTCCACTTCCATCAAAAGAAGTTGCTGTAAATAGTGAGAAGAAACTGCAGCTTTGCTTGCTAGTTGGTGGTAATCACTTGGAAGGATTTCCTATGCACCAAAGGCACAAAGCCTTAACAGCTAATTTCACCTAATAACTGTTATGTGCTCCCAAGCTGACACCAGCACTCAGACTAACAAGGTATTGACTCCCCCCTCCCATCTACTGCCCAGGTCACACAAAACCCTAAATGCCATAAATTTGCTATCTTCCTATAGGTCTTTCACTACTCAATTCAGCAGAAGAAAAACACTATAGTTTTTTTCTTCTCTGTGTTGGATGTGGCTGAACTTGTAGAGACAAGTTATCTCCTGCTTTTACTTATTTAATTTTAAAACTGGAAACAGATGGGCTGGTTCACAATCGGTAGATCCTTTCAATTGGAAAAATTCCCATCAGCTTAAAGTCAAGAGGAAACAAGGTCAAGTGTAAAGAAAACCAAACCAGTCTGAACATTTACAAACATATATAACACTGTCATGGCATCGAAGGCACCCTTCATAGCACAACACCCACACCAGCATCATGAATTCTGCAAAATACCTTTCTTCATCTTGATGAAGATCCGAAGCTCCAGGAAGTCAGCAAGAATCTTACTGATGCTTAAAAGATAAGTTAAAAAACCTGTTCATTTCATGCATGCAGCCAGTTAAAAAACCCAAGAAACAGCTTTCTCATTTCTTATTCCTATACTTGAACAGTTTCAAGCCTTAATTGGTGGGAAAACACACTAGACTCAGGTGAGAGAGCAGGTAGAGTCTCTGAATTCATGCTAACTGGTTTTTGAATCTACAAAGTTTACATTTTCATAGGTTTTCTTTTCAGCACACATAAAGGCTTTAAAAAAGCCAAACTTTCAAAATGACAATTTATCAGCACAAAAAAATAGAGCTCTTTAGGTTATCAGGAGTTTCCCAGAACAGGTGGAGACGACATTCTGGGAGATGCCAACACTTCACTGCACAGCTGAGAACTTGCAAAGAGGTGGGAAAAGGAGGAAAGCATTCCCAGAGGAATGGAAAGAACCAGCACCTTCAGACAAGGGTAAAAAAAAAAAAAAGTACTTTTCACTGTCATCTAATTAGGTCCCAGGGGAAATCAGTAATAAATTTAACATAGCAGGGCAAGCTGGAGACACGCACAAAGCGATTTGGTAGGATGATGGCAAATGAGTGTTTGTGCTTCCTGACTGGTGATATATTCACTTATTAAAAGGCATCTATTCAAGTAGAGCTTTTTTTCTAATGTAGGGTGATTATTTCACAGAGGGATATGGCTGTGCATTTGCAGATTCATGTCTACAGAGACTCTGTGCCTTCTGAGTAGTTCCAGCTCTTCTATTTCACTCTAACAGTGCTAGATCCCAACTCTGCAGTACACTTCTGCTTTAAATATAGAATATTCTCAGCACAGAATATCAGGGATTGGAAAGGACCTCAAGAGATCTTCTAGTCCAATCCCCCCTTCAGAGCAAGAACACCCACATCAGGTCACACAGGAAGGTGTCCAGGCAGGGTTTGAATGTCTCCAGAGAAGGAGACTCCGTGAATATATTCAAAATATTTCTGCAGCTCTATTGAGGATGGTAATCCCTTAACTCCAACTAAAACCTGTTCATCAATATTTTTGACATACCAGGCAGTGGAAGCAGGAGCTAGAAGGCCAAAAGTGAATCCACAGGAGGTTGAAAACCAGATGAGAGACAGATGCATTTTGCCAGTGGAGGCTGCATGTAAAGATCTAGAGTGGAAAGGAGCTCTAAACCTGAGGAAAAACTAATGGAGCTCAGAGGACACGTACAGATAGGGCCAGGACACATCACTTCTGTCCCAATTTATTCAGAAGATAAGAACTTAAGGGATTTCATTGTTTGAACTTCTCAAAAGGGTGCTGCAATGCCAGTGCATTTGTCTCCTGCCATGAACTTGACACAATCCCTTGCGATGTCTGTGAAGCACAGACTGTGTTTTCTAATGAAATAAATGGTCATTTTTGCAGCTTTCCATGCCAAAAGGAAACCTCAGCCTCAGACCCCCAAAGGGCAGCAGCACCACAAAAGGCCACCAGTGATTTGAAGGAGAAGCACCAGCAGACAGACAGACTTGAACAAAGGCTCGGCACCAAGTCTCATATGACAGAAAGCTGCTTCAGAACTGGAAGATGTGACTGTAGCACAAGGTTTTCCACTGAGAAATTAAGGGTCTGTAATACAGTATCACAGCAGGAAGCCTGTCTGGGAAATGGTGTGTGTATTTAATTCAGCAGAGAAAAGTGTTTAGAAGTGGTTCAGCCTTACAAAAATTATTGCCCCTCTGTGTAAGTAAGGTCAGTAAGAGCCCGAGTTCTCCACCACATAACAACCCGTCAGCCTTTATACCCCTGACAGCATCTTGGCTTTGCAGGAGATGTGTTTGGATTTAACATACAGCCTGCTTTATTGGTTCTTGGAAGGATGGATGGTTGTGCCTCAGCTCCCTTTTGTAGAAAGGTTTTAAATGCTTGGTGATTCAAAATACCTTTGTTAGTCACACCATCTCTGCAGGGTAAGGAAGGGCATATTCTCCCCATTCACTTCCAGACAGCAGAACAGCATTTGTTTTGGAAATACTCAAGGTTACAACCTGTGTGTAACCCAACGAGGAACATTTTTGTCAATCAACTTCTTAATGGGTAACCTGAACACTTTTAACCTTCAATATTAAATATTCATAGTGTAAAAGGTTCTGCATGTCAGTCCTTCAGCAAATTCTTCTCCAACAAAAATGAGCTTATAAGATGTAAAATATGTAAAATCCCAAAGCAGAAAAGGAAACTGTTATCATTCCAGCTACCTACTAAGAAGGAAATGCTACAAGCTGATGTAACACATGCAAGTGCACATTTTAAGGGAAACTACTAATCATATTAGCCATGTGTGAACATGTGCATGCATATTTTATGTAGATTTGTCCTTCTTTCTCCCAGTGTGATTATTCAATAGTTTAAAATGCCCACAAAATGCATCAGCAAATAGATTCCCATTTCTGATGTAAATAAAAAAGTCCAAGAAGAAACTTCACAGATACATGCAAAAACCTAATTTTTTCCCCCCCACTTCTCACTAGTGTACTAGGGAGTAGCAAAGAGAAGGAATTCTCTGCTACAGAATGGTTTTCAGCACAGCAGAAACTGTTGTGAGCTTCCCTAAGGCACTTGTGTCTAAGAAAGAAACTCCTTATTGTGAGGGTGGTGGGACACTGGAATAGGTTGCCCAGAGGGGCTGTGGATGCCCCCTCAATCCCTGGAGGTGTTCAAGGAGCAACCTGGTGTAGTGGGAGGTGTCCCTGACCATGTCAGGGGGTTGGAACTAGATGATCTTGAACGTCCCTTCCAACCCAAACCATTCTTTGATGCTAAGTAGGAGGGACTGAGGATAAGAATACAGAAATAACTTACTTTTTTGGGGAAAAAACCCCAAACACTAACTCAGGCAATAAAAATAAAAGCGATTCCACTTGACACAAACACAACCTTCACTGCAAAAGAGCTAAGAGCTGGAATGGCCCTGCAAATAAGAAATCAAACATTTCCCTAGTAATGTGCCTGTACCCACATGCTCTGAAGAGTGTGATGAAAGCCATTAGCATGCAATTTTCTGCAATAATGTTTTTTAAGAAAATTTTTCTTGTAAAATCATGCAAAACTGAGTCAGACTTTATCTGTGATGCTATTGTTTGTTCCAATTAAAGGTAGATAAAACCCATGTGTATTATTTAAATACACCTCATAAAGGGCAGCACTTCATTGCTGTAATATGGACATTGCAAGAAACATTCACCAACAACTGGAGTTTTGTATTAAAAACTGGTGAAGGAAAAAATCAGCCTTTTTCCTGACTTACCAGCAGCATCACAGTCACCAGCCTCAGACCCCAAATGATGTTCTCCCTGCAAAGATAACATTTGTAGAATGGAAATATCTTCGCAATATAATTTCACATTATGACACAGCCCAACATAAACAAAAAGTAAGAAAGTTTCTCAGTGATTTTATCTGCCACATTAAAAAACAGATGCTCCAAAGCTACAGTGCAAAGCTATTGAGATCTATCAAAAAATACAGTGTTTTGCCTAGATAAAGTGAGACCAGAATATATTTCTTATTATCAAAACCATGGTGACAATTTGAGCTGGATAGACATAGATACATTAACATTATCTTGCAAATGTTTTGGATGTTCTTTATTACTTCTGAGTGTCTCTGAGAGCTCCTTAGTGAGGGGAAGCTCCAGCAATAGGGAATTTGTTTTTGTGCTTCACCCAGCAGCAAGTGAAAGAAAGATCTCTTTTTTCATAGACCAGCATTACTTCAAGGTAATGAAGTGTTTATCTGGACAAATAAAGAAGTGATGCTCAGTCACTCAAGAAACCAGTCTTGTAATTTAAAATCTCAGTTCAATAGTACCTTTAAACAGCTTTTTTCATATAATGAAATTTCAGGGACCTATTAAAAAGCTGAAACTCTGAGAGACACAGATATTTAAATGACCCAGAACTTTACATATTTCCCCAGGCACTTGGGGGTTCACCCAGGTCATTTCAAGCTAAATACAAGTGCTGGGATTTTAATGCTAGGAGGAATATAGAGAGATTCTCTCTATAATATCTCTGATAAAGAGATTGCCTCTATAGAGTGGGTTATTATTGTCTATTCTATGGAGTCTAAGACAATTGAGACACCATCTGTTAATGTTCACTGTCATGTGGGTGTCTCCTTCTTCTAATAACAGCTATTTCTGAGTGAGAGTTTGTAGTCAATCAGCAATGTTAAGAACACTCTAATGAATAAAAAATTGATTTTTAAATGGGAGCAGAACAAACATTTAGTGAAATACATGTAAAGCAACAAAAGGCAAAGCATGTCATTGATGGCACATGGTGACAAGAAAAACAAAGTTATGATGGTCATCACACAGATCATTCATCAAGATCAACAGATAAATCAATATAATAACAAAGGACCATAAAGGCCAAAGATTTTACATCACAGATTTAAGAGTTTTGGATTATGCTGCCTTTTAGATCCTTCCTATAGACCAGCTGGAGAAATAGAGAAGTTCCACAGCTTTGCTGTATCTCACTGTCTTGACCATACTTCAGATCACAGAAGATTTGATTTTATTTATTCATAAATTAAGTGTTTCTTACAGCAGTTGTTTCCTGAAGAGAAAATTCTTACATCTTTAATGTGCACCTCTCTAAAGAGCAAAAAAACGAATCCAATCCAATGCTAACAAGTGGTGTTTTATAGGAAGATTATCTCATCTTCTCCAGAAACCATTTCTCAGTTTTCTAATAAGTTCTCTTATTGATTTATTTTTGGTTTCCTCATATTTATATGCTTACTTTTCACACCACAATAATACCAGGATTAAAGAGCATGAACAAGTTTTCCCCTGTTCAGACTATTTAATTTCCACCAAATGAGAGCTGGAAGTGATTATTTTTGACAAGGCTTCACTCTGCAGGGCTACCAACAGCTCAATAACTGCCCTTGTGAAGGAAATGTCGACACACAATTTATATGCATGACATTTTTTCTGTCCAAATGAAGATGTCAGCAAGATCTAAACACATCAAGTTAGCATATGACAATTAATCTTGTAGTTAGTAAATTCCGCAGCCTAAAATATGCATGACATCCACAGTGTAGATCATCCTTATTTATAATGGAAAAATTAATCATGCTTCTATTAAAAAAAAACCCCACAAGGTGTGAAGTTCTATTCAAAGTTCAGAGGATTGCTGGCTGTTGAATACATTAAAAAGTTGTGGGAGTTAAAGATCTAGTTTACCCAGAATCATTTCTGACTTCAGACCCAACAGTCAGACAAATTTCCCTGTCCCTGTGGTGTTGCCTGGTTGTTACTTGATATTATCATGGCAGCATGAAGGCACTGAGTGAAACACACTCGCAAAGAGCAACCGAGAGCTCCAGTAGAACTCAGTAGAGTCAGGAGGATGGAACCAGGCTCTTCTCAGTGACCTCCAATGATAGGACAAGAGGCAATGGATGCAAGGGTGAAACACAGGAGGTTTCACAGAAATAGAAGAAACTTTGTCAGGGTGAGGGTGGCAGAACAGAGGCACAGGCTGCCCAGAGAGGGTGTGAGGTCTCCTCTGGAGAGATTCAAACCCTACCTTCCTGTGCAACCTGATCTGTACATCCTGCTCTGGCAGGGGGATGGGACTAGATGATCTCTCCAGGTCCCTTCCAGCCCTGACATTCTGTGATTTACAAAGACCCGATACAGCTTCAAGGGTCTGCTTGGACCTATNATGCAAGGGTGAAACACAGGAGGTTTCACAGAAATAGAAGAAACTTTGTCAGGGTGAGGGTGGCAGAACAGAGGCACAGGCTGCCCAGAGAGGGTGTGAGGTCTCCTCTGGAGAGATTCAAACCCTACCTTCCTGTGCAACCTGATCTGTACATCCTGCTCTGGCAGGGGGATGGGACTAGATGATCTCTCCAGGTCCCTTCCAGCCCTGACATTCTGTGATTTACAAAGACCCGATACAGCTTCAAGGGTCTGCTTGGACCTATGTTAAACAAATGCCTATGTTAAACTTTCTGACCCTGTCTACACTTACAATTTCAACATCAGGCCAAAGCTTTTCTGCATCTAGAAGCCCAGCTTCAGATGCTCAACTGCTCTCCTCCCTGCTGAGCTGCTCAGGTGTCATCTTTTCCAGCTCTCCCTGCAGATACAAAGATAACACCATGAAAAACTCAGCTGTTCCTGGTGCTATGGATGGCCAGATCTCTGAAGAGCTCCACAAAACAGCTATTGCTGTTAGCAAACATCCTACAAAATATAGACTTCAGATAAAAAATGCCGTGGCTATTCCAATCTATCTCAAAAGGAAAGTGATTTCTCTCTCTTGCTCGTTCACCACAGCTCTCTGCCACATAAACAAGTGCTACAGGGAAAAAAAAGCAATAAAGATCCCTCTTTAGAGGAGCAGAACAAATTACTTCCTCACTGCAAAGATTTAAAGAAGACCTGTACAGGAAACAAATTAAAATAGTATACAAAACACACCAGTGGCTTTCCTAAGTTTTCTATTTATCCTCAAAAATGCTTTATCTGCATGTGGAATTCTAAGTATTGTTTTGTCTTTAAAATATAAGGATCATCATAATTTAAAGATAAGTTTGATGATTTGCTGGATAAGGAAGCAGCATTCAACACTGGAACATGAGCAATTTTCATTTAACAGATAATTGAGCTTGTAAGTGAAGTCTGAGAGTAGCTGGGTCTGAAGGGCTGAGTTTGAATTCAGGAGTTGGAATTGCTTCTTTATTTATAAGCACACGGTTGAAGCAGGTTCATGAGCCCTAATGAATGAACAACATTTAGAAAAGGATCACAGAAGCTGAATGTGTGAACACTGGTTTCAAGTACAAACGTTCATCACCAGGCTTGTTGATTTTCCTTTCCAGCAGCTGGAGAATAGTGGCTGCCCCATAAATCCATATAAAGTCTGTTCTTCTGAACAGTCCAAGATCTTGCTGCTTTAATATCCAAGCATTACAAAGCCTTCAGCACCTCTTTCAGTAAAACTGAAAGCTTCACAAAATCTCATTGTCTAGGTCAGATGAGAGAATGGAACTCCCTATCCAAGGAAAATAACAAAGAGGTTTTGAAGCACATCCGACTCAGAATCAATACCAAGACAAAAGATTTACTTTTTTTCTTATTTTATGTTTTTGGAAGCAAGGGCTGCCAAAAATATCAATTTCAAGAAAATCAATACAGGCTTTCTAGCTCACTAGGCTTCTGAGAGCATCCATAGAAGAGTTTCTGGGAGGGCAGTATCAGACAGAGATACTGAATTGAAAAGGTGACTTCTGGATCCACTGAATATTTTGAGCTTTCTGCAAAGCAACACAAAGGCGTGCTCTGTTCCACAAGCTAAAACAAACTTGCTTTCTTTCAAATAGTCAGTTTCACTCCAAACTGACTGCTCTGACAGGTTCTGGGCAGAAAGAGGAGAAGGCCCAGATTTGCTCATAGACTCCTTGGGTTTGGATCATCTAGTTTTGAGCATTATGCCAATCTTAATATTTCCATTAGTTATAACATAAGGAACTCACAGCATTAAATGAGATCTGACATAAAATACTTCCTGCTACATGATGCAAGATCCTTTCTTATGTCACTGCCACGTTGGTTTCCTTCAGGACAATCCCTTGGATTTTATTGCCATACTTTAACAGTTTTTCTGTTAATTCACTTCCAAGTTCCACTCTGAATTTACATCAGAACATATTGCAGCTTCACTTAATATGTTTTCTTTGCTTTCAACTTTTTTTCCCCCTCCAATAGGACCCCATGGTGGCAAATCCAATCAAGTTTCAGTTCTATGATCCAGCTTTATTGCTGTTGTGATGCCAGTTTATTCCCAGGGGTGTAGTCATTCCCACACCCTCTCTCTCTAGCACAGCATTGCAAGACTTTCTTTAAATCATTAAGAGTGATTTGGTTTGTTCCTGTGATAACACCATGTGAATGGGAGAACACTGAGAGCTTCTGCTCCTCCATTAAACTTCTTCAAGATCCCAGGAACCCAGGTAATGCCCTTACCAAGCTTTGTAGGAACACAGAAGCAGCCTTGTTTCACATTTCTTTTTATCCCCACATTTCTACTGCTGCTGTGATCATAAAACTTTAGCTTTTCCTACAGTAGAGAGCAGAAGCTAGTAAGGGGAAAGAATTGCTGTTAAAGTTACCAGCTACCATCAGTAAAAACTAATTACTGATAAAAAAGTTATTTCAAACTAGAAGTTACAGAAATACCTGCTAATAGTACAAGATGAGAAAGATCAAAGAGAACTGTTCTCTTCTTTCCAGACAAAACTTATTTTGGAACCACTGCATCAAAAGTCATTTATAACCAAGGTTTCAGCAGCTCCCAGTCCCATTTCCCAAAGGTTTGTGAAACAACTAAGGAGGTATTTCATGGTTAAACTTACAGCACAAAGCCATATCCTGCAGCAAAATTAAATCAGGCTCAAATCAGTTTATTTCTCCACACCATACTTTTTTGCTGTCAGAAATGCTGGGTTTGTGTCTCACTTCCTAACAAGTGCCACCAGCTGAAGCTTTCACATGTCACACAGTATTTAGTCTAGTGAGGATTATTTCTTTCAAGAATTTTAATAAAAATAAAACCAGCCGTGATTCAAACTGCATGAACCAAGAGTAGAAAGTTCTGGATGGACAGCATCCAGCTCATATAGCAGCAGCTCCCTGGCTTGAGCCTTTCCCCTGCATGGAGGACAGCTATTTCCAGTAGGAACAAGCTGGCTGTGCCCATGGGGACAGCACAAGGAGGTAACAAAAGAAAATAAGAATAGATTGTTTTTTCCTTTTTAAAAACATTAATTCAGCCACTGCAGCAGTGCAAAGACAGTCTGCTCCCTTTTTTCTATTTTGGATGAAGATCCTTCTCCATAGGAGATCCAAAGAGCCACCTGGAGCTGGTCCAAAGTCTGTTTGAGAATCAATGGGAGCTTTTACACCAGTGCTGATGCAGGTTGGAGCAGCTGGTTGGCTCCCAAAGCACAATTGTAAAGACGAAGAACATCCAAATGCTAACTCATAGTTTTATTGATTCATAAACAGGTTTTACTCTTTATGTTTATAGCAGCTTTTACTTCTTTATCTGGGTTTCCCCAGATCTTGACAGACTTAATTTTCTGCCTGGAAAACTGAGCAGCAACAAGCAGATCAACAGCTGCACTTGGCTGATAAGGGATCAATTAACAAATTGTGAGAGCTGCAGAGCTGCTGCTGTTTAGTTTATGCCAATGAAACTTCCGTGGCCAGGAAGGAGCTCTGGCCCCATTAAATTCCAACTGACCATGAGGAATCTTCACCCCATAAACTCAAGGAGTTTATTATTACCTCTTCAATTCTGATGCAGCATTTGCAAAGGAGAGGAAGAAAAGTTTGTGCTTGTTGATACTTCTCATTGTTTCAGTACAGCCTGAGAAATATCAGCTCTTCCAACTTGTATACAGCTGGGAAACGATCACTGCAAAACATCATAAAACATATTTGCAATCTGTGCGACTGCAGGCTGGGGACTTGTGTGACAACAGCTCTGAGCATGCACCAGATACTCATCTGTACTCTGAGAGGATGAGATGCTCAGAGCAGAAGAACACAAACCTGACACTGGAAGAAAAACACAAAGCCAGGAGTCTGGACTCATGACTCATCGTAGCTCACCAAAGAAAGCAAAGTTATAGAGAAACCCTATTTTCTGAACTGACATGCACATCCTCTTCCTGAAGCCTGTTCCATAGCCTGGCAAAAGCTGAAACAGCCTCAGGATTTTTCCTCTTGTAGCATCTGCCAGAGATCCCAAGGACTGTTACCCCCTTGAAGACAGTCACAGCAGCCCAGATCCACAGTGCAGGAAAAGGAACACAGGGATAAAGCCCCACATGCATGACAAAGCCAAACAATTTGTTGCCCAGAGAGGCTGTGGATGCCCCCTCAATCCCTGGAGTTGTTAAAGGCCAGGCTGGATGAGGCACTAAACAACCTGGTGTAGTGGGAGTTGGCCTTCCCATGGCAGGGGGGGTTGGAACTAGATGATCTTGAAGGTCCCTTCCAACCCAAACCATTCTATAATTGTAATTTCACCCACTGCCCTGGGGATGTAGTACCACAGCAACAGACTTGTAAAACCACATAATCTAATCTTGAGATCCACAGCTCTATTCTCTTCTTCTTCATCTTACTCTTGCCTCAGGAGGAAAAGCAATAAAGAGAGCATTTCCTGCACAAGAACAACTATGAATTGAGATCTATGGAGCCGTCCCACTGAGCCACAACCAGAGCAACTCCCTCATCTCCATCAACTCATGCACCAATACAAAGAGACATCTCATCATCCTCCTAGTACAGCCAGACACACAAAACACATTTCCTCTTTTTTCTTTCCCCCTGCTAAAGTCTGGCAGCTAAAGAAGTCCCAGCTCTTTGTTCAAGGTGAATTCACCAACTTGTTTAATGCCACTGGAGATGGAGATGTTTTGATGTAGCAGGTCAGTAAGGCGCTGCGTGCCTGAGCATCTACTTGCACACCATTTCTCAGGTTTGATTATGGATATTGACTTCAAAGTTTCATTACTAAGCCTTTTAGGGATGCTTTTAAGCCTCACAAACAGAGCAGCAACACGTTACCACCAGAAGTCACTTCACCACTTGGAAGATTTTTACAAGCAGGACACAATTAAAGTAAGAGCAAATGGACCAACTTGATGTGCTGGATCCCACTCACACCATAACCCATCTCACAAATTGCTTTGTCTCCTGTTACACTATTGATTACAGCCCATATGATGCTTAACCATAATATTTATCCCAATGCTCCTTACTCAGATACTTCTCTACTTCAGTGGTAGAGATCCAGATGAATAAAGCCAGCTTGAAACTACACACCAGATTTATCTCCACATCACCCACATTTTCAAACAGCAATCTCTGCAGGCAAAACACAGTCAGTCCTTCTCACACATGGTGCCAGCTTCTCTAGCACAACTGAGGACTTGAAAAGCAGAGGAGAAGTAGAAAAAGATTTTTAGGTTGGTTGTTGTTTTTTTTTTTTAAATTCC
This sequence comes from Turnix velox, assembly GCA_013400935.1. Taxonomy (NCBI): domain Eukaryota; kingdom Metazoa; phylum Chordata; class Aves; order Charadriiformes; family Turnicidae; genus Turnix; species Turnix velox. Next base: position 221,216 of record VZTY01005814.1, read on the forward strand.
CACTTGCCAGTTTTAACAACAATAGGGTTTGCTTTGCCTCTCTGATAACTGGCAGCCAGGGGGGTGCTGGCACCAGCAGGCACAAGGCTACAGTTTTCTCTTGGCTTCTCATTATATGTACAATATGAAGTAATGCTCTTCAGTTTTGAGGAAGGAAAACATTCTGAGGGACAGAGGCAGATGGACTCAGCTTCATTCTTGAGACAAGAGTCTATGTTCCTGTGCCAGCAAACACTTCAAATGCTTCTTACCAAAAAGATTCAGCAGAACTCTGTCTCATGGAAATATAGAAAAAGTGTCTTACAGCCTCTGCAGCCTTCAAGAAAGACATCAGAAATACAGTTAGGTGGCTACCTCAGCAAACTGCTGAGGGCTGCAGAAGCAAGGGCTCTCTCGAGAGCCTGGTGTAAGATGTGGTTGTGCACCATCAGCACACTGCACAGTGGTGTAGGCATCTTTGGACCACAGGAGGTCCAGACCTGGCCAGCTGGAAGAGAGGCAAATGCCATGTTGATCCACTAAAGCCCAACAAGCCCCATTTGAGTCAGTAACTTAATGCTCAGAAAAGTTCATCTGATTTGCGAACCTGTTCTCAACACCTTAAATTCATCTTCAGCACAGCCCCTGGCACAAAGCTCTCCTCTCCCAAACTGTAATGTTGTTTCAAGTAGTAAAGAAACTCTCTCTAATGTTTGACAGATGACTTCTGGCACGTGTGGCAGCAGACTGGAGACCAACTAATTGGGTAGGGGAGTCAAAAGCACTTCATGGAACCGTTGGCAGTGGATACATTATAGTCATTCTGAAACAGCTCCTCAGACTGTCTGGGGAAGGACAGCAAAAAGCTTTTAGATGTGAAAAATTTCTGACATATCCAACAGATACAAAGAGCAGCGATAAAAACTAATGATGATTCAGGAGAAAACTGTGACAGTATGATGTTGAATAAGATATTTACTTTGTAGAAGAAGTACAGCCCCCTCAAAACACTTCTCACCTGCCTCAAGAGCCTGATTAAAGGCAGTGCTGAGGCAGCCAAGCCTTGGATGCTTCTGCCAAGGACTCAAAGAAGATGCTGAGTTGGGAAACACCTTTATCAGTGCTACTTTTAGTTTTCTATTTCCTCACTGGCTACCTGTGCTTTAAATGTGTGCAGAGCCCTTCTGGCTGGGTGGTGAAACACAAAACAGGGAATGTCTGTTTCAACTCACACTTCCCAGAGAAAGGAATGTTGATTGCTCCTTTTCCTCCTCCTGATCATTGTCATTCCTGTGACAATAGCAGTGCACCAGGGAATTAAAACTAGTATGAAAGTAAAGCAATTCATGTGTTCAATTTAGAAAATGGTTCCTCACTAAACCTTTCCTTTTGATGCTGACATTTCATTTCTTTAATTTACTTTAAAATATAAAAATTTAAAATTTTGGCAATGTAAAAGCCTGATTTTCTTACAAATGGTTTTGATGGTGCTCCAGTGACTTGTGCTCAAAAAATAATTGGGTTTGTTAACTGCCTTCCCCCCCTTCCTGTCTGCTCCCTTCACCATCTGACCTTCACTCTGATAGACAATTTCTGCTCCTTCTTTCTCACCAGCCAATTCCATACCCTTCAAACCTACTGGGACAACATTACACCTCTGCTGCGATGCTGTCAGTCAAGCCCAGGCCATTTTATGACATTATTCTATTTGTGAGCAGGAAATGCTCATCTCCTCCCAGTGCCCCTCTCACTGCCACACATCCACTCCAACAGTGTTATTGATAGGCTTGGGGACAGACCTGCACCTTGGGATGAGCTACATTTTCTCTTGCAGCTTCTACACACCTCCAGAGCCCCCTTGCCTGTGTCTACTGCTGGAAAATTTCCATTTAGAATGCAAGTCAATTCCACAAGCAAAGAAAAAAAAATATAATAAAGTGTGCAAGAGCACTCACTGTGAATTTAAAGTGGTTGCTTGAGCCGACCATGAACTGAAGTATTTCAATTAAATGCTGTATCTCCTACATAATGCTATCCATATGCTAATGGGAAGAGATTATGTCTTGTGTGAGATTTATCAAAGTAAACTCAATTCATTCCAGGAAGCATCTCAGTGCTGCCCAACCAAAGTGATACAATCTGACAAATATGCAGTGTACATCAAATAAAAACTCCTAGATACTCACCATACTCACAGCTTTTACTAAAAAAATACATATATCTTCCCAATCGTGATTCAAACCAACTTACCATTTCAGTTTGGTGTTCAAATAAAACATCTGGATGCAATGATGTTCCCTGGTGCCATTTAAATTATCCCATTTTTAATTCTGTGCTCAAATAAGACACTCTCTAACAATAAAACACCTGCAAAATTAACATAGAACATAATTAGGGTCAATCTGCCAGGGCAATAAAAGCAGATAAACCCCAAAATATAATATAAATGTATAGCTAGATAGATATTATATATAATTTAAATCTTGTAATGATAGCAAAACAATCCAACCGCACTGATGTATATGCCAGCACTGATCAAATGCACAGGAAAAGCTTATGAAGTTGAATTGTTCTTTGGCTACCTCTGCTAAGCGTATGTGCATTCAAAGGCTAAAATATTACCTCAATATATGAGAATATCTAAGTTGTAATTTATAAGTTGAGTCCCTTGGGGTGAGCATGGAGAGAGGTCCTGACACATCCCCAAGAAGCAGAACAGCAGGAGCAAAACCCAGCATCTTTCAGTGCAGACGGGCTCCCAGATGAACTGCCTAAATACCAGAATGATTTTTTTTTTCTTGAAGTTCAAAATGTGTTTTTCTCAGTCTTATTCTATGAAGAGGTTGAAACAGATGACAATATCCCCCTCAGCTATTGCCTTCAGAAATGAGATCACCCTGAGAGACACGGCGCTGCCATTCTCAGAACAAGTTCTGATTAAAGGGTGAGATGTGCAGTGGAAAACAGGTTTCCCAGCACACAGCCGAGGGCAACCACAAAGATTTGAGGCTCCATTTACGGCAGGATGGAGAGCACAATGTTAGAAAGCTGTTGGTGCATCCACCAGCATCATTACAGCTGATTAATGCTCAGCCTTCTGCAGCAGAAGAAAGGGAGGGTTTGCAAGGCTGGCACATCCAAGGGGCACATTCATCCATCCCACAAAACATCTGGTGCTCAGCACCGCACAACTTTGACATCTCACATAAAGGGCAGAGCATCTCCTGTGAAAGCGTTTTGTATCCTGTAAGCTGGATAATGAGACAGCAACGACCATGTAAATTAATTTTTTAATACCTGGTTCCTAGCATCAGGGATGCTACACTGCTAAAACCTGCTTTTCAAAACACTGAGGGCATCCCACAATTCTCTTTAGCTGCAATTTCTCCCTCACAGAGAAAATAAAGCAAAATGAGTCCTTTTTTCTTGCTTATTCATCCTGCAACACAGAGTACATCTATTTCCAAGCTTGCATTTCATTGTCTGCTGTTGGAAAAATCACTGTCATATCCATTATAGACAGAATTATACTTCAGCATGTTGAAAGAGTGTGATTTCCTCCCCATGTAAGTCCAGCACCTGAGCACCTATGTGCAAAGACCAAGTCTGCTGATGCCTTCAAAGGCCAAATGACAGTCAATCTATTGGAATGGGACAGAGCATATTTGACAGCTTTACTGATTTTAAATACACTTCAGGGATCAGCAGTTAATCCCTCATGGTCTTGAGTCACAAAGAAACACTGCAGTGCTCAACACTGTATTTGGGGCAATTTGGTCAGAATTATTCTTTCAGTCAAAAAGAGCAGAACAAGGAACACTCCAAAAAACCAAAAAAGGTGGTAAAATTCCCTATGAGTAATAACTAGATCATGTTTGCTGTCAAACTGCCGACTTGGGTTTGCCCACAAGCTGCAAATAAAGCAACATCCAACCATTTCTTTCTTGAATATTTTTGTGCACCTGAGTTGTGTGTTGTTTTCCTTTGGACAACCATGTGCTGCAAGACAGGAGCTGTATCTCCACCTTCTGCCAAGGCCACAGGCCTGGGCTTTGACAGGAGAGATCTTAATATATATTTTTTTCCCTCTCCTTAAGAAGAAAATCCTCCAGCCTTTTGAAGCAGCAGAGAACTGCTGAGCAATACTGAGAGGACTTTCAGGGCACGCTGGAGGGAAGAGCTGAGATACGTTAGTTGGAAGCTGCAGACCAGGCAGAGAAGGGATAAAAGCCTTTTAGAGCTGTCTGCTGGCAGAGACAGGATAATTAGTCTTCCAAAGGCCTTTTTCCCCTCGGTTCTCATTCAAACATTGAAGGATCAGCTCCCCTCTGCTGACTGCACATCACAAGCTGCCAGGCCATGAGCAGCAGTTGACTTTTTGTGGCTCAAAGCAGCTCCTCAACTGAGCTGAGGATGAAACAACATGAGAGCAACCAGAAAGGATTAAATGCAGAGAAGTGCAGTCTGTGGGATGTAGGCATGACCTGTCCTGCTTACCAGCCAGTGCAAACACAATCCCACCCAGAGCTCTTTCTCTCCGAATCAATTCATTAAGAAAAACTGAAAAAGAAAAGGAAAATGCAGAAAAGTGTTAATTCAGTAGATTTTGACACGTGCCTAAAAATTAAAAATACCATTATGCAAAGACTTTTAATTTAACAAGTACACAAATGTCAAAGTAATACTGGTGCCTCTACTACAGTAATTCCCATTTCACGAGAAATTCACAAGTCTATTTCAAACTCATCCTCTCCATCAGTTACAGCAGAAGCAGCATTTATAAAATAGCATATGGCACCCATTAAAAACTTGCTTCTTAATTTAGAGATTTTGATACTAGCAATTTCATTTTAGATGTAATCAAATAAGTATTTATGTGATCAAACAGGACTTCATAGTAGCTTATCAATACCTGAATGGGGCTGGGTAGGACTTCTGAATAAGGTCCAGGATGGCAGGACTGGGAGGAATGGATGTAAATTGGAAGAGGGGAGATTTAGGCTGGATCTAAGAAAGAAGTTCTTTCTTGTGAGGGTGGTGAGACACTGGAAGAGGTTGCCCAGAGAGGCTGTGGATGCCTCCTCAATCCCTGGAGGTATTTAAGGCCAGGCTGGATGAAGCACTGAGAAATCTGGTGTAGTGGGAGGTGTCTCTGCCCATGGCAGGGAAGTTGGAACTCGATGATCTTGAAGGTCCCTTCCAACCCAAACCATTCTATGGTACTCTAAGCTCAGAGCTGTGCTTTCTAACACCTTCCCAAACACAAACTAAGGCCACCTGTACCTACATCTCTATTTCTATGCACATGCAGCATAACTCTCATTAGAATAGATTGAGACATCTCCAGTTCATGAGAAAAGATGCTGTAATATAATACAGTGAATTTAAAAAAAGCTTCCTTAGAGAGTCAGAAGGCACTGATCAGCACTGAAGATTGCCTTTAGTCCCTGTCAAAGATAGCGAGATGCCAGGCACAAAAGTCAGGAGATGTCTGAACACCAGCTCTGCTCTCCTGCCTCCCAAGAAAAGCTGCTCATTCCCTTGATTTTTCTCAGGAAGATATTCCTGCTGCCCAAGTTAATTGGCAGCTCAAAGAGTTTGTTTTCTCTATTGACACAGTCACAGATACTAATGGACTCGGCCCAGGGGCGTGCTGAGGATTAGAATCAGCCCTTGGCAGCTTTAATCTGTGCTGGCTTTCAAATTTTGCTGGATGCTCCATCATCTGGCCAGTGCTTCCCAAATTATCCCTAGTCGTGCAGTCTTTCAGGTAATACAGCAAGGCAAAAAAAAATAATAAACCAATTTACACAGATGGTAAATCCACAGCTTAAATTAAAAGATGGTCCTTTATTATCCAAGGTTTAAACAGCAGCATTAAATGTGCAGGTTTAATAAGCTCCCCTACAATTTTACTGCCACACCACCTCTGCTGGGGAAGAGCTGGGCTGGTGAGGGGGGAAGGAGGACAGTTTGAAACCTAATACAAAACATATTACTCTTTTCTGAGTGCAGAAGATAAAATTGCTGCTGTAAGGCCTTCAGGCAGCCAAATACAGACAGTCACAAGGAGTTTGGCAAGTCAGATGGATTGTGCCTGCATATTCAAGTTAAGGATAGGGCAGAGACATTTGAGGGAGTTTTATGAAATGGATTAAAAGCAGCAAATTGACTTCGACATTACTTCTTGAGAGGTGATTAATTCATCTGGGAGGTGTCAGACAACTCCTGCAGCAGAAGACAGAAAAAGGAAAATCCTTGCAGACCTCAGACAAGATCATCTGGTGGGCAGCAGCTTGTTATAACCAAAGGCCTTGGCGTTTTCTCAAGATCTTATAGTAAAAGTGAGGCTTTGAAATGAAAATTCACTGGGAATGATAACCACATTATTGGTTAGCATACAGCCTGCCATTCAATAAGGGCTAGCCTTTGTAAAAATTCATCCCCAAGTTTTCTTAAGAAATTCATAATGACACCTTTAAAATAAAAAAAAAAAAAAATATCTTCACACACAAATATCTTGCTGAGGAAGCCCGATACGAATAATGAAATGAGAAGCACATAATAGTTGTCTGTAAAAAGGAAGGGGGGGAAAAAAAGATCCCTTATCACTTAAAATAGAGATGCTTAATGTTGTCTATTCGCCCATCACATTATCCACCCACTTTCTCTTTGAGAGACTGCAGGAGAATACCCAAAGCAGAAATCCATCTCATTTTTGGGCACTATTCCCATGAGATTTCTTTTACCAGTTCCTGTCTCCATCTCTATGGGATTCAGCAGCCAAATGCTTCTTTATTCCCAAGGTTTGCAAACTCCCATATCTAACTGGGACAGCACTGTGTTATTATGTTTAAAAGATTAATTGTGTTTGTTCTGAAGTTATCAAGGCTGTAACTCATGTGAGGTTTTCCAGTGTTTCACAAATTGCAGTAATACTGGTTGCATTGTTGGCTATTGCCTGGAATTGATGTAGCTCAGCATCTGGCCCTGAAGCTGCTCCTGCAAAGGCCCAGAAATCACTCCCAGTACAGATTCTACCTGCCTGGCACTCAGACGTAGCCAAAAATAGCTTCAAAAGGCTTAAATGAGCAAACAAGCCATTATCCCATGTCTAGCCACTGTCTGCTGCTTGGACAAAGCAATCATTATACACACATTCAAACATTTGAGTTGATAAAGTCACAGCTTGCAAATGGAGACAGGAGCAAACGGAACATTATACCAAAGGTGTTCAAACAGCACATGCTGGTTCCAACAACCCCAAAGAAGCTCTGGATCCCCTTTCCTTGTTGTGTCATCACTTCTTCGTATTCCATAATTAAAAGTGTGTCTGCCAAAAATTTTCCACAAATTTTCATTGATTAATTGTTTTTTCCGCATCCAAGACATATCCTCAAGATCCTCAGCTGTACAGTTTAACCTCTTCACATTATTTTGGGGGAAATTTCCTCATCCATGTCTCCTACTTGTAGAAAGGTGTTGTACAGACCTTTGATGGACTGCAAGCATTCTGTTCTCTAGTTCATCAGAAATGCTCTCAAACTCACCAGTATTTCACATAAACAGTTACCTAATTAGATTTTATAGTTTCAGGGTCTGCATAGCCTTGGTTTAATGCATCAACAATGCTATATTTAGCTGTGCTTTAGATCTACACATGACAGCTCAGTCCTGTCCCTCCTCTTTGCTCACACACCTCTGGGTGAGCTCTCAGTCCTCTCCTTCCCCTCTTCTCACACACCTCTGGGTGAGCTCTCAGTCCTCCCCTTCTGCTCACACACCTCTGGGTGAGCTCTCAGTCCTCTCCTTTCCCTTTGCTCACACACCTCTGGGTGAGCTTTCAGCCCTGTCCTTCTCCTCTGCTCACATGCCTCTGGGTGAGTCGCCCACTACCACACTCCACATTTGTCTTCACTTGCCCTTTCAGCTCACTGCCTTTTTTCTCCTCAGTGAGATAAATGGTATCAGTTAAAGGATGCCCAGAGACAAGCCTTTTAATACAAGAAGGAAGGTGGGAAGGGAAGTGTCTGTACGTCCAGACTAAGAAAGGAGCTGGGTTTCTTCAGCTGGAGAAAAGGAGACTGAGGAGTGACCTCATTAATGTTTATAAATACGGAAAGGGTGAGTGTCAGGGGGATGGGTAACCTCCAACGACAAGACAAGGGGCAATGGGTGCAAGCTGGAACACAGAAGGTTCCATAGAAATAGGAGAAAAGTCTTTCTCAGGGTGAGGGTAAGAGAAGAGTGTCCCAGGCTGCCCAGAGAGGGTGTGGGGTCTCCTTCTCTAGGGACACTGAAACGCTGCCTGGACTTGTTCCTATGTGACCTGATCTGGGTGTTCCTGCTCTGGCAGGCAGACAGGACTAGATTAGCTGTCCAGGTCCCTTCCACGCCCTGAGATTCTGTGATTCTGTGAACACTGGGCATGGAAAACTAAAAATTTCTTAGGTGTAGTCAAACCTGCAGCTTCCCCCTCCCCACAATCGAGCACAATAATATCAAACCATACCAGTCAAGGGAGAATGAATTTTTAAAAGACAGGTATTTT
>VZTY01005814.1:230946-338775 GCA_013400935.1 Turnix velox
CCCTGAGATTCTGTGATTCTGTGAACACTGGGCATGGAAAACTAAAAATTTCTTAGGTGTAGTCAAACCTGCAGCTTCCCCCTCCCCACAGTCGAGCACAATAATATCAAACCATACCAGTCAAGGGAGAATGAATTTTTAAAAGACAGGTATTTTTCCCTTAAGCCAATATACCTCAAAAGTAGCTCAACAGACACAACACTGCCTTAGCCATAATAGGCTGCCAAAGACTTAGCATGCAAGCAGGGCTTTCCCAGTTCCCTCACAGTGCTTTCTAAATTTTGAGACTGGGAATGTTTACAGCAGAGCACAGTATCTCTGGCAGCACAGGGCTGTGTATTCAGCTGCTGAGCACTTCTCTCCACGATCAGTCATGAGCCTGCATTGAGTCAGTCCACCAACAACGACAGGAGTTGAGGGAAAATGACAAGCAGAGATTGAACTCATGCACACACCATCAAAATCAGAGCTTAGCTGCCAGACCACGGAGCTAACAATCACTGATGGAGCCTGGCAAAAAGCAAGCAACTTGATAACTTGACAGTTTGGCAGAAACCACCAGCACTTTCTGAAGTCTGAGCTTTGCTCACTGGGCATAGATCGTTCCTGCCCGATTTGTCTCTCTCTCAATTAGCCCTTTTGCAGTATCAGGGAGTCACAGCAGAATGTGTGCTGCAAACACAGACAAGAAGAAAGATGCAGAAAGACAAAAACAAACTCCTCTCTCCTAGACTCACCTGTACAGAGAGGTCTATCTCCTCCCAGAGAGAAGCCCTCAACCTAAAATGCCCACTTAAACTTAAAACAACATGCTGCTTTCTCTGACACAGGTAATAGCGTTCTCCTCTTTAGGAAGACTCCAGGAAATAGTGCTGGTATTAAATAGAAATCATACTAGAGGTGCTTGAGCAAGGGAATGTTTTAGCACCCTGCCTTTTTAGCCAACCCAGACACAAGAGCACAGCATTTATTTTAGGCAAAATGAGTCAAGTGGCTTTTGTTATCTTCAGAGCAAATCCTCCCAATACAGCAGACATGATGTTTTCATAGAGACTAGACTCATTTATCCTGCCTTGAGATGCAAGCATCACAAAAAAAATCACCATTAAAACCTTGATTAGAATCCATGGCAACGGGCTGAGCCCTAAAGAGCACAATGTCACTCTGCTAAAGCCGGAAAATTGAGAGCACAGAGACACAGCTTCTTAGCAAAGACTAGGAAAGTGAAGAATAATATTGTCCAAAGCTAAGCCCATTTCTTCTCAACAAACCCTCAGGAAACTGGATGTAATTCAAGTAATTTCTTCCTCCAAGAAAGAAGCTGCATCCAAAGCTCCTTCCTGTGCCCCCATAATTTTATTTTTATCTCTGATTTTACAGTTCTATCAAAAGAAATCCACTTCCTTCAAGTCCCTCTTGTGGCTTCATCTCCAGATCTGCAACTAAACCCATGGCTATGAAAATGCAACGAATCAACAGCCAGCTAATTGTGTGAAGATAACATGATGTAGTAATGATTTCAACTAAGTAGAATTTAAATTATTCCTTTATCTTCTGACTGCCCTCCAAATGGTCTGTCATCTTTGCTTTTCCTCTTTCAAATTCTACAAGGCAGAAGAGGTCACCTGGAAAACCTGTGTTGTTACTGCTCAAGAAATCCCAGCTCTGAATTATCTGCGTTTGCCTTATCAAACTCTGATTAAAAGGAACATATTGTGAAAAACTTAAAGGAATCTTTTAAAATATTGCAATGGTTAGAGATGGCAGCACCTAGAGAATTCCTCCTACTGTACTACTGATAATCACAAACACTTCTATTACTCCCTTGAGGAACTGCATTAATAAATTCCCATCTAGTTCTAAGGAGACAGCTAACTTTTGGAGGCTGGAAAATCTACATTCAAGATTGGTCACTGTTTCTCTTTTAAAACCTAATCAGAGTTATAATATGGATACAAATAATTAATTTTATGGACTTTTCCCTTCCTCCTATCCTTCTTATCAGCACACAAAGGCTTTACTGCCCTTGGGCCTAAAAAAAACCACACAAAACAAAGGCAGTGGCAAAAGATTCTGCTCAGCTTCCTGAGCTTGGCTTACCTTCCCCAGCCAAAGCAATACTCCAAATCCCTAAAAATAGTTGCTTTCATTTACAGGCAAAGGAGTTTTCCTGCCAAGACCATCCTGCATCTCCGATGGGAGTCACTACCAGGCAGCTCCAGACACAGCTTTCACCTCAGAGTAGAAACAGGACATGCAAATCCAAGAAATTCCTTCCTTACAGCAGCCTGAGACCAAAAACCTCTCCCTCATTACTTAGTTTGCACTGTCTCTTTGGGTTGTTGAAAATATTCTTTTCCTAATGACTTTGATACATCCTTCACCATTTGGGGCTGAAGGGTACAAACTGGGAACTTGCCATGATGGCAGGGAGGGCCCATTGGCTGCAGGACTTTAGGGACAGGGAGGAGAGAGTGTTCCTGCCTGCAATCACATCCACTCCTCAGCAGCAGAGGAAGGAGAAAATGATTTCCAGTGTTGTGGGATGTTTTTAATAAATAGACTTGGAGAGCTCTTTAAAGCTGGCATTGAAATAAATAAGACCACGTAGCTTTTCAGAAAGCATTTCAGTTGTGCATATGACTTAAACCATAGGGAAGATTTGAAGCACAAAAGGAATACAATATATGGGTAAGCTGCATTAAGGCAGCACTTCCCATTGATGGCAAAACAACAGCACAAAAGGCTGTAACAAAGACTTATGGAGCAAAGGAGGAAAATAACAGTTTTTACAATCAAAACCCTACTTAGAGAACTCCAGAAAGTTGCTATGCTCATTAAAATCAGACATAGGAGCCAAAATCCTTTAATTTATTTTCAAAAATAACCATTCATCAGATTTATGACTGCTAAACTATGGTGCCAGCTAAAAATCAGCTGCATCTTACAGACCAAACATCATCTTCTGCTCCCCAACAAGCTCTCTAGAGCTCCTGAGATTTAAAGCACAGTTTTAATTAAATGAGGAGTTGGGGGTGTTCAGCCTGGAGAAGAAAGGGCTCAGGGGGGACCTCAGAGCAGCTTCTCAGTACCTGAAGGGGGCTACAGAAAGGCTGGGGTAGGACTTTTGAATAGGGTCCAGGATGGCAGGACTAGGAGTAATGGATGCAAACTGGAAGAGGGGAGATTTAAGATGCATAGGAGAAAGAAGTGCCTAGAGGGTCTCTCAGATAAGAAAAATCAAAATTTGTTTATGATTTCTTTCCTCAATCCTCTCTCTTCTTAAAATTACAATACGAGAATTAAAATTACAATACAAGAACTTTTCATTCAACAAATGACATCACAGGGAAAGGATAAGGAGAACCAGCCCCTGCTGACAAATGGGGGAAGGTAGATAAGCCATGACTTTCTCCAAATTTTATGCTGTCCCTATAAAAATGATGCCCACCAGAAAAAGTTGGACTAAAGTGATAGGAAAATGGCAATACAAAGTGGTCAATCAGGTATCTGGCTTGAGAATTTTTGCTCCTGCAATGGGTCATTGCTACAAAAGGATGTTTCAGCTCACAGAAGATATTTCAAGGGACAAAGATGACTGCGGCACAAGGTACATCACTAATACAATTACATCCCACATTTGTGTTTCACCAAAAAGGAAAGACAATATTTTATCATAAGCCAGAGTGACATCCAGCCCTTTCCTCTGAATCACAATAAGCCTTTTGACATAATGTTACAGGAATCCTTTTGTTTTGCCTAATTCCCTGTCACAGAATTTTCTCTGCCTAGTGAATGGACCTGGGCAAAAAGCGATCCCTTTATTTATCTGGAATGGAAAAAGTTTTCTGTCATCCTTTTCTTACAGATAATTATTTGCAGGTCTACACAGCATAGACAACTCAGTGTCAATTTTATGACTGTTTATTATTCTCCCAGCTTGTTACTACCCATTGCTCATCACCGAAGCACTTTCAAGGTGGAAAAATTACAGAACTTCAGAAGGAGATGAAGAAGAAATCCCAAAGATCCTCTACATGACCAAATCTCCAAAATCTAGCCTTCTCAGAAGAGTTTTCTACTTCTTTCCTCCCTCCCCCATCATGAGATTTCAGGTTTCTTATGAGTTAACAAATACTAAGAAAAAAGAAAGGATTGGGTTTTGTCCAATTAATCCAACCCTCCGTGTTTTCCCAATTCCTTCAGTAATCACAGAACCTAAAGGACTGAAAAGGCTATCTCTCTTGGTTTCCCAGACATTCTCATGATAGAATGTTACCCTAAATCAGAGAACCGTGTATTTATGTATGTCTGCACCCCACAAAAGTGGAAGAAAAAGGTTTGCAATCTACTTTCAAGCATCCAGAAGTCAACATCAGTTTGCCACAGGGTCAGCACTGTGTGCCGCTATACTCTTGGGGGAGGAAAAGGCAGAAAGGAATAAGCAAGGAAGAGTGAAATTCATCCTTGAATCATTTTCTTGAAGTTAATACAATGATTTCAGAATGAATTTGATCCTCTGTGAGTGCTTATCACTCCTCCAGGCAAATAACTTCTTTTTCTTGAGAAAACATCAGTATAAGGAAAAGGGAGACAGGCGTGTTTGCCATCACCTTATCTTTTTTCCCCAGCATTAAACAGATTAAATTAGTTATACCTAATTTGCAGTTTTATCTTGAGCAATCAACTCCACAAATAGATGAGGCCAGCAGGGCCTTTCTTCAGGGTCCTTTGTTCCACGCTGGCAAACCACAACTCTCATAAACCCAACAGGAGCATCAATGGCTGCTTTTTGCTGCCCAGGTGATAAAAATCGCTTGGAGCTTATCAGTTCAATATGCACCTCCCTTTATTAGAAGGTAATTTATTCTGGCTGCTAACATTAGCCACTGGGAATTAGAAATCTTTAGTTTGCTACTCCCTGGAATCAGATTCCCTCCATGAAACTATTTTGTTGGCACATTGTTGCAAAGTTTATTTCAAATTTTTATATTTGTCTGAGAAACACAGAGAAACCACTGGGGGAAACTGCACTAAAGTTGTTAAGACAGTTAGGGTTGTTGAGAGGAGAAGGCTCAGGGGGGACCTCAGAGTGACTTACCAATACCTGAAGGGGGGCTACAGAAAGGCTGGGGTAGGACTTTTGAATAAGGTCCATGATGGTTGGACAAGGAGTAATGGATGGAAATTAGAAAAGGAGAGAATTAGGCTGGATGTAAGAAAGAAGTTCTTTGCTGTAAGGGTGGTGAGACACTGGAAAGGTTGCCCAGAGAGGTTGTGGATAGGGAGGCACTGGTTGCCAGGACATGGAGCAATAGGATTAGAGGCAACAGTTTTAAACTAGAGCAGGGTAGTTTAACATCAGACACTAGGAAGATTTTCTTAACAATGAGGGTGGTGAAGCACCACGAGAGTTTTCTGAGTGAGGTTTTGGAGGTTTCTTCCTTGGAAACATTCAAGATCAGGCTTGATGAGTTCCTGAGTGGCCTGATCTAGTGTGAGATGTCCCTGCTCACCTCAGGGGTGTTGGACTAGATGACCTTTGAAGGTCTCTTCCAACTCAATTGATTCAATGTTCTTTCAAGATGGTGGATCTCTTTGAGATAACATTTTTCTGCTCTGTATTCATTCTTTGCATTATGCAATAGACACCACATTGAAATCAGACTGCCAGGCTCTGAACTCACCTTGAAATTGCACCTAAAGCTGGGTGGTGGCTGTGCTCAAACCACTGGCTAGGATGCCCTGGGGCACACTGGGGTGAAGCAGTAGCAGTTCAACCAGCAGGGACTGGTGATGCCAAAACTACTCCCCAAGGTACCAGTTTGCTTTGTACAAACTGAAAGGCACCTTTATAGATCTTACAGCAGCCAAAACTCTTGAGATACATTTATACAAGACGATGTGACTGGAATCACATGTAGCACAGACCCCATTTCACTTTTACAATGCAACAAAGCCAAACTGATGTGTATTGATCTACAGCTCTAATAACACAGAACTCCTCATACACTGCTATTTCTCTTCTGTTTGTGTTACTCCAACTGATTACCTGTGTGTCACAGATAGGATATTTTACTCATTCTGGAACAGTAACTTCACCCAAGCTGATGTGGATCTGAGACACAGCAGCTTTATACTGACATTTTCACTTGTTTCACTGAAACTTCTAAATGCCAGCTGGATTGTATGTCTCTCATCTAAACAGACCTCAGCTTAGCTCAACAATTTTTTTTCCTACGAACGTTCATTTACCCATTGAAATACTTCTTTATTCTTTAAAAAACTGAAACAAAAAGGAACATACCTGAGGTCATTCCACATTCCATGGGTCAGGATGTAATTTTTTTCCTGTAGATGCAAACCTGGAGCTTCAAAACCTTTGAAGATACTTCTCCTTTCAAACAGCCACAAACTTCCTCCTGCTGAACAAGAAACAACTTACATGAATCACAAGGAGCAGAGTGTTTCCTCCTCTTTTTCATCTGCCTGTGCCATGGATTGCCCATGGCCACTGCTACACACCCAACCAGCTGCTTTCTCACTCCCCCTCTTCATCAAGACAGAGGAAACAAGAAAGCCAAGCCTGTAGATGGGAATAAAGATATGGAGATCACTTACTTATCATTGTCATGGGAAAAACGGACTCAACTTGGTAAAAATTAATACACAGAATAAAAGAATGGTTTGGGTTGGAAGGGACCTTCAAGATCATCTAGTTGCAAACCTCCTGCCATGGGCAGGGACACCTCCCACTAGACCAGGCTGCTCAGTGGCTCATCCAGCCTGGCCTTAAACACCTCCAGGGACTGAAGGGGCATCCACAACCTCTCTGGGCAACCTGTTCCAATATCTCACCACCCACAGAGCAAAGAATCACATCTCCTTGTTCCCAGGTTCAGTTTCACAACTCTATTAGTGACTCCTCTCCTCATCAAATGGCAAAGGAAATGGGGATGAGAGGTGATAATTAAGCCATAACAGCCACGGCCTCTCCTCACACAGATCCATCAGCCTAATTGCTTGTGTTCAGACCAAGATTTCACCATACAAGCATGCCCTACACAAGGGGAAACCATTTCTAGACCCCCAAAAAGCCTTCTCCCCTGTTGTGCAAGCTCTCAAACATGGGGTATAAGATAAGGACATGTCCCAAACTTTCACAGGGGCTTAGGGTTGCCACGTATATCTCAGCTCCATCACAACAGAAGATGTCAGCCTGATCTGTTCTCTGCCTCCATTCCTCTGCCAGGTATTTCAGCAGATAATATAATGAATCACCTTTCAATTCCACATTTCCCTCTCTAATTGAACTCTGAAATCACATTAGTCTTCATTCATGCTATCACTGACAATAAATCCACGGGGGATTTTCTCCCCTAGTAAAACACAAAGCTGCTCATCCAAAAACAGCTACTGCCCTTTAGCCCAATAGGTTTAATGTGTATATTTTTCATATTATCATCTCATGCTTTTAGCCCCAGTAATGATATTCCAGTAATTAGATACAAACTGATGTGCAAATTGCTAGTAGCAGGTTCCCCTCAGTTATCTCATTTAGAACATGATACAATTTTTACTTCCAGGAAAGTCAAAGGCAATGAGATGGAGAAACAGCTCATGAGGCACCATGTGGCAGCAGACACCACTGCGATACTCTCACTGCAGGGGCCAGCATCACCCCTGGCAATTCAGGCTGGTCCATGCCCAGGTGCCCATCACTGTTGTTAAAAAGCACCTTGGGGGTTGCTTCTTCTGAAAAAAACCATCTTCTGGGGGGTTAGCCTCTGCTGCATCCCCTCTCTGAGGTATCAAAGCAAAAGCCACACCTCTTTCTCACTTTGCTGGTGTTTTTTTCCTCATTAATGAGCCCAAACATCTCTATAATCCTGCACCACAGCAAGGCTTCCCATTTAGAGCTCTGTCCTACAGCAATATCACAGCTTTCTCCTTTTGCCTGAGCTCAGGTTTCACACATTCCACATCCTGAACCACAGCACTGGGGTTGCCTCAGGAGTTCAGGAGAGAAGAGTGAACGTTTCAGCACCCAAAGCACAAGCTTTTAAAACTCAATTAATTATCAGCTGTACAACACCCAGAAACAACACAATTGCCCATGGGAACCAAAAATCCATTCTTAGCCACGACAGACAAACATTTCATTTTTTTTATTCTTTCCATTTGATGCTGATAAACAGTTTTAAGCAACAACAGCTGCTGAAAATTGGGCCATGGTTCATTTGCAGGTCATTCGTTGCATTCATTTGCTCTGTCATTAATTGGAATCATTTTGTACCAGCACAACTTTCATGTTAGTGAGAATGAAAAGTTACACACAGACATGGCTCAAGGCAGTTTTTTGGGTGTGTATCTGTCCTCAATTGGAAATTGGGTGTTACCACTGGGAATGTGGACTGGCAGAGAATTACCTGCCCCCTCTTCCAAGCAGTGGCAAGATGTATAAAATCATAGAATAGTTTGGTTGGGAAGGGACCTGCAAGATCATCAAGTTCCAACCCCCTTGCCATGGGCAGGGACACCTCCCACCACACCAGGTTGCTCAGTGCCTCATCCAGCCTGGCCTGAAACACCTCCAGGGATTGAGGGGACACCCACAGCCTCTCTTGGCAACCTCTTCCAGTGTCTCACCACCCTCACAGGAAAGAACTTTTCTTCTTTCCAGCCTGAACCTCCCCTCTTCCAAATTGTATCTATTACTCCTAATCCTGCCATCCTGGACCCTATTTAAAAGTCCTACCCCAGCCTTTCGGTAGTCCCTTCAGGTATTGAAGAAGCTCCTCTGTGGTACCCCCTGAGCGTTCTCTTCCCCAGGAGATTTCAGTGTCAATCACCCAGAAGACCACTCAGAGTTGCAGCACAGAGAACAACACTGTGCTTCCCCACATTTCCCTTCTTTTCATTAAAATAGGGGTTTTCTTTTCAGGTCCCAAGTGGTTTGTGTAGTGGCTAGAGCAATTACTGATAATGATACCAAGCCCCAAGAAAAGAGCAGACATCCTGCAGAGTTCAGCAAAAGGAGACTTGGACAAAGCATGGACCATTGTGGAGATTGCTCAGCAAATGATACAAACTCTCTGCTTGCAGCTCACACAAACACAACTCACTACATGCCACTTGTGATGTTTCATGCATTAATTTTCTAAGGTCCTTGGAGATGCTGATGTTTGATCAGCACAGTTCCAATTGTTAAATATTGAGCTGTGAGATGCTTTGAAATCCAAAAGTCTACAAGCACAGGGTAAGAGAATGAAATATTGCTGCTCCCAAAGCAGGAGCAGAGTGAGTGATGACAGTGTCAGCAATCTGACGCACTCCGAAACCAGTGCTGTATGTTAGAACAGCCCTTCTGTACTGATAACTTTCAGAAAGGACTGTAATAGCATCCTTTCTACTGGAGTTTTCTATCTCTCCAGATATTTCACTGCACTCCCAACTTCAATATCATCTTCCTTTCAAAAGCAAGGCTTTGCATTATAATCCCCCAGGCTTTGACAGGGCTAAAAACAACAGCACAATTAATGCAGGTGCAGGAGAGTGGGGTTTTCTCTCCCACACAAGCAGCTCAAAATTCACTGGCTGATCCTAGCAGAAAAACCAAACTGGCCTCTCACCTGGGAAACCCCGAGCATATCTCCAATCCTCAGGGCAAGCAAAGGGATCACAGAGTGCTCCATCACCTCAAGGGCTGCATAGACAAAGGCAGGCTGAGCTCCTGCTGCTGCAAACATGCTGTTTGGGAGCTTCTTCCTTCACAAATGCCAGTAACATCTTTTCTCTGAACTCCTTCTGGTACTTGCTAAGTTGCACAGAGCACAGTTTGATGTTTGCCTTCAAGACGGCAACAGCCCAGCATTGCAGCTCCATAAGGAGCATTAGAGAAGCAGCTCCAACAGAGGGAATATCTGTAATCATGGAAAAAACCCCACCCACATTACTAAATAAAATCAACCCATTTTCCCCAACTTTTTCCTGGTGGTTTGCTCCCTTTTGACCATGCTAGTGGGGCCTGAATATTTCCATCAACCAAACAATTTGAGTATAAAAAATTCAAGAGAAACTGGGCAGAACACACCAGTAACTTTGTTTCAAAAAGCCAGCCCAGATTTCAGGAGGCTCAGTAAAACCTATGGGATCCATAAACACTTTCTAAGTACAAGCTGGAAGCCAATAGACACGCTGTTCTTTTCTTGTTTTCCCCTGTTCTATTTATTCCCTTATCTTTTTTTCATTTGATTGATTTTTTTAGCTCCTCTCAGGTATCCTTACTTCATTTCTCATGATGCCCATCTCAAGTAAAGAATAAGGGGATGGGTTTAATACAACCTGATATGGCAGAAAGAGCTAAACAAGCCAAAGGACAAATCCATATGTTGAAACTTCCTCCCCTCCAGTTGCTCTCATACCATATTCACTCAACTATAATAAAGTAACACTGAATACTAACAATTCCTACAGTGTTGTGCTCCAGCCAGCATTTAACCCGAGAGTCCTTTATTAATGCAAACAGAAATAAGACCAGTTTTGTCACATCCTGATCTACATTAGGGGAGAAATAATCAGAATTCAAAAAAAAACCAACCTCAAATGAACAAAAATTGGTCAGATAAAAAAAGCCCACTGTATAAATAATATTCTTCTTCTTCTTAATGTTATGCATTTTTATTCTTCAGGAATCAAACCAGCACACTTTGTCTATATTCAGAAATCCCAGTTACATTCGGAAATGTTTAATTTACATGCAAATTAGATTCAGGGACACACTGGTTGCAGATATTCCCTTTCAGTCACAAACCAGCCTTCAAGCATAAGTAAAAGGATAATATTATGGCACCAAGATTATTGCTGGCCCCATTGAAGTTAAACTTTGAGAAGCAGTCCAGATTGGAATCAGGGAATAGGAATCATAGCAGGGAAGAGAAACATTAAAACTATGAAGAACCTGGATTATCAGACCAGCAAATGGGAAATTGCTTGGTTTTAGAATAAACTTTAGAAGGTGAGGATTTTTGGAATAACGCTGCTTTCACACATGTTAAACACCCAGCTGACAAGTCCTATCTATCACCTTTAGATATCATTTTTGTTCTGACACTGACAGTTTACACTAAACCTCTTATTTTAGCCCAATGTACTCCGACCATCTCTGACTTGACATGGTTTTCATAGTGGTGACAGAAAGGGAAGCAGCAGTCCAGTACCACAAAGAGTTATTATCTGAAGCTTGATGAAGCAGAAGGAAGAGTTCCATGATGCATTTTAGCACAACAGTTCTGGCTGCTACAAGCCTTGAATAACAACTCAAAAGAAAAATATTTTAATGAAAGTTTCTCCAAAGTACAGACCACTGTGGAGTGGCACCAGGCAAGAGCAGTGGAATTGCATCCAACCTTGATCATTGGTGTCATAAAAGTGTAATTTGATAGAAAACTGCATGTCAAGAAAACAAACTAAAATAGAAACACGCTACTTGATTTCCCTTTGATTCTAAGGATGAGGAGTAATGGATGCAAATTTGAAGAGGGGAGATTCAGGCTGGAGAGAAGAAAGGAGTTCCTTCCTGTGAGGATGGTGACACTGGAAGAGGTTGCCCAAAGAGCTTGTGGATGCCCCTTCAGTCTCTGGAGGTGTTTAAGGCCAGGTTGGATGAGACACTGAGCAACCTGGTGTAGTGTGAGGTGTCCCTGCCCATGGTAGGAGGTTGGAACTAGATGATCTTGAAGCTCCCTTTCAACCCAAAACAATTCTACGATTATTCTAATGCTTTGTGTTGGGTTAGACAAGATGGAGATAGCAGAAGAAAATTTTATCTTTGCTTGCCTCTGGCTCAAGAGGTCTAAAAGAGGTCTCTGAAGACATCTGAAAAGCATTATATTTAAAAAGGGCATATTTGCACATTCGAGCCCTTTCCATGGAAGTGGAGGGCAGCAGACATCATGCAGAAGCAAGTCTTTTCATCTCTGGAAGATTGAATCCTTGTTTCACACAGAATAAAAGGTTGTGGAGTCTCCTGCCTAGATGTCTTCCTGTGTGACCTGATCTGGGTGCTCCTGCTCCAGCAGGGGGATGGGACTAGATGATCTCCCCAGGTACCTTCCACTCCCTGACATACTCTAATTCTGTAACTCTTGCTATTTCACTCTATTTAGAAATAAAACCTTACAGCACCATGACATTGTCTGTGGGTGCACGTACAGCAGCCATCACAGTTCATTGAGAAGCTGCAGATACCGTGATGGTTTCAGTGATGCAAGAAGAAGAAATTGTTTGGGAAGTGCATGAAAATGACATGACAGTGTCATTAAGAGCCTTCCACATCACAGTGGCAAAACAATCCAAATGCTACTCATGTAGATTCTTAGAAGATTTTCATGTCAGAAAATTAGTTAGTGAAACAATTTCCATGCACGGCAGCAACATTTTCACACCCATGTTGTTACTAAGCACAGGCCTAATCTCTACCCTCCTCTGTGGAGTACCCAAGTGTGAGATGCCACAAAGGCAACCTCAATTAACCAAGTGCAATTAGACACTTGTTTCAGTATCAGCCTGTGTCTGAATTGATCCTGGTCATTTCATCAGCTGGAGGAGGAGGAAATCTTGCCCTCACAGTGATGGATAAAGCTGCTGTAAATTAAAGTGGCACCCAAGTGAGTCACATCTCCAGAGACAGCCCTGTCACATGAGTCATTTAAGCAGGGCTTTGCAGCAGGCAATCCAAAAAAGTAGGTAAAACTCATCTGTTTGGGCTTCAGGCTGGGCAGTCACAAGTTAAAGCTCCATTACCAGACTAAAAATAGGTTAATGGGCTTTGCTCTCCCACACTTTGCTTCTCTGGGAGACAATGACTCTGAAGCACAGCCAGGCCCTGGCTCCCATTAACCAGGTAAGGTATTTTGCTGGTGCCAAAGACAGCACAGTTGGTTGGGAGCAGCTGAAATCCCAGTTCATTAGGAACAGTGTGGAAATGTGCCTGGTCTCCATCTGCAAGCACCCTCCAATGTCTGTGGCTGCTGCTACACTCTAACCTTCTCTTGTCCTCAGTATTTTAAGACCAATGGAATAGCACGTGCAGCAAAAGCTAAATTCACCTGTATAGAAAACTTCTCAGATATTGGACAGAAAAAGAGGAGGAAGCAATCTGGCCAGGCACAGACAAGTCACTGTCCTAAAACATCTGTGACAGCAAGAAAGGGCACCAAGAGCCAGATGGATTGTATCTACCTTCTCTGTCACATGGCCACAGGGGAGCAAGAACTCATCTAGCAGGAGCTGCTGACACCACCTCTGGTGATTGTGGCTCTGCTTTCCCAGCTCACAAGCAGGGAGAGATCCAAGAGGAACAAGAATCATAGAATGGTTTGGGTTGGAAGGGATCTTAAAGATCATCTAGTTCCAACTCCCCTGCAATGGGCACCTCCCACTACACCAGGTTGCTCAGTGCCTCATCCAGCCTGGCCTTGAACACCTCCAGGGAGGGGACAAGTTAATCTGAGCTGGGAAGGCCAACTGATTTACTGATCTACTGATTTTAGAGAACAAATGATGTAAAAACATGGGAATGTAGGAGATTTCCCAAGACTCTGTCCCATGGATTTTGAATGCTTCCAAGAACAGAGACTCCAAAATCTCTCTGGGAAAACTGTGCCAGTGTTCCACCAGTGTGCTGGTTTTGGCCAAGATAGAGTTCATTGTCTTCACAGCAGCTTGCATAGTAGAAGGTAGAAGTGCTGGAGGCAGCTAGATAAGGATGATCCAGAAAGTCTGTTCCCTGGATAGGGCAGAAAGGGAATTTACTGCTCCTGAAAAAATTCAGGGCACTGCTTCAAAATCCAGCTCGAGGTCAGCACGATCACAGCATTTCATCTTATCTGAAAGATGAAGCTCACTGATTGAAATTAACTGTTCCCATTGAAAATGTTCATAATGCAGAAAGGAGAAATTACAGCAACTGTTTCAGCCACCTCCAAAGGTGGTAACACACTGCCTCCACTACAGAGGGAGGCTGGTGCTTCCTGGGAATATGTCATCATTTTTTTCTCTCAGTTTCTCCTCATCCCTCAAGGAAATGGTAGTTTTCTTCACTGAAATGTTCCCTTGCAGGTATCTCTGCATCACTATCAGTTCTCCTTGTCATCATTTCATTTCCTGAATAATTTCATGGCTCACTTCTCTGACCCTCTCCTACTCTTTCCATTTGTTTCAATTTTTAAAGAAGTACTGCATCGCCAGTGATTTATTAGGATTTTTATCTCTGGCTAATTATGACTGATTTCAATAACCTGTTTTTCCAGCTCTCACAAACTATTGATTAGCACACACATTCACACGCTGCCTCAGATTCACACACTACATTAACTCATTAATGATTCCTACAAAAGGTGCCTAATAATGTGATAAATCATTCCCACTGCCACAGAAACTCCACGTGCAGTTCTCTGAACCTGATGCCAAACAGGGAAGCAGGTAAATATAGATCACTCTGTTAAATTAATTTATTGTGTTCTCTATAGAATGAGGTAATAAACAGCCTAATCAGGCAAAAAGGTTTGGAGAGGCTTGTGTGCCTGCTTTGATACAGTGACCAGTTCATAATGTTGCCATTTGCACTAAAGAAAAAGGAATTACATCATCTGTGTGTGTGTTCTACTTGTATCATCAAATTATAAGGTTGAAAGGGACCTTCAAGGGTCACCTACTCCAACCCCCTGCATTGACAGGGACATCCTGCACTAGATCAGGTTGCTCAGAGCCTCAGCAATCCTGGTCTCCATCACTTCTTGGAGCAAGCTGGGCCAGTGTCTCACCACCCTCATAGGGAAGAACTTCTTCCTCATGTCTCACCTAAACCTGCCCAGCTCTAGTTTCAAACCATTGTGCCTCCTCCTACTGCTACATGACCTTGCAAACAGTCCCCTTTCTCAGCTTTCCAGCTTTCCTGTAGGATCCATGTGTCTTAGCATGCAAAAAAAGAACAGTCCTTCCTCCCTATTGCCTTTTCTTGATTGGGATATGATGGGAGAGACTGGGTAGCTGGATTAAACCTCCTTCCTAACCTATAGAAGGTTGAATTTGGATGAAACAAACCTCATTCTCCATGTATAACTTCGGCTGCACCTGCTGGGCCTGTTGCAACATCAGCAATGGTGCTGCAAAAAGAATCTAATAAACTTTTTTTTTAATCAGCTCCTACTATTAAAAAAAATATTAGTTATTACAATAAAGGTAATTATACTCTACTGGGCTCTGGTAAGACCCCACCTGGAGTTACTGTGACCAGTTCTGGAGCCCTCAACATCAGAAGGACATTGAGCTGATGGAGCAGTTCCAGAGGAGGACCACAGAGATGATGAGAGGTGTTGAGCACCCTCTTTCTGAGGACAGGTTGAAGGAGTTGGGTTGTTCAGCCTGGAAAAGAGAAATCTCAGAGGATCTTCAGCCTGAAGTTGCACACAGTGGTTGCCACATGGATGAATCTGGATCTGCACGTTGTACTCAGTTGGCCTTTTGCATTAGGTCCTGCTTCACAGTCAGTAAAGCAAAGCAACACTGTCACCAGAAAAAATAGCTTTTGGCTTATTATGAAAGGAAATGACCTTCTGCAGCTTAGTTCAGAATATTCCTACTGAACTTGGGGGGAGTGAAGTACAGAATGAGACAGAGTGGACTTGTGATCAAGTTCTACTCCTAGAATCCCTCAGTATATTGGGCAATTAAAATCTAATTTGAGAAGACATGGAAAGTTCAGAAGTTTATGAATTCCTACAGGGTTTTCAATAACACTGCTGGTGGAATAAAAGCAGGTCTCTAGGTCATAGAATTATCTAGGTTGGAAGGGACCTTAAGGATCAACTCATTGGCCTGAATTACAAGCCTCAAGATTTAACAGAAAAGGCAGCATGTTTGCAAGAAGGATCCTTCAGAACACGAAGCTGATATTTGCCTCCAGTTCATCCAAGATTCTGCTGCACTGGAGACTTCTTTATTTGAATCTAAAAAGTCTATTTGTATGAAACCAAATGAACATCAACAAAGCACAAGGCAATAAAGCACCATATGGCATATTCCTATTCACAGGGCTGCTCTCCCACTTAATAAATCTTTTACTTACACTTTTGATAAAAGTATTGTATCCTACAGGGATTTTAATTTTACATCTCAAAAGGAGGTTAATATATTAGATTTTACTGTACACAGATTAAATGAGGACTTTTGAAAATTCTCAAACTTATCTGCTCAGCTAAATAAATTTTCTGACTTTGCACTTGGGGTAATTGTAATAGAGTTTCTGATCCCTGAGTAGATAGATCTTATAGTCCTATAAATCCCAGATTTTCAACATCTTCAAAGACGATAAAGCATTTATGAGAGAATATGGTTTTAGAGACATCTGGTGGTTATATAATCCTAGGGAGAGAAATCAAGAGCAAAAAGTATTAAATCTAAGTTCTGCTTTTTCCACCAGAAGTAGCAGGAGAGACCGGCTTATTCCCTGACCTCTGCACACCAAGGTGGCTATTTTGCCCTAGGAAGTGACTTTGCTCACACCACCTTAGCTCACATTTGAAAAAAAAATAATAAAAGACTGTTTATGATGTTTCTTGCAATAATATTTGAATCCACAGTTCAGTCAGAATATGATGGGGACAAGAGATAAGAGAAACTGGTTATTTTATATCCCACTGCTAGGCAAAAAACATTATTCCTGCTTGTAGCTTGTCTGTCTTCTAACTTCTGGTGGGCCCTTTACTTTGTTTAAAGGTTCATCAACTTTGCAACACACTTTTTACTGAAATATTTGCCTGCAGCTGCATCTCAGAGACAAAACAGAATCTTTAAATTAGGATCAAAATACAAGTGCAGGTAGTCTAAGTCAAAGAGCCTTACTCTTCTACATTCATTAATACAATGCATTAATGATTATGAGTGTGATTTATAAGGATTTATAATTTAAGTCCTTATTAAAACTTCAAGTATTCAGTGCCACATTCAAAACCTCCTCCGTGTTCCCACAGATCTTCCACAAGGATACAAAGCACAGAACCACTCACTTGGAGACATCAAATCAAACCCTACTTTTTCTTACATTAATGTAAAATAAAACCAAAAGGAAAATCTTCACTTCAACAAATCTCTTCAGATTTAAGAAAAACATCCTAAGTCAGCCTCACCTTCTGTACCAAAGATGACAGAGCTGAGATTGAAAGAGAACAAAAAAATTCCTCACAAGCCCACACCATATGATGTATTCAAAACCTTTTAAAGCAAAAAGGGAGACAGAAAATTCACAGCTTCTGCCCTGCAGAGGGAGGATTGCTCCTTTGGGGTTTAGGTGGGCAGGGAGGCCCCGTGCTCCTGGCACTTTGCTATTTCCAGCCCATTGGCAATTTTCCCAACTCCTTGAGGAGCATCTGTTCTATCAGCCCTTCACTCCACTGTGTGTCCCTGCTCATAGTGGTGTTGTCACCCTTTTTCACACCCTCTCCCCCTTGCCTTGGCAATGCATGTCACACCCAATTTGTGAGAGCTACAAAATCCTACCTGTTTTCACCAGCAGAAGTTTCTTGGGTTCATTTTTGTTGACTCTAAGATGACCCACTCACAGGCCACAGTCATCTCAAACATCACGAACTCCAAAGCAAGACCTGGGAGAGGGCAAAACAAAGAGCAATTAGACTTTTACTGACAGATATCTTCCCAAATATCAAGTTGTGTCAACTTTTTGTGGGAGCAATCCAACAGTGTCACATCAGAAGTGGGAGGTTCAAACTTCTATGAGATGCCAATATTCAACACTGCTCACAAACTGTATTCACAGGCTTATTTTAAGACAAGAAATAAATTGGGTTGGGAAGATTGAAATAAATCTATTTCATTTTCAATTCGCTGAGTCTGAACCAGTAGCAATTCTGATACCAAGGGCTTTTTCCTGGGTATTTTTCCATCCTGATCATGCTAAAGTAATTCTCTGTCTTGAAAGTTCTAACTTTGAATGTAATTCTCACGCAATGAGCTGCATTAGTGTTTCATTATGTTTGAGATTATACATGCACATAATTCAAGAAATTCAAGTCACAGTTGCTGTAGAAACCATAATTATATTTCTTGTTAAATCATTAAAGTTAACATAATTGATGAAATTACAAAGTAGTATGCAGGAGTAGGAATGCATCAGTGCAAAGCCACTCTACAGCTGGGCTCCATCCACTCACACCTACAGCAGGAAATGCAAAATTAAGGCATCTCCAAAGCCCTGAAATCATGTAAATAGCTTCAGTCCCATCTCAGAATTTGGCCAACTCTATCTATCACTTTATAGTTACAATTTACCTCCACTAAAACATCTTTTGGGGATATATGAACTCATTTCACATTCCAGTAGGACTGCTTTCATTTGGTTTGCTCAAATTGGAGCCTCCAAAACAAGCTGCTGGAAGACAAAACTGTGTTTAGATCCAGCTTTGCTCACAGGAGCCCAGGACCACACAACCCAGAGCAAATGCCTTTAAAATTAGCTACTCTGTTACCTCTTGAAAAATATTAGTTACTTCCCAAGCAGCTGTAGGCTGATATCTGGATCCTTTTAGTCATACAAAAGCTGCCTAAATGAATCATGTCTCACATCCCAAGCTGTAACAGAATTAGCATTCAAGTGCACAGCACCTAAATCATTATTTAAATTATCAACATTTGTTAGACAAACCCTTCCCTCCCTTTATAGTGATATTCCATAGTTAATTGAAATGTTACATAATATGAAACCTGCTCGGGAAACCTTAAAATTTTTCAAACTCCCACACTTAAAATGTTCTATTAGGTCATTTTTATCAAGGCACACAAGTCTCTTCTGCTAAAGGCTAGAAGTTATTTTGACATCAGCCCTGGGATTATATCATTCATTATACTGTAGTTTCCCTTGTAATTACTGTAGACTCCAGATTGTATTGAAAAGACTTTTCTATAGGGAATAATTATTATCTGCATTGATCAAAAACCAAACAGAAGAAGCTACAGAAGACACCAAACAGTCACTAGACCACTGATGCAAGGATCTCCTCCCTGAGACACTAGAAACTCCTTAAGCAGATGCCACTTTTACAGGCTGCCCCTTGGGAAGGAAATAGGGAGAGAGGAGGGGGAAAGGAGGGTGAAAGGCAGAACATTACTTGCTCTTCCTTCCTGCAGCTGAAGGATAAGTGAGAGGACCTGTGTTTTATCAGACACATCAGCACTGACACCAGCTCAGAAGGAACACACAGACCTCTCACAGCTGCCAGGTGAATCATCTCTCTCTTCTTGCTGCTCTTGCAGCTCCTCCTGTGAGGGAGTCAGGCTTTCCTCCTATTTCCCTCTCCTCTTCCTCTACTTGAAGACTCCTCACGAGTAAGACACGAGGGTTTTGTGGCCCAGGAGTCCCAAAAAGTTCTGCCACCTACTGCTTTCCTGGGACTGCAGAGGGAGCCCCAACAGAGAGTGATGGGACTTGTAAGAAGCCAAATGGGCTGAATTTGTAAATTCAGGAGCCAACGTGGGTTACCTACAGAGAGCAAAGCCAGATCCTATATAAGGTGTATGTTGTCCTCATGTGAGGACAGCTTTGACCTCCTTCTTATCCAACTCCCTCAATAATAAATCCATGTGAGCAGGAGGATGCAGTTCTCTTAGCTCAAAGTCCCCCTTGCTCCCCATGCTTCCTTCCCCTCAATTGAGAACAGAACAATCACCATGAGCTCTCATAAATGCTTTCTCAAAAGACAGGTCATCTCTGGCTGCTTGCTGACAAGATAAAGACTTCATCTCTTTCCTACTGATAGTTACAAAGTCTTTCAGGATTTATTAGAACGTAGAGTTATTAAGGTTATGATGGGACTTAATAGCTGTTTGCACTAGATAAGATTCCACTGAGTCTTCAGGCTATGTCCCCAAAAATCTGATGCAGCATCTACTTTCTACTGTCGCTACTAATTATCTCTGATTGATTAACTTCACTTACTGAGTGACTATTACACTGATTAGATCAGAAGGATTAGCAGCAAGTCAAACCATACCTTTGAACCCAAATCTGTGCCAATTATAAAACAAACTGAAGGTAGCATTATTGTAGAGAATTTGGGAGTGATTCATGGGCAGCTGTCATTTGGGATCTGCAGCCTGAGTGACTTGTTTCAAACTGACAGAGATGCACCTGCTGATTTAATGAATAATTACAGTGCTTTTAAAATATCCACTTCAAAACTGTAGCCCATGTAAAGCTCAAAGTTCAAAATTTCATTGAAAGTGTCTACTAACATCCTCAAAAGTCTGGAAAACTGAGCCCAGCAAGAAAAGGAAGTACTGAAATTTGTGCATCATCCCAATGATGCCACCAAAATTCTCATCAGATTTTATTCCCGATACACACAAGGAACTAGCATGATATGTACAAGGTGGGAATTCCTATGGTAGGGAGCTGTAAGAGTGGGCCCAAAGAACCAGATTGTCTCAACCTTGCCATCAGGGACTCGGACAACAGGACATAGGCTAACACCTTGACAAAATTCTGACTCTGCAGGGGCCTGCTGTGGTCTATCCCAAACTAGAATGAGGTTGAGGGAGAACCAAGTGGTATGAAAAGTGTTCCCTGGTAACAATTAGGTGTCTGGGACTATGATGTTGCCTGCTAACAGAGCTGCTGTAGGAGCTACTCAGATTAGAATCTCAAAAGAGATTAATCACCAACCTTAAACAGACTTTGGTCATTATAATATGAAAATACACCTCCTGCCTCTGGAACATACCCCACCCCCAAACCTCCTCCTTGGGCATCTGTGGTGGCATGGCTCGATGAAGGTGGAGATTGGCAAAGACCCATAAGATGGAGAAGGGATCAAATCTGTTGCTTGGCATAAAGATGGCACCTCAGCAACCTTTCCTTTGGAAGCTTCTACCAAGAATCATGACAACTGGAAGGACCAGCAGGACACTGCCTGGACCTGGGATGCCTTGGACCCTATTTCTACTCTCTTCTACTTTACCCTCTCTACTTTCTATCTCTCTTTCTGTCCATCTTAGGAGTAAAACAATATATTGCACTGTTTGTTTGAAGCATCACCCCCAAGCCTTGCTTGCCTTGAGTTTTTGTACCTCAATATCACAGCAAAAAGAACCATTGGGCACCTTCCCAGTGGACCACAACAGGATCCAGGTTAGACTAAAGGTTGGGTTTTCTCATCTGCTGCTCTGCAGCTTCTATCATTGCTGCCAGTCAGGTCCACAAAGCAAAACACCAAAGATATTCATGCTCATCCCTGACCTGGTATAAACTTTCCCACCTCCCTTTAATAGAAAAACTTGCAGAACTTCAACTGCTCCCACTTCTTGACAGGGTTGGAATGAGAAGCTCTTTTGCTATTTAATTATGCCATTTGTTATTTTCCCACCCTTTATAATAGATGGAAAAAAATAAAAGGGAGGAGATGAGAAATTGCATGCTTTTTTTTTTTTATTGTCCTTAAATTACAGCCCTGACATCTAAGGGAGGACTCCTGGAAGAACAGGCAGTAATTTCATCTTGTCACTAGATTGTGTGGTGACAGTTGTGTGTTCCACTGTAAGTTTGGTGGCTTTAGGAGCCTCCTCTTTGCAGGAGAGGCCCCAGATGTGTTTTCTCTGAAAGAGCCAGCACCGCCCAGATGGGAAACACATTTCAAAGCCTATTAAACATTGCCTCTCTTTAATCACAGCTCTGCTTTGTCTTCCCATAGACTTGCTTATTGATGCTACCGTAGTGACGGCAAAATTGCCCGTAAAGATTCAGCTAAGAATAAAATTAATCTTTCAAATATTTTTTCTCAACCATCATATATTTATCAGGGTTTTGGTTTTTTTTTATTTGTAGAGTTTTAACTTTCATGGGTGCTGATCTTTCAGCTACTTACATCCCACAGAAAGATGCAGGGGAAGTGACAACAAATTTTATAAATGTGATACATAGAGGGGAAGCCCACAAAGCTCTCCTTCCGCATGTATCATTCCTGCTTCTGGCATATAGATTTAGTTATTCATTACTGGGCAATGTAACTCAAAAATTCTGCCATCCATCCCCACATAAAGCACTGAGAGGTTTTCATATCCTTTTCTCCACGGGCATTTTTGCTCCTTGCTCCAGATCCCATTATTGCCTCTTGTTCTGCCAGAGGATTTCACTTTATGATGTAGTTATTTTTAGTTTTCAAAATTTCCCATCAGGACTCTAACAAGAAAACCTAATGGTTTAGAAGATCACATAGCCTACATTAGGTTTCTCATCAATTCTATAATGTGAAAATTCAAATGGAAATACTCTGTGGCATGATAAATTCAATCCCAGGTCTCTATTGTTGACTATGCCCACATACATTTGCCATCCAAAAGAATTCTCCCACACTTGCCTAGAGTCAGCCCTCTCAGCCAGAGGTTTGTTTCAGGCAGGATGGACAGGGTGCTGCCAGAAGAGTTCACCTGCAAAACTCTCACTACCTCTATCTTCTCTTTATTCCAGGAGCACCTCTGTTTTTAGCAGTGTTCTGTAAGTGGTGCCACCCCTGCAGTCACTCCCTGCTTCCCCTCTGAATAGAATTTTGGATAAAATAAAAGGCTTTGGCACTTCTCTAACCAAACCTTGGGTTGGTTCCCTGTTCCCCCATCCACTCACAATTAACTATGACACCTTTTCCAAATGTTATTGTAGAAATGCCTGTGGAGTGGAGATAAACTGTAGAAAGTGAACAGATGAGATGCAAGGCTTTCAGGAGCAGTGAGCTTTTCTCACAGCAATACTACCCCACTTTTTGGCAATACTTTGATTCATGCTCTAGTACCCAACCAAAAGCACTAGCTTTTAGGCACAAAACAGTCTTTTCATCTTATGCTGCTATGAGGAATTCCTCAAAACTAATTGGGCTCTCACCTCCTTTGTGGAAATCTTCTTCCTTTTTTTCCATAAACACTATCTATGGAAGTATGGAAGGTTCTTAATTCATTTAACTTGAGAATGATCTTCCAGGTTTGGAAAATTTTAGAGCTTCAGCCAGCATCCCATCATCCTATGGCTCTTCCTAGAGCTCTCTGGATTTGCCGACACCTTCATAAATTCAAATCACCACCCACTATCAGCTGCATTGCTCAATAACTTCTTGGTTAACTCTCACTGCTCCGGAGAGGGTTAATCTTTGGTCTCCCATAGTCCCTCTCTGAGCATCCCACAGCCTTTTATCAAATACTCAGTCTTTCTGTTGCAAGAGAGTTTTCAGCCTTGTAGGAGTTTCAAAGGCTCCCAAGTTCCACCTTTCATTTCTTATCACATAAAAGCCTTTTCCTCATATTTTTCAGCTGTATTTAGACCGCAGCTCCCCTCAAATGTCTGTAATTACTGTCCCCTGAGCTAACAGAAAATAGTAAAAAATGAAAAAAAAAAAAAAAGCAACTGTGAAAAACAACCATTCCAGCCATCCCTTGCCTGCTGACACATGGCACTTACTGAAGGCAGGTGAAGTACAGTTTCCAGAGAAGTTCAGACTGAATTGGGTTTGTAACTGCTTTGGCTTTCCAGTTTCCAGAAGATTTTATTTTGCTCTGGAAAGAAGACAGACAATCAGGTAAAGTTTTCGGTCTTTCAGCAACTATGTGATAAGCACTGCGTAAGTCCTGTCAAACTTATGCCATGTCTGCAGGAGCCCTCTACAAGTCCAGTTCTCCCAGTAACAAGTCACCATGACTGGTTTTGCTTGACAAAAACCAGTTCCTCCAAAAATATGCTTTGATACATAGACTACCATTAAAACATTTATATTGATCAGTTTGTACACAAATTTAATTTTCCCTCCTCATTCATCCTGGATGACAAATGTTGGGTGAAGGAGGAGGAAAGGGCCAGAAGAACTGAAGTCCATACAAGTGAATTATACTGGGATGCTGACCCATGTGCATTTAACTTTCTGCAAGCCTAAAACAACCATAGAATAGTTTGGGTTGGAAGGGACCTTGAAGATCATCGAGTTCCAACCCCCTGCCTTAGGCAGGGATACCTCCCACTTGATCAGGCTGCTCAGTGCCTTGTCCAGCCTGGCCTTAAACACCTCCAGAGAGGGGGCATCCACAACTTCTCTGGGCAACCTGTTTCAGTGTCTCATAACCCTCACCATAAAGAATTTCTTTCTTATCTCCAGCCTAAGTCTCCCCCCTTCCAATTTACATCCATTATTTCTAGTCCTTCCATCACATATCCTATTAAAAATTCCTACCCCTGCCTTTCTGTAGGCCCCCTACAGGTATTGATAGGCTACTATGAGGTCCCCCCGAGCCTTCTCTTCACCAGGCTGAACACCCCCAACTCCTTTGGCCTGTAATAAGACTTGATAAACAAGACTACAAACTGTGCTACCCATCACTGAAAATGCATGGCTGATGATTTCTGTGCACAAAACTCAAGAGATTCTACACTAGAACAGGTCTGTTCTGAGTTGCTGAATTCTATGCTATTAACTTTTATGCTTTAATGTTTCTGCAACATTGCTAAGGTACAGTAAAGTGGAACAGCATTTCATCCTTCTGCAGAAAGATCCTGGTGTCAGATAAACAAGAAGAAATCTGAAGTAACTGATTTGTTCTTGTGTATTCTAAGGAGTTACACTAATTCAGTGAATAATTGTCACCAGACCATTGAATTACATTGCTTTACAAGGTAATGCTTTAATGTTAATACCCTTCAAATTAATGTAAAAGTCTTTCATTTTTATTTTACGTTCAGATCCATTTCAAACACATTAATTCAATTATCTTGTTTTATAGGTACTGAACATTCAAGGAGGCTTTTCCCAGTGCCAGGAAGCCAGCAGCAAGTTCCTCCTGGCAAAATGCTAAATGTGCAGCCATTTACATTTGTCAGCTGAGACTTCAACAATGAAAATGTAATTACTAAAATTCCACAGACCTAGACAAAATTATGGTCTCTACATATATAGAGAGATCTTTTTAACGTTACATTTGTTCCAGCACATACCATGCCAAATCTTGCTCCTTCCAAAATCAGCTCAGTTGTGTTCCAATGGGAATAAAACTTGGGCTTGGCTCCCTGGGGCCAGAAGAAAGTGGAAAGAAACACAGTGTTATGTATTCGTCTGATAGAACTTAGTTGCCTGAAAACCCTCTTTCTTCCAACAGACCAAAGTGCATTGGTTCTCACTGAAAACTTTATCTGTGTTTGAAGTTTATGGACCAAGAGAGACAATTCTCCAATCTCCAGCCACACAGCCAGGACAGAATAAAAAGCTGCTTCCTACTTTTTACTTCTTGCTTTTTAAGCAACTTAATCCCATCCTCCTACACACTGATAAGTAGGAGGAATAAACATTCATCTAGGTTAAATCCACCATAAAGCAGAAAACAAGTCCTTTAGCTCACTAATATGCTTAAAGCACACTGCAGTGAGAGCATGTGTGGGGCAGGGCTATTGGCACACACAAAATCCCCCCTTCCAGCATCACACAGCAGGGGATGTTTGGAGTAGGTTATGCTTTTATCCCTCAGCATAATCTTCTCCAACAGTGCATACAGAGGAAGAAGTGTTTGGTGGCAAAGAGAGATTTCTCTGCCTGCTCAGGTAAGGCTTTCCCTCCTCCTTCTTCATAGGTGCAGTCCAGAGACTATCAATACTCCCAGGAGACACACCACTAATTTCACAGAACTTTGGCTCTGGTTGTATTGCAACCCCTTGCATCCATGAACTAAACCCTTGGTTCTCTATTTTTATTCATATTCAGGAATTGTAACAACACATGAAATAACTTGAGAGATGCCACAGCCAAAAGGAGATACTTGACCATCATGAGGTTGTCCTATGTCCCCATTCTCTCCTGGGTGTGCTCTTGAGGGCTCCATGAGTAGACCAGAAGGCAGCCAGCCTCCAGTTCTGGACAGGAAAAGATTCACTGGAGCATTTAGGAATAGATGCAAATTGTAAGAGGGGAGATTTAGGATGGATCTAAGAAAGATCTTTGCTGTGAGGGTTGTGAGACACTGGAAGAGGTTGCCCAGAGAGGTTGGGGATGCTCCCTCAGTCCCTGAAGGTGTTTAAGGCCAGGCTGGACAAGGCTGAAGCAACCTGGTCTGGTGGGAGGTGTCCCTGCCCATGGCAGGGGGGGTTGGAACTAGATGATCATGAAGATCCCTTCCAACCCAAACCATTCTACAAATCAAATCTGCTTCTATTTGGCTGCTAAGTGCTAAAGCAGAACTCAGCCAAAATATCACCCACTATTTTCTACAGCTATATTGTCTTTTAAACATTTCCTACTCTTTCTTCATATATAAAATTAACAGCACAGTCACTGAGGCAGGGGAACAAGGAGAAACAACATTATTTTGAAGCCCAATGTTGCCTTTTTGTCCAAGCAAACCTCATGCTGAAGGGAAGACTTTTATTTTATTAACATTAGCGTAAGGACAAAGGAAGTTCTCCCTTTTATTTACTCTGTAAAAGCAAAGCAATTAGCAGCAAACATTAAAATACTATGAGGGTTAGATATTTCTAGCCACAAACAGCTCCAGTTTAATGGATGTGTATTTTTCATCTGCTTAATAAATGTTTCTAAATATGCTCAGAGAAAAAGAAGGCTATTTACCTTTTTAATATTTAATATTTTGCAGCCATATAAAAGTGGAAACAATTTACCATGGGTATATTTCCGGCAAAAGAAAATTGCTCCATTAAAAGGCTGAAATGTTGCTTTGATGGCAAAGCCTCTGAAACACCCATGTTTTGCATCAAATAAAAAACAGTCAACCCCAAAATCTGGAGATGAACTGAACACAGATCAGAGAGCAATCACATGCAAAAGAGGATTTACAATCTTGTATAGTGGTTCATGCCCAGATCTATTTATATGCTGAGATACTTGAAAACTCTATGAGCTGGAACTTGTGCCTCCATACAGAGCCTCACACTCATTTTTTTTTAAAATAATGTTATTTGAAGGCTGTTCATTTCAAAATGCCATCGGTGGTGATTTTTCCATCATCCCTTAAAATCCTATCACCCGTTCCTTTGATGCAGCCAGCACTTAAAGCACTTACCACCATTTACTTCACTCCAGGCTGGCAGAAGCATCATTGGTGGGACCTGCAGGAACCTTCCAGGAGACCCTTGTTCTCCACAAGCCCAGGCAGGGCATCCCCCAGGGAACAAAATGGCCATTTAGACAATGGAAATGCATCTTCACCTAACAAATTTCTGAAAGGAGGAAATTCTTACTTTGGCTATGTTATATTAAGCATTGGGCTGGAACTAACAAAGAATTTCTTTCCTGTGAGTATGGCAAGACACTGGAAGAGGTTGCCCAGAAAGGTTGTGGATGTCCCCTCAATCTCTGGAGGTGTTTAAGGCCAGCCTGGATGAGGCACTGAGCAACCTGGTCTAGTGGGAGATGTCTCTGCCCATGGCAGGAGGATTAGAACTAGATGATCTTGAAGGTCCCTTCCAACCCAAACCATTCTATGATTCTATATATTACACCATTACTCCCTTGAGTAATTTTTGGTAGAGATATTCAAACTTGTTCCATCTAACATCAAAAGGGATTATGCCATTGTTTCAGGCATTTACACTTTCTCCAAAGCAAAAATTGAATACATCAAAGGCCAATACCTTTGTACAGATAATTAATATACTGCAAAGAGTTGATTCCCCACTTTTGTATCACTTGCAAATGAATCTTCTCCCAAACCCCATGAAGAATAATCTTTATCTAATCCTTTGCTTCTCTTTAAGCTTAATTTTTCTCAGTTGCCTTCTTGAAAACATAGTAAATAATACACGGTTTCCCACAGGGATTTAAATTCTAGAACTCCATGGCTCAAGTTAAGACCTCGCAGTTTACCATTTGAGACATAGATATAAGGCTTCAAATCCTATACACAAAGCAGTAATTAAGTGCAGCTTTATGTGTGTCTCTTCTAAATGTAAATGAGAAAGTACAAACCTATTACAAGTTAAGCCTGTGAAATGGGCATCTTCCTGTTGTTGCCTTCCATTTGTATCAGTGCCCTCCTGGGGTTTCATCTACAGAGAAACCTCTGCCATTCATAAGCCATAAATGTAACAAATATTACTTCTATGGAGAGATTCAAACCCCCCTCGGATGCCTTCCTGTATTACTTGGTTCTAGCAGGGGAATGGGACTAGATAATCTCTTGATCTCATCTCAAAACAATGGCACCAAGTTCCAGGTATGGCCAGAAAGCAGAAGTCATCTGGGTATTGTTGCTGCTCTTGCCCTGGAAGAATTCATCTTCCTGTCTATTAGGGGATCATTGCTGAATCTCACGGAGGGATCATCATTTGGCAGACTAAAAGAAAAGAATACACCTTAGGAAGACCAAAAAACTCCCCACCCCACAGAGCACTCCCTCATGTAGTAAGTATGTAATAGAACCACATGCTTTCTAGGCATAATTTCATGCTCTGTGGCAGGTTAAAGCAAGAAAGACGTTTCCATCATGAAACTGAGCATTAAC
Source organism: Turnix velox (assembly GCA_013400935.1). Taxonomy (NCBI): domain Eukaryota; kingdom Metazoa; phylum Chordata; class Aves; order Charadriiformes; family Turnicidae; genus Turnix; species Turnix velox. Next base: position 259,495 of record VZTY01005814.1, read on the forward strand.
AACCAATATATAAACTGTCATGTTGGGACAGGAACAGCCTGGTGGCTGGATGCAACTCTCCTCCCCTGGGTAGGAGCAGAGGGGAAGGTCACACCAAGTTGTCACTCCTTGCACCAGCCAGTTCAATTTGTCTCTGAAAATTGGCCAATGCCTAACAAATTCCTAAAGGTTAAATCATAGAATAGTTTGGGTTGGAAGGGACCTCCCACTACACCAGGTTGCTCAATGCCTCATCCAGCCTGGCCTTAAACACCTCCAGGGATTGAGAGGGCATTCACAACCTCACTGGGCAACCTCTGTCTCACCACCCTCACAGGAAAGAACATTTCTTAAATTCAGCCCTTATCTCCCCTCTTCCAATTTTTATCCATTACTCCTAGTCCTGCCACCACATATACTACTAAAAATTCCTGCATTCCCTGCCTGTCCCTTCACTAAGCCATGAAAGAAAACAACTATATCAGCATCGCTATTATAACAACTACTGCTAACCGGCACAGGAATCACAGCAATCACCAAACCACAAACTCAACCTTGTCCTGCCCAAGTCCTAAGCTAGACCCATCAACATGAACTAACCTGGTTTCAAGAATATCTACAATAAGCCTTGACCACCTTCCTTTTATTTTACCCAAAAATAACACAGAATCCTCTTACACAAAATCCCTGCTCTCTAGGATTCTAATTTTAATGCAAAATTGAGATGCTCAATTTTTCTTCTAGTAACAAGTGTTAAATAATTCCAAATAGATACTTAATAAGCGTATTTACCTTTCATTTATAATTGCCCTTTTTCTGCCCCATACAGTGAGAGGTTTTATTCACACCTATAGATCTACTAATTATTTTCACTCCTGCCTTACATTTTGAGTGTTATTTGACATTTCCTTCTCAAAATTTTCTCTCCCAATTATTTTTTTATTGGCTGTGGTTTGTATCTTTTTATTAAAGGGACAAAGGGCCAACTGCCAGAAATCCAACCCCTGTTGCAGAAGCCCAGTGTCAGCATCATCCTGTAGACAACAGGCTTGCAATTAAGGAAATGAAATTGAAGAAACACAACTTATTCTTCTCACCTCATCTCATTTTTCTTCCTGGGTTTTTTTTTGCCCCTTTTTTCTTTTTAAATAAATAGGCTGAGTGATATCTCTGAGCTCAGCAGAATCAAACCTGAATCATAAAAACTAAACTAAAAAAGGGGGGGGAGAAAAGAAGTCACACTAACATTGAAAAGTCTTGTTGACACCATCAAACACTACGAGTAGAGATGAGGGACCTCCAAAAGAACTGAGAATATTTTCATCAAGTTTCAAATCCTTCTGGTTTTGCTTTTATTCTCATCCCTATAAGGAAATACTTCCTTTAATTTCAATTAACCCAGACTTGAAAATTGGAGGATATTTTTCAAGCATTTCTCTCTCCACCATTTAGTGGTAAATATTCCCAAGGAGATTTGAAAGAACACATTTTTATCCTTTTTCCTTTCTTCTTTTGGGGCATAATTGCTGCAGAATTGTTTTTCTTTATGACTACTGCTTGAAAAACTAAACTTTTACTGCTCATTTCTTTCAGGATCATTGCAGTTACTGACAGCAAAGTTACAGCAGTTCTGCCAAAGTGCCAACATGTTCATCCCCAGTGCAACATCAGCCAAACTTGCTGATTACTCTGCAATAGCCAGATGAAACCAGACCATTCCAGGCCTGACCAGGCTGTTGGAGGCACTCAGCCCCATGGAAGTGTCCTGGTTTGTGTGAGCAAGCTTTGGGGGAGTCCCCAGGCCACCAGGGAGGAGCAGCAGCTACAAGACCACACAAGCTGGGGCAACTCATTCTCAAACTTTAAAGTTCCCCCTTAAAATATTGCAGCCATTAGCCCTCTGACATCAAAACAAACGTTTGCATTACAGCTGGCATATACACTATCATTAAGGCCATCAGAGTTTTTTATATTCCCCATTAGAGGTCACTTTTATCTAACACTTGCAGCATCTAATGGAGCCATGCATTTACCTTCCACAGAGCACTTTGTGTTGGGGAAGGTCATTACTTTTATTCAACCTGAGAAGCACCAGAATTTCCCCATTATTTGCTCTCAAATACCCTGTATCCATTACTATGTTTTGCTCATTGCTCACAGTCCTCCAACCCGTGTTTTTAATGGTTATGCAGTTTCCTCGAATTGAGGAGGAACCTGTTCACTTCTGAGACTATTTTTACTCCTCGCTGTCTTAGGTTAATTCAGAGCATCCTTTGCTGGTGAAACTGTATTTGTTAAATTAAACCATATTTGTTAAATTACAGAGAGCTCTCTCACTCTGGGCCAGGTACATCAGCTCCTTTATCTTCATCATCCACTTCCTTCTCCCTTTCTAGCACTATCTATTCAGTGTTTGCACAGTGATAAATCTTAGGGCTTTTTTCACAAATAATCTGTGAAAATTAATTTGTACAATTACAGCCAAACACCATCAATTCCCCACTGGGGAAATGCTTATTGTTCCTCAAACTTGAACACCTCACTATTCAGCCACAGCAACAGTTTTCCCTCCAGCATAAATTTCTCTCATCTCATCTGTTCTTGATTGTAAAGAGTTTTTATTTTCTCTCCATGGTAGCTTGTGCTAGCCAAAGTTTTGGCATCTACAGAATTAAGTTTCTAAACATCAAAGCAGGTCTCTAGATACCACTCTAAGAAGCCCTATTAAGATCTGAATTTCTACCCTATCTTTTTGGGTTAATCCTGGCAGGATTACTAGGGATGGACACCCTTGCGGATGCTGGAGGCTAAAAAGGAAGGCGGACAAGTTCAGTCACTCTCTGCTGATGGTTGTCCACCAACAACCCATGCTAGGTGGTGCTGAGCTCTATACAGCCACTAAACCATGAGATTTCATTGCAGCTGGCTGAACTCATATCTGATAACTACGTCCACACGCTCTGCTGGGAACTTACTAATCCCTGAAATCATTACTGTTCCATTTTGTGTCACCAGCCTAATGTGGTCACTCCAACCCTTCTTGAGGCTCCTCAAAACAGCAGGGCCTTCTCACTTCCCTCTGTCTCCACAGAAGGGGCAGGGAGAGGTTTTGGCTGCCATAAATCTTATAATTGCTTAAAAGGTCCAGCTTGAAACTAGGCCAGTGCTGGAAAGGAGCTAAAAACTCTGGTTAGTGCAGGGCTACAACCATCCTGCATCTTAACAGCACAGGGCAAAAGGTGTTCCTCTCATCTGCAGCTTCCAGGCCAGAGCTATTGTGTTTCAAAAAGCAACTGGAGGCTTGGCTTCACTCTGATTTGGAACAAAAGCCTCTGTTTTCCTAAATGAAACCACTATCATATCAGCAGCTTGCACCACAGCCAGAAATCCCACAGCTCCAGCTCTGGATGAGCCAAAGATATCTCTGTGGGACTCAGAACGCATGAGATGCAGGTTAACTGGTGGGAATCCCAGTTCCTCCAGCAGCACATCCAGCTTCTGGAGAAACACCGGCACACCAAATGTTCCCTTTTCCATCAGCCAGAACTCTTCCACGTGGCATTCATCACTTTTCCTCTCCCTCCATCTGGGAAAACACTTCCAAGATGAAAAGAGACCTGAGCTTCAGGAAAGTTGGCTGCTGCTGTCTCTGACACATTCATTGTATTACTGCTAAACCCAAACATTGTTTCCTTGTTCAATTCTCTAACTCTGCCCTTAAGTAGGCTGCAATTTTTCTGAGCCATGTTCCTCCAGATTACCTTGCTAAATTAACCTGTCATCTGTACAGTTTTCAAATTAGTGCAATTTCACATTTCCTGATTCCATTCACATCATTCCTTGGGAATTTTCTGCTGAAGAGACGTGACAGCAGTGGCTGAGCTGTGTGTTAAACGTGGGTTAATGCTCAGGAGACCAAGCTGTTCCTCTTACTTTCCTGTACCATGCTCCTTCAGGATTGCATTCATTTTAATTTTTAAAGCTTGGAGGTTTTTTTCATTCATAGTTTTGCATTAAGTGAGTGAGAACAACTTCCAGGAAATATCAAACATATGGGTTGTGCTTTTTCAGCTTTCAATAGTTTTAAGTATTGGTAAAAGGTTGCAAAGGCCCAGGTTAGAGATCTCTGGAGAGCTCTGGGGCAGGTAGAGCTGTGGGTATCAGTTACACCTCTGGCAAGGTAAATACCTGGAAGCTCTAATGAGGTTATGTCAGATGAAAAACATCATTCCAGAGAATCTTTTCTACTCCCTGAACAGCTGTAGTGAAAATTACAATAATAAATCATTCTTTGACAGGAAGCAATTTCCAAAAAGCAGGTTTAGATTTGGACCCTGACGACCATCACAAGGTTTCTGCACACCTTTCCCCACCCTGTTTAGTAGGATGATACTTCATACAAATGACAGAAAAACTGAGGGACTTGAGGTGTGACAATTCCAATCCAGAGAAGCGTCTGGTGTATATATTGAAGTTTTAAAATAGATCAGCTTGTCTACATCTGCTGAATTAACCACAAAATCAGAATAACTTTCTACCACAAACATTCCTCTGCAGACTTTCTGGAAAAATGAAGCCCCTGAAGAGTCTGAAATGTATACAATTAAATGCAGTTAGATTAGTAACCAGGAAACCAAAGCACATCCCAATTTGCAGCCATTATCACTAAGCACATTACAGATGCTCATATTTACATATCAACTTGGCTGGCAGCTTCTACTCTGCATTGTGGGACATCAAACAAAAAAAAATACCAAAGCAAATGTGTTCCCTGGCAAAGAATTCACACTTTACCCTCCCCACCTCATAATCTATTTCCAGACAACAAGCCAAGTTATGAAATAGAATGGGACATAACAATGGGCCTTCAAAAAGTTGCCTTTTAGTGTCAGGAAAAACACACATTAGGAAAAAGAACACGCTTCCTCAAACTCTTTTCTCAGATTCCTCAATTGAAGCCAGTTTCATGAATCTCAGCAAGTTATTGCTTTTTTGGGTATCACTGGGCTACAGATGTTCTTCTGCTTAACCCTGGTCTACATCAAATGCAAAATATCCAGTTTTCATACTGAGCATTAATCCTTTGTATTATTCTGTCCTATCTAATCTTCTATTTTTAAAAGTGTTTTGTTCTAATGGAACAACTTCTTTAACTGAAGAGTTTTTTAAGTATTCCCTGAATGGCTAAGATCAATGTCTAAACACACCTGCCCCCAAGGTTTGGCCCACTAGGAGACCCATCACAAATCCTAAATTATGATCTACTACAAAATTTGAGAGAAAAGAAAGACTTCTTCATTGGGTTTCCATGACCTAAAATTCTTTATCCCCAGCTCTGGCAGTTTCAGGACATTTCCTTTAATAAGCAGACTTAATATGCTCCATTTACAGTCTCTAACTCATTGGTTTTATTCTGCCACAAGTAAGGTAACGTTTACATAAACATCATAAAACTGTCAGCAGCATCAGCTCTTCTTTTACCTCCAACATTTAAAAACTTTATGGGTGGTAGTTTTCTGCATATTATAAGTGGAGTTTGAGATTTACCACAGCTATAGTCTGTGATATTGCCTAATAGCCCTCAGCCACTTGGATACAGTAACTAATAGTCATAAAATGGGAGTTACATCACAGGAAAAAGAACCTCTATGCTCAATGCAGAGTCCTGATTTTTAATATAATGAAGAAAGGAATAAAGAGGAAGCAGGAGAATCTTCGTTATGAATAATGGTGACAAAAATGAGCAATGAGATTATTTCACACAGCATGAGGTTATTTCACACATGGTACATTACAGCATGATCAGGAAAACATTACAGTTTTCCAGTGTTTCAAAGAGCTGCTGAGAATGTGAAACAATCAAAAGTAGAAAAAGCTTGTAAAATACTCTGGTACAAACACATCATGTGCTCAGCATGTGCTGTCTCTTCTTTAATCATCCATTTGGATGCACAGCCCCAGACAGACACTTGCAGACATGGATATGAGTGAAGACTGCAAAGGATTTGGGGATGTACCCTCATTCTATGCTCTCTGAGGTTTGTGATACATTCAGACACCAGGTCTGGCTGCTTTGCTCCACTCCAGCAACTCCACAGAAAATGTACACTGCTCAGCAAAATTGGATTCACTGCACCTCTGGATCTCCAAAGCACAGGGAAAGCATCTGGAGCCTCCCCAGAAACCTGGCTTTGCACTTCCCATAACAGCAGAATGTGCACTTGGAGAGGGTCTGCTCACATGTTGTGTTGTGCTCCTGCCATCACTCCTCTCTTGGTCTTCCTTAAATGGTCTTTTACATTCTCTGGCCAATGTTTTCCTCATCTTTCTTTCTACTTCATTTAGAAATCTTTCACTTTGTGGCAACAGACAAATCTATGGCTGCAAGGACTCGGTGAGTACCTGGGGGGTTCCCCCCCCACCACCAGCTCTTTAGAAACAATTACAATTCTAAAATGATTCTGAGCACTCCCTTAGGGGAAACGGGCTTTTTCAGTGAGAATCAAACAGCAAAAAAAGCTGAGCAGTAAAGCTGAGCTGTACCTGGGAACTTCAGTCAATACATTTCACTTGAAATTCACTCTTTGCAATAATTTAGATGGGCTAAAAAGGGAAGAAAATTTAAAAAGAGTTTCATTATTTAGGAAGGGAATATCCTGTAACATCTTCCCCATGCTGTCTGCATGCCCGTAAGGTGCAGGGGATTCCCATTCTTGCTGAGCATTGCTAAAATAGAGCAGTAGAGAAGCAGAACCATGTTCCAAGTGATAGTACAAGTGCTCAAAGGCACAGTGCTACGAGACAGACACACATGTAGGAGAACTTCCCATAGTCTCCTGCAGTTCAGCTTGATTCCAAAGTTGAAGAGGCTGAAGCAGGACCAGGATGAAGTGATGAATTTTGGAGTGCAACCCACCAAGCCTCAACATTTCTGAGCAAAGGCTTTAATGAGTTTTGCTGCCCTAATCCTTCAAATCCCAGTTCTGATAAGATTTATCTCTTGAGGGCCTTTTAACAGATAGCTTTCTTTCAATAAAAACCTGCCTCCTGCTCTGTGTGAAGATCACCTCTGTCTGGTGAGAGCACTACAGAAAATAGTGCCATCAAGAGAGAGCAGACAGAGGTTTGAAGGAGGGTTGCTACATTCCTCTCAGCTTTCTCCAGACACCAATATTCTGTGTTTAAGGTGTTAAGCAATTTCAGAAACCACTTCAGTGTTTTGGCTTCGAGGTTGTATTTACAGAACTCAAGTACCACTGCTATTCATTTCAGTCCTGAACTGCCCAGACCCATCCAAGTACTGAACTCTCAAGAAAATATTTAGAGTCAAGAGTTTCCCCTACTAAGAAATTACACCACTTAAAATGTCATCAGCCTCTACTGCTTTATACTCACCATTAAAAGGTAAGAACTGGCACAGAGATAAGATGTTTATTCACATCATCTAAAGGTGAGGTTCGGGACAACAACTTGGGAGAGACAAAGTCCTTTTGCTTCAAGAGCTTCATTGTCAGACCAGGAGAGGATATTCAGTGACAGTGACAACAGCTTTGGAAGTGAAGGAACATCGAGGTGGCTGCAGGAAAGAGTAAGGTGAGCCTTATGGTGGAATGATCTCAATCTAAAGCAACATCCTTGAAAAACCTAATTTCTCAGAGTCTAAATAGCAAAGCACCCAACTTCTTTTTCCCTTAAGCTATTCACACACCTTCACATGTTGAGAAAAAGTGTTAAGGCTTGAGAGAATTACAGAAACCAAGTCTACATGATAAATGGAGAACGCTTGGAAAAAAACCCCTTAGATTTGCATTAAAAATCATTAGAGAAGTATTTTGGAGTATTAGATCTTGCCTCCCAAAACAATCAGACACATGGTTGGAAACAAGAACTAAAGGAGTGAGTCACTCACCACAAAGAAATGAGCTGTGATTGCAGCCTTCAAAGCTCCCACCACCACATCTGAGGATCCTTCCACCAGGGAAAGGCTCTTTCTTTCTCTGCCTGTCTCCTCTTTATTTAGAGGAGGAGGTTACTATTAATAACAGCACTGAAAGATCCCTCAAATCATTTTGTTTATAGCTTCATGACACATTCTTACAGGAGCCTTCATTTAACACTATTAGATCTCAAGCATCTGCATTGGCTTTCAACCATCTGACATATTGTGCTTCAAAACACTTGTTTTCATTTAACATCTTTATCATCACCAAAATGCCTCTGAGTAGATGATCTTACCAGCTCTGCTGCCCCGGTCAGGTCACACAGCTTCAATTCAGCATTTTGAAATAATGAGCTCTCCAATTAAAGAGGTGTCTCTGAGTGATGAATAGTCACTATAAAAGGTGTCAGCACCTGCACAAAAGAAATATGAGATTTGCTGCAAAGAAACCACTTACTTTTTGCTACTTCTTTGGAAAAATTAAAACCTGTGAATGCACAGTAGAAAGAGGAAAGTCATGGCTCTTCTGGACCTGCTTCAAACATGTGAGGGTACAGCAATAGATCATACTTGGTTCAGGCTCAATCCACATCATTATCCTCAGCAACTCCTATCCCAGGCAGAATAAATATTTATACATGGCATATACTTACATATATAGCTTTTAGATGTATATCTCAGCCATAGGATTAACTTAAAAGCAAACTTTATGCAAACCACAGTATTTTCTGCAGGAAATAAAAGGCTCTGTCTGTGCCTCAGCACTCCATAGTTGCATTCAGTGGGAACACTAACAGAAGGCATTTAATTACCTAGATATGGATATTTTGAACTCATTGTGGATCAAGTTGAACCATGTGAAGAGCTTAACTCACCTCTTTTCAACACTGATGAATATCTTGAGGAGTGGCAAGGACACATAACAGCATTCAGACAGGAGTGTGTTTACCAATGAAATCCTAGCACACACCTCTCTAATGGGCTCACACTCCCCTACCATCACATCAAATGATCAAGCTCATTATTTTTCTTACTTTACATCACCCTGCAGCTTATACTGCTTTTTAAAAGAATTGTTGAGAGATTCTAATCCCTGCTCTGTACAATCCCACCTTCCCAAACAGTCCTGCAGTCTGTTCAATCAACTTCAGCTTTACTTCTCTTCTGCCCAAGAGACTCAATCAAGTCATCAGCACTGATTTTCTAACCTTGCTGTGCTTCAAACACATCAGTCCCATAAACCATAAACTTTGAGCCTTTCCTCAGGAATAGGTAACTCCAGTCCTGTAAATGTAACAGTGTCTATGTACCTTCTTGCCATAGAAGACACACCTTAGCACCCTGTATTTATAATCAAAAAGGAAAAAAAGTCAACATTTTTAGAGACATCTTCCTCTAAGTCCTCAGTACAATACAAAGAGCCAACATATTGCTACTATTCCATTTCCAGTTCAGAGCTATATCTCTATCTCTTTTTACCTCTCTCTCATCTGTGGCTTTACTTTCACACTTAAAATTCACAGCTTTTTAAAGACCTTCAGTATAGCCAGAAAGAATTCAGCTCATGCTATCCCTTTCCTATTAATGGCATAATGAGGAACTAAAAACCGTCCTTATTATCACTGTGAATCTCAGAAATGTGAATTTTTACAAACAGTAACCTTTGGAAATATGAAGTCTTACCCAAGATTCCATCATCTTAAAACCTATAGAAAAATATCAGTGGGCACATTTAGAAATCTCATTCTGTACAGTAAATCTTGAGAAGATTCTAAGGGTAAAATATCACAGCAGATTAATAAAACCCCGTTAGTACCACAACATATTTATATTACTCTAATAAGATGCTAAAGTTGCTGTATTTCCACAGGCAGCTGTAATTTAGATCAGTGCCTCAATTAAAATACAAAACAGAGAAACCCTTCGTTACAGCCACAGCAGTGGGCACCCGGGGGCCTTCACTTGTCAGTGCTCTGCTCCAATTGCTGTGGACCCCAATAACTGCCAATTCATTAATTAACAAATGGAGGAAATTCATTAACCCAACACAGCACAACACACCATGATGATGACACTAATTGGGATATCCGATCCTCAATTAAATCAGCAGAGAGGACATATTGGGGAGATCAAGGCAGAAATTTGACAAGAAGCTCTAAAGAGAGAAAAGAAATCGTTTTGGAAGTCCAGAAGGATTTAAGAGGCTTTAAGATTCTGAGATTTTCATTCAAAATCCAGTACTCTGTCCCTAACAACCTATCTGTATGGTTATGCTGTGAGGACATCACATGGAAAAACAATTAAAGCAATCTTTAAACCTTTCCACAGAGGATTAAACTAAGTTCTTAAGGGTTTCCACTGATGGTGGGCAGGTCTATGCTTGGTCTTTGGCCAGACTTGAGGACACATGAGCAGTTCCTGTGAGACAACACAACTAACAGTCACTGCTGCCTTTCCTCCCCAACCCACAAGCACCCCTTCTTGTCACACAGGAGGTGATTTGGAGCAGCAAATCACTATAATTGCATCTGCTACTGTTGCATTTTTCTGCTACTTCAAAGCTGATTTCAGCATTTTTTGATGGCACAGAGTATAACATTTTATTGACCAACAAAGAGACATCCTGAAATACATTTCCATCTCCCTTATATTGATTTAAGTCAAGCCTGGCAATCATTTAAAAATCAAACATTTTTCAGCCTGCCAGAACAACCTCAAACACACAACAAGAAAAAAATGGGTTTGTGCACAAGTGGAAAGACAAAAAGCTTGAAAAACCCTAAAACAACAAGAAGCACCCTTTTCCTGCATACTCAGCCTCCAAAGCATCACATCACAGCAACTCAAAGCACATGTGAAAGGACAGAAATCATGTCTTAGAGGAAAAGATTTGAGGACATCAGTTTATTTAGTTTGCCAATCAAAAGGTTCAGCAGTGACTTGATCCCAGCCTCTTGCTCTCTACAAAAGATCAACAATTCTTTGACTCAGGATTGAGAAGTAGACAAGACTGGGTCCAGCTCAAACTCTATGTAGAAATGACGGCCAGCTTTCAAATAGGAGAAGAATTGCCAACTGGAATGGAAAGAGCTGGTAGTTCTTTCTTGTGAGGGTGGTGAGACACTGGAACAGGTTGACCAGAGAGGTTGTGGATGCCCCCTCAACCCCTGGTGGTGTTTAAGGCTAGGCTGGATGAGGCATTGAGCAACCTGGCCTAGTGAGAGGTGTCTTTGCCCACAGCAGGGGGGTTGGAACTCGATGTTGAAGGTCCCTTTCAACCCAAACCATTCTATGATTCTATGCAATATTAAGACCTACAATTGGCCCACACACCACTTAATAGCATTCAATTCAGAAAAACTTAAGTGACATAAGACCCCACACTACAAGATGACTAATAGTCTTCTCCCATCAACAGGAGCTGTTCAAACAGCAAGAGGACACAAAAACACATCTCCAGTGACAAATCACCCTCCCTCCTCTGGAGGGACCAGTAACTAGAGACTTAAAATATGACAACGCAGCAGCAAAAATCAGAGAGCTGACTCCCAGCAGAAGGTGCTCACATTTGCACAGAAGGAGTAAGACAAGTTAGATTAAGTACTTGCATACTCTCTACTTATGTAAATGCTTTTCCCTGCTTGATTTGTATCTCATATGATCTACCTCTCCCTCTCCTGCTTTTACTGAATGGTAAAGAACCCACTGGGGGAAGATCAGGCATTGAAATTTCTGTCATTCCTGTAAGTGAAGTCCCAAAGAAAGACATCTTGCATCTTAATCATTTTTGAAGCCTCCTAATTGTTTTCCAATGAATGCTGATGATGGTGTGATAGCTCTCTGAAGGCACATACTCAGCAAAATTACTCTCTTATTGTCTTATACATAAACTATCACTGGGATGCACAGGTCCATACCCTACAACTATTTTCCATACTGCAAAAAGTTTACATTTTACAAAGCTCTGAGCATCACATAACTATGCACTGAAGAGCAAACTGCTTCTTCCTTCAACGTTTCTTGCCCAAAACCCAATCTATACTCATCTCCACAGGCATAGAATCATAGAATAGCTTGGGTTGGAAGGGACCTTGAAGATCATCAAGTTCCAACCCCCTTGCCATAGGCAGGGACACCTCCCACTACATCAGGCTGCTCAGTGCCACGTCCAGCCTGGTCTTGAACACCTCCAGAGAGGGGGTGTCCACAACCTCTCTGGGCAACCTGCTCCAGTGTTTCCCGACCCTCACTGTAAAGAATTTCTTATGTTGAGTCTAAATCTACCCCCTTCCAATTTACATCTGTTGTTTCTGGTCCTCCCAATCTGTTCATTCATCCTGTAGAGGACCAATACTGACTGCATGAAGAGCACAACCCCCAAGTGGACATGTAGCAATAGCTACTAAATAAAGCTGCAGCAGAGACGTCATTTGCAGGAGCAGCTAATGGCAATGGTCTCCTCCTCTTCTCCTTGATCACCAGGCCACTCTCAAATCCCCCAAGGCTTCATAACTACCAGTCCATGTGCATCAACACACTCATTAATGACAGCAGTGAGCAAGGGTGCTGACTCCATGCTGCCAGATGGTGCTTTGGAACGGTGCTGACTCACAGAAGAAAGAGCAATAATGAGATACTAAGCTACCAATAATTTAGCTTGACTCAAAATTCCCCAAGTGCCTTTGTCTTCCAGTAAATATCCCATAATACCCATCAAATAAAGAATCAGCCGGCACATGGCTGAGTAGCAGAAAAACCCAATGTTTTGTGGGTTTATATCAAAGGGATGTTTCTTACTACAAATGAGGGAAGAAAGGGAACAATGTTAGCAGAGGTGGGGAAGGGAAACTCACTTCTTCTGAGACAACCCCCAAACACAGGCAGATCTGATATCTGGGGCATTTTCACTGTATCCCACAGAATCCCAGAGTATCAGGGACTGGAAGGGACCTGGAGAGATCATCCAGTCCCATCCCCCTGCTGGAGCAGGAACACCCAGATCAGGTCACACAGGAAGGTGTCCAGGTGAAGTTTGAATGTCTCCAGAGAAGGAGACCCCACACCCTCTCTGGGCAGCCTGTCCCTCACTTCTCTCACCCTGACGAAGTTTTTCCTCCTATTTCTGTGGGACCTCCTGCATTCCCTGCCTGTCCCTTCACTAAGGTATGCATCACTATTAAATTTATACTGGCTGCTGCTAACTGGCACAGAAATTACAGCATTCACCAAACCACAAACTGAGCCTTGTCCTGTCCAAGTCCTAGGTTTCTCCTCTAATTTCTGTGGAACCTCCTGTATTCCAGCTTGCACCTATTCCCCAAGGAAGCATCATTAGATGTCACTGAGAAGAGCCTGGCTCCATCCTCCTGACGTTCATCCTTTCCATATGTACAGACATTTTGTGGTATTGCTGGTAACACAGGTCTCAGTCTCTGCTACAGCCATAGGAGCAGCCACACAGATGTTCAAATTTGGTTTTGTTTTAGCAGCCTCTGAAAAAATAGCCCAAAAATTTTATTGTTCTTTTTTAAATCACATTTCAATCCCATGGGCATTTTCAAGGGTTTAACTTAAAAGCACGCAGCTGGGGATTTGCCACCATTTTGGAAACAGACTTTCACAGAACTGAGACATTTCCCAAGCTGTGCCCATTTCATTCCAACACATGGATCCTTTTACTCAGAAGTTTTTGGCAGGATAATGTAGGTCATAACCTAATCATGTTGTTACTTAGTTGGGCTTTCTTATAGATAACCACTTCAAAATTTAAAGTCTAAAAAATACAGCTTGCACAAGCAGGTGCATTGTCAGGGTTAGGATTTTTCCAGTCTCTACCAGTCACCAATTGGCTGCAACACCACTGATAACTTTGTTTTTCTTAAAGTTAGAGAGAAGCCAGAAACACTTTCCTGTGACTAGCTGTGAAATTAAGTTCCATTTCAGCAGCATGAGTAGCTTTTTTCCTTCCAGCAGCTTTCAAAACCCCAGGAATGACACTATTTTCTATCCAAAACTGTGTCCAATTTAAATGAGTGATTTATTACAATTAATTCAAATGGCTTAAAGCAGATTTAAAAGAGTATTAAGTGCCTATGCTAAGTCAAATGCACTAATTATTTGAAGACAGTCTAATTGCTTTGACATGCAAAGTTTGTGAACATATAGGCTCAGGAAATTGAAAATCATCTTCCAGATACAACCAAGCACTTAATGATATTCCAGAAGAGTCATTTCAGCTTGAGAAAAAAATTAAGCTGTTTAAAACTAAATAGATTTCTATTTAAATCTCAATTTAACTTTTTAGATGGACCTTATTATTAAAGAAACTACTCACTTTAGCAATAAAGGAAGCATCTATAGAAGTACTTGTAGGACAATTGGTAAATGCAGTGATGTAGGAAGCAAAGAGGGAATTTTGCTGGAGGCTGCCGAGTTAGACAGGAGATGTTTGGTACAGATGCCTCCTCTGCTGGTGTGAATCCAGAGAAGCCCCAACATCAACTTTGTTCATCAGTCTCTGCTTCTGTACTGCAGATACTCAAAAGGAAGGCAGAGGGCAGAGAGGAGTAACATTTCGTAAAGTAAAAAATAAAAATAAAAAAGAACTTGAATTTTCCAGTACCTCCAGCACTATTCAATGCAAATAAAGGACCATGAGGAGACTTTTCTCAGTACAGAGAGAGCATCAAAGAAACCATGAACAACTGAGATCGCTCTAGACTAAGCCACTGTAACAATAGCTCAACTGTCTTGAAAAGGGATGAGATCTCATCTTCAAAGACCTCCAAAAAAGCCCTAAGTCCAGGAAAAAAACACTATTCTGTTCAGCAAGGCTAACTGAATCACCTGTGAGGAAATTTGAGACTTCCCTTCACTGCTGCTATCCCACATCTACAGTGAGTTGGCACCATCAATAAAACCTCGACAGCAGGGAATGCTCAGAAAGGTGGGAAATTGCCTTTACCCAAAAGCCTCCCTGGCAAAAAGAACAAAAATTCTGCCTGGTTTGAAGAGTAAGCAAATACTGACATCAAGTGGTGGAAGAGATCTTCCCTACTCCCTGTAGGATTTCCCTCCATTTGAAGCAGCAGCTTGCACGCTGCATCACCTCCCTCCATCTCTCTGGAGGTGACCACCATTCACTGAGTATTTCACCTCAAGACTTTTCAATTTGTTCCAACTAGGGGAAAAATGAAAACCAAAGGGTGAAATTATCTATTTGCCAGGAGAATCATGCTCATTCACATGGCAGCTGTCTATCACAACTCTTGACAGCCACCAGAGCAATGGGTAATGAACATTTTGCTCACTTCAATAACAATGATGGCTCCTCTCATTAACAGCACAATGCATTAGTTCTATAAGAGGGCTGATCCATCTGACTCAGACTAGGGATACCCAAGATTGAGAAGCACATCAAAGTGAAAGCTTACAGGAAATCAGATCTTTCCTAACACATTTCAGCTTACACCATGGGGCCAGAAGGAAGGTCATTCATGAGATTGAATTATGAAGGATTTAAAGTAGCATTGGAATAGGAGTTCGTAAATTCAATTGTTTTTTAAACATTAATGGGAAAACTTTTCTCTGCTATAACAAAAAAACCACATTAGAGGTAGTGAGGTACCCAAGACCTTTTAATTGGCAGTGATGTTGCATAAAACCTTCATCCTGGCCCATCATAATTGGGCCCAAAGTCCCTTGAAGCTAATAACAGAGATGGTGGTTTTATGATTTCTTATAAATAAGACACTTTTTCTACCTGAAGCTTCAACAATGCTCTGTAGGGGAAAGAAACATAGACTCTCATTTAAAACCAATTAAAGATCAGTCATTCCATGTGATCACTAATTGTACTCTATTGAGGTGGCATTTGTTTTCCAGCCTCATACAGTGTCATGAATATGGAAAAGCTCTAAATTATCCTTTGGTGGAATGATATATTTCTTACTCTCATACACCAATGAAGCCATATGATACACAAATTACAATTGTCAAATAGCATTTTAATGCCTGTGAGCAGCTCCAAGTTCCGTAGCTTTCCAAAAGCTAGGACCTTGACAATTAGAAGAAAGATCACAAGTTGCTTTGCCTTCTCCTTCTGCAATACAAGATGTCAAGCCTGGATCAGCTGAAAAAAGATAATTACCTTTCCCCTTCTACCCAAAGTAACAGCTTTTTCAAAAGGAACTTAGAAAAAAAAAAAAGCTATCACTGCTGGTTGCAAGATAATTAAACATTGAAAATTGCCTGCCTTGGCCTTGATGTTGTAGGAAAAACACTTAATTCACAGGCTAATTATATTCCTCCTCACAGACACCATCTTCTCTGTCCCCATTCCCAGCATTCCACAACAGTATGAATCTCATGAATTCTTTAGGACTGAGCTGAAATACATCCAGTTCATAAGCCTAAGGCCACCTTGGGAGATCAGACCTCAAGACTAAGCCCAAGGCAGCAATACCCTCCCAGGCCTTTCACACGCATATGGAAGCACATTTTCAAAGGGCTTCCTAAGGCCACTCTCTCTTAAAATACAAAAGCTGCACCACACGTAGCTCTGCAGCAGTGCTCTGCAGTAAGTATTTACCTGCCACCTACAGTGGTTCCACTGAGGGGCATTGAGTAGAACATCTCATCTGAGCACTGACCCATCACCCAGAAGGACAAGCAGCCCCAAAGGACTTCAGAGATCCAAAAAAAGATTTTGCATCCACCCCATTGGAGCCCCAGCTTCAGCACTTGATGCTGGACACACAACACAGGCATCCTTCTCAAGCACAGAAATGTTTTTTTGGATTATTCTTCTTCTGGTTATTCATAGTTCAGGAGCAGCTGCTCATTGCTCTATGGCCAAGCCTGATACCCTGCTTCTAGCTTTACGTTATTTCTGACAGTACAGCTAATTACAGAATGGTGTGGGTTGAACCTTCAAGATCATCTAGTTCCAACCCCCCTGCCATGGCCAGGAACACCTCCAACCAGACCAGGTTGCTCAATGCCTCATCCAGCCTGGCCTAAAACACCTCCAGGGATGGAGGGGGCATTCACGACCTCTCTGGGCAACCTCTTCCACTGTCTCACCACCCTTAAAGGAAAGAACTTCTTTCTTAGAGCCAGCCTGAATCTCCCCTCTTCCAATTTGCATCCATTACTCCTAATCCTGCCATCCTGGACCATATTAAAAAGTCCTACCCCAGCCTTCCTGTAGGGCCCCTTCAGCTATTGATAATCATTGATAATAATTCACATCGCTTTGCATTTCACAAATAAATTATGACCTGTATTAACAACACAGACTTCTGATTTCTGTCTTTTCTAATGAACAGTTACACGAGTTTTGCCTTAGATAAGGAGCTCTTGTATGCCCCAGTTAAGTCACAGCTGTAGGGTTAAATGAGTACCCTGATCTGATCTCCCTGTATAGATACTGCATCAGGCTACAGGTAATACTGCATCAGCAGTTCCACTTGAGTTTATTTCTTTAACCAAGTGCTATAAAACACTGACAGCAAAGAGAAAAACAACATTCAGGGGGAAATATTTAAAAACAACAGCCCTGTGGAGATCACCAAAAGGGTTTTATTTTAACTAGCTTCACAATAGTATTTTTCAAACTTCAGCACTTTCTTACCAAGCTACCCCTATTTCCTGAATTTATAGGCTAAACTTGTCAAGAGGAGAACAACAAAAAACACTGAGAGGATAATGATATGGAAGAGTTCTGAATTACAGTCAGTTCAGCCCGGTCCATGATTTATTTTTAGAAGACATATATTTAATCATCTATTGTGTTAATTTAGAAATACCTGCTCATACTTCCCATTCATTCCCAAAGTCACATTGCTTTGCAGAGTTAAGACAGTATTTTTTTTTCTCCACTGAATATATTAACTCCTATTACTACTCTCACAGGCCCTTGGGTATCACCAGTTTAACATTTCTTCCAATTTCCACTGATATCTCACTGCTCAACTATGTAGTCATTAACAGAACTGAACTCACAAAAAGTAATCCTATTTTACCAGGGTGACCTCATTTTTATGTAAAAGTGCCTAGACTGAAATGCAGTCAGGACCAATCCAAAGCAGATAAGCCAATCTTTGAGGCCTGTCCCTTCTGACACATAAGCAAGCCCCAATTCACACCTTTACTCCATATGACATTTCAAAGTAGGGGACTTAAGGACAAAGCCCTCAAATCCTTTTCAGTTCACTCACCGAGAGAAAGTAAAAGCCAGGACAGTCTGCAGTTCCCTCATGAGCACAGCAATGGTTTCTCATGCTATCAGCAGTGGTAACATGCTGCTCTGCACTGATAGTAATTTGCCATTAGCAAGGGAGACTGAAATAGCAAAACTTCTTTTCTAATGTCCATAGATGATAAGGGGCAATATTAAGAACAAACTGGTCATCTCTCATTTTAATTTGTTCTGCCCACAGAATGTTCCCTTCAATGAGTGTAACCATATGTTCAGATGAACTCACTCAACAGCTAGTGCAAGCAAGCATGGACTGCAGGAGCTGCCTGGCCCAAAAGTTGTACTGAAAAGCTGAAGTCACTGATAAAATTAATATACTGGATGGGCAGTTCCTAACTCAAGATTGTCAACTCCAATACAGACCCAACATGTCGAAAGAGGTTCTTGCATGGAGAAGGCATTCTGTGTGCTACCTCTTCATTAATCTATTAAAAATACAATAGGATAATCATTAAAACTGGCTTCTTAAAATTCAAAGCGATGAAGCCAACAGCAAGGTCAAATTTTGAAAGGAGAAATCAAAGAAACTACGTCAGCCAGTACAGATCCAGAATAACTTTATAAACATCCTGTATTGATTGAGATCTTATAAAAGTGAACAGAGAAGGATCTGTGACAGCCATTTCTGTTCTCAGGTGCTGCAGGTAGGAAGCAAACATCAAGTTGATAGGAAATGGTTTAAGACTGGCTTGTGGGTATTAAATATAATAAAGAACTCAGAATTTAATGTAAGAATTCTTCTTATAAGAAACACAAATAAAGCAGAATTGAAATGCAACTTTAAAGCTTTAAAAGTCCTCAGCAATTGTTCTCAACAACTACTTAACAACAGAAGTATCTCACAAGTGCCCAAAGGAACACAAGCAAACAGCAAAGAGAACAACAGAAAACTCAGTTAATTTACTACATTGTTTTTTTAAAAATCACATAAGTGTGTATAATGGCATCCAGACATCAAGCATATGGATCTTAGAGTTCCTCAGAGGCTTCTGCTGCAGCAAGAACTGGGCAGACATTATTTATAAGCCCATTAAAAACATCAGTGAAACAGTACAAGGATTGAACTGAAACATCAGCAAGTTTGCCATTGCTGCTCTTGTGGGATGCTGAAAACTCAAGTTCCTGCATGGGATGATTTTCAGATACAGTTGGAGATTCATAAAGAATCCCCATCCTGTTTCTGACACAGTCCTTTGGACTTCATTGAATTTTGAAGGTTTTCAGGAGCTGAACAATTACTACACCTGCCAAAAGCATGTTGTATTTATCAAGTACACATCTTGAGGAAAATGGACTTGCTATTCTGTCAGAGATTGCAATTAGATTTTAACCATTGGTGTAGAAATGGCATTTTTTTCCTTCCAGTTCATTGCTTGCTGGCCTAAAGGGTTATTCAGAGACTGTATGTTACATCCCTCAAAAATTGTGGGTGTAGCAACTGCTTATTTAAAAAGAAAAAAACAAACCAACAAATCTGTTGGTATGGTTTGAATAAAAACTCATTTTTCTATGGGAGTTTGTGTTATGATGAATCTTTATCTTGCTCAAGATTTAAAAGAAGCACCTGACTGGCAAATAGCAAATGAATTGAGCCCTCTTGGTTTAAATTTTTATGAGGTATAAGAAGCCTGCAGTGAGCTTGGAAGTCCACAGAAATCCTACAGACAATGCTAACATTAGCAAGAGACACCAAACAAGGGGCTAAGAAGGACTCTGCCTAGGATCGAATGGCAAGCTTCAAAGTCCAGGGATCTCTATGCATACCTCTCATTCTGCATAAAAAGTTAAAGGCTGGGGCTGACTTAAAGGTCAAAGAGAACCTTTGGTTTAAGAACAGCCAAAAGCTGCAAATAAAAGTACATTTGAAACCACTTAACATTTAAGATTGACCTATAATTACTGTTGCTTATTCTGCCTGGTAAAAGGAATGACCTGTCCCTCTCAGGCACCATATGAGTTGGAGGAGTCATCTGAGGAGATGCAGTATTTCCCTCCTCTGCAGAAAAGAGAGGCAATTCCCATTTCATGTGTGAAAGCATGTCCTGTGCCAACACAGGATGGACACACTCACTGGAAATTATCAGGATTGATGAGCTGTGCAGGGCTGGCTCAACTAATGGTACCTGAACTCAGGTGACACAAAAAAAACTGGGTCATGAAGCAAATAAAAAACATAAAACTGTTTGGAAGGGCACATTTCTTCAGGAAATGTATCCTCAGGACAATGCTGCATTTTAACTGCATAACAGATCAAGCCTTGCATGCAACTGACCAACCCAGACACTCTTACATGTTCCTTCAAGAGAGCATCAGGAGGCACTTGGACTCCCATGGTCACACACTCCTCAGCAGAGTATGTTGTTATCATCTCGCCTGGTTTTGCTGACATCCAAGCAGGGACACACAATTCTTCCCTATCTGGCTTCTAAGAAGCTCAGACAAGCTCTGGGAGAAGCTGTCACCGAGTTCTTTTTTGCCAGGAGTAGAGTTTTGCTTTTGAATTCACACCTTCAAGGGCTCCCAGAGGCATCACATCACTCTCAGTTACAGCAGGGACTGTAAGAGTGATCAGGAACACTGCACTCCATGGCCTCCCAGACAAAAACAACAGTATATCTTCTTTATTCTGTGCAAAGCCATAACAAATAAAACATCTTCCACAGATCTGAGGAGTATGCTCCCAATTACAATGAAACCCACCTCAAATAACCAAGAAGGAAATAAAAAGAGGCTGGACTTATGAATCTGTCACATACTGTTAGACAGCTCTTGAAGACACTGGAGCATAACTCATTTCCCATCACAACAGTTAATCTCTCATAAGGCTAATACCTAAACACCAATGGTTTTTGCTCAGTAAAAACAGAGAAGAGCAAGCCCTGTATGTATTACACAATCTCCACCTTGGGATGAAAGTGATGTGATTGTTTTCATTAACCTTTCATTCTTATAAAAGGGCAAAAATCAATAACAAATTTATTCAGGCAAGTGAAAGGCAATTTCAAACAATTCCACAAGGGATTTCATTTCCATCGCTTTTTTTTCCCCTCCCACAAATTCTAATAAAAAATAATATGATCTGTCCAAATGTAAGACAAATATAAAAAGCAAGATACTGTCAGCTCCTCAAAGGCACAGAATGAAACTGCCTTTTTGTGGTTGGATAATTGTCTTACTAAAAATATTGCTTTCTTTCAAATCCTAAAGCAAGGCTGCAAGGCAGTGTCTTATCACCAGTCTGCGGAACACTTTGCTGCACAGAACTGAGCTGCACTCTCAAATAAAGCACCTACTGTATTTATTTTTTCCTATTACAAATCAAGCAATTTCTCTTCAGTGCACTTTGCCCTCCTGTGCTCTGAAAAGAGACTAACATCACATGTATTTTGAGGCACTTTCCAACTTTGCTACTCCTGTTATATAGTCCAAGGCATTTAGCCTTTTAAAGAGTTGGCTTTGAATTCACACTTTCTAACATCTGACAAAAGCAGTGATAAAAACCCACAAAGTGAGTCATCAGCACCTCCACCTCCAACAGAGGACTGAAAAATGCTGAAAAAGCATGCTACATTATTAATAACTGTTGACTTTATTCAGCTACTTTAACTTCAAATATCTTCCCATGAATCCTCAATGCATCCTTCCATGGTTTCTGCACAAGGCAGACCTAGCCCAGAACTCTGGGCCCACTGGTTTCCTCAGTCCTAGAAAAACCCAACACAGTGTGTATTTTTCATTATAGAAGCCTTTATAAAAATCCTTTAAATATCCCACAGAAACAGTTCATTTTTCTATAGGTGACTTTTTACTATAAGTGTTAAATTTCCTACTGATTTTTATTCCTTTTCCTGCTATGATGCCATGGGAGAGCCTGAGGGTAGTCACAATTCATCACAGAACTCTGGGAAACCTTGTGAATTGTTTACACTGTGTGAGGAAGTCTGACTCACTCATATCATGTATATTTCCATACTGAATATTCAGCATCAGTCACATCTCTCCAGTGCCAGAAACAGGTCATTAACTTTTCTTTTTTTTTTTTCTTTTAATTACTAAGTCAGACAAATTTATTCTTTTCTTACTTTGAACAGGAAAGACACAAGTTCCCAATTAACTCCATGTTGAGACGCATCACTGTCACCAGGCTTGAAAACTCTCCCAGTCAGCAGGCTGAAGTTCAAGCAACCATCTTTCCTGTTTCTAGGCCTCACTATAGCTGTTCAGCTGCACACACAGAGAAACCTTGGGACAGGCATCCACAAATAGAATGGTTTGGGTTGGAAGGGATCTTCAAGATCATCTAGTTCCAACCCCAATGCCATGGGCAGGGACACCTCCCACTACACCAGGTTGCTCAATGCCTCATCCAGCCTGGCCTTAAACACCTCTAGGGACTGAGGGGGCACTCACAACCTCTCTGAGCAACCTCTTCCAGTGTCTCACCACCCTCACATAAAAGAGCTTTTCTTCAAACCAGTCTGAATATACATTCTTCCACTTGGCATCCTTTACTTCTACGATCTTGTACCCTATTAAGAAGTCCTACCACAGCCCCCCCTTCATCAAAAAGCTTAATCTTCTTCCCTTACACCCGGGATTATAACAAAGGAGAATATAATTTTAACTTATCTGTAGAGAGTTACTCACCATCAAGTTCCTTTGTCACCAAAGTTGAGCAATTGCTGCAACAACCAGGAGGAAACAGTTTCTTCTATAATTTTTTTTTTTTTTCAGATGA
Source organism: Turnix velox (assembly GCA_013400935.1). Lineage (NCBI taxonomy): Eukaryota > Metazoa > Chordata > Aves > Charadriiformes > Turnicidae > Turnix > Turnix velox. The sequence continues at coordinate 282,412 of VZTY01005814.1, forward strand.
CACTCCACTAATCCCATCTCAGCTTCTTCTGGTCTTCATTCTCCCATAATAGTCGCTGGGAAAACAAAACAAAATGCTGGAGAACCAATTCCCTTTCTTTTCATCTTATTTTTGATCTCTGCATCATAAAATGCACTCAATTTGCTAAATGTGTTTCATCAAAAAGTGTTAATATTTCAGTATCAGATTTAAATACTCATATCCCTCCGTTTTATCTTTACCAGCTGGAACATTATCAACATTTTATTTTTCAAAGAGAGGTGGGCAGAGCTATTTACCCTGCAAACACACCTTCCCCCTACAAAGATCAGGTTATGTAGATGAAAGGAAAAGCTCATCAGCACTGCAGTATTTGAAGTTTGATTCCTACTGGCTAATGGTGCAGAAGAGACCTGTACCACAGCCTAAACATTTTCCTGTGGGACTCATCACAAAGAGCAGCTTGGTCCACTCATACTCCCAGGAAATTCTGTGTTTTTTGATGATGTGAAGTATGCACACCAAAGATCTCACTTAGAGATCAGGTGAAATACTGCTCCCTACAAGCTGTTTTAAAGTCTTCATAGAGCACCAGGTCCAAGCACCATGGAGGACAGGAGCTCTGCCGTTTCTGAGGATAGCAGATCTCTAGGGAAGTCTTCAGGGGATACCATGGGTCCTTCAAATACATCAGCAAAATCGAAAGCAGAATCTATCATGCCACAGCACTAAAAAAAAGTAAATTATCTCTTTATTATAGCCTTTTGCAGGGCTTTGGCTGTGCAGTATTTTATCACCCGAGTCCCAATTACTGGAAAGGGCAAATTTCTTAAACTGTATCTTATACAAACCACCCAAAAATGAAGTTGGCAGGTGTTATCTTCTAACCATCTCGTTGTGAAAATTGACATCTAATGACCTAGTCCTCTTCCATCAGCTCAGGAATATGACATCTCTATGAGGATGGCTGCCAAATGCACGTCTGTGTTTGTATATTTACAATGCCAGAGTCTAAAAGTTTAATTAACGATGACACAGATGAAAAGGCTAAGTGCAAGCAATGGACAATTTAATACTGCTTACTGAACAAATTCCTTTTTCAGCTCCAATTTATCCCTAGTTTTGTTGCTGCTGTACAAGTGAAACACTACACACTGATCAGAAACATCTTTGCATACCATAATACATTACAGTAAGTGCACTACAGAGCAGCACTTCATACATTCCAGATTTTTACCTGGAAAAACAGCAAGTGAGAGTGCAGAACCTAAGTCCAAGCACACCTGATGAAATACCACTTTTCCACATTCAATAAAAGAAATTGAAAAATAATCTATAACCTAACTGTCAATTCTCTTAGAGATAAATCTGTCATCTTCCTCATCCTAAGCCATAAATTTTTGATAAATTTTATCATTTGACCTCCTAATGGAGGATTTGTGGCATTTGAACCATAAATCAATAGTGTGTTATGAAACACTGGCTCGCTGCAGCAGTTCTCTGAAATGACACACTCAAGAAAGATTGGATTTGCTAGAAGGAGTATCTGTTTTCCCTTTTGGGACAGATAGCATCTGACATTCAGCATCACTTTCAGTTTAACCACAGCAAAGAAGCCACCTAAACTCTCAGTGACAGACTCAGGGTGTTAGAGCTGAAAAGGAAGGTAAGCGGAAAAAGAGGAACAATTTAAAGAAATGCACTTGGACTGTAGAAATGTGGAGTTTGGTTCCTAATGCTGCTGCCTAAGACATCTTACTGGACATCAAATAAGACATTTCCTCTTCCCATGTCCCTGCTTCCTCCACAAAGGGTTGCAGTCAATTTCCCACTCAGAACAGCAAACCTGTCACTAACTAGCTCCAGTAGCAGACAGATCTCCTATATAAAATAAATTACTATCAGTAGAACATCTAAGACACAAGACAACCCTCATTAACAGATAGACTCATTAAAAGATTTCTCAGGGAAGCTAAATATCAAACAGGTGTGAAGTTGAAATGGCCCAAGGAAGGCCAAAGCCATTTTGGGATATGCTGGAGTTGTGCTGAGAGTGTAGTGAAGTCAGAGTTGACTCCATACTAAGAAACAGGCTGTTAGCAACTCAGCACCTTCCACTAGCAGCCAAGAAAGAAAAAACTAACAAAAAGTCACCATAAACTTCAGAATGAGGTTAACAATGCCACTGGAGAGCTTATTAGACTGTCTCTGCTTTGACTTTTTTCAGAAGAGGGAGTGGTGGGGAGGGTTGGATTAAAGAGTCTTGTTTATGAATTGACAATTTTTGCTTTGTGGAACAAGATCTTTCTCTGAAAAAACAAAAATTCCCCATTCAGGCTGTTCTCATTCTTTTATGACAGTAGCATCTCCGGTTCTTTTTCTATCACATCTATAATTTATTCCATTATTTGTCTGGTAAATTCACATCAGTTTTCCAGACGCGATCTCACCATGTTCATCTACACTCTCAGTGTATCACAGACTGGATCTTGCCAGTGGTGTCAAATATCTGAACAAGGAGAAATATTTCCCAGTGCTTTGTTTGGAGAGAATACAGCCATCAGTACAGTTTAGGAGCAATGTGCTGCCCCCAAGGCACCTCTATCACCAAATCTTTAAAATACCAAACAGCTGTTTCTTCAACCTCTTACATCATTTGTTCTCCCCAACACAAGAGCCACCCATTACTCAGCTTCTTTTAACTCCCACCTCTTTTTTTTCACCCAAACCCTGACCTGACTGTAATCTTCTCTCTTCTCTATGTCTATGTCTAAGATTTCCCTGACACTGTGAGTTTCCACATTGTCTCCCCAACTGCTCTCAGCTGGAACTGCTGGCCACTTCATAAATGTATTTTAAAACCCCACATTTTTAGCCCTGATGACTTAGTTTTCTCTTCGTTCCCTGGAGAGACAAACCTTCAACAAGCACCCTCAGACAGCTACAAACAGTCCATCATATCATACCAATAGGATGTCCCACACTGATCCCTATGGAATAAAAATAAAGCAAATCCTGCAGGAATGCTTAGCCTGAAAATAATGGACTCTAAAAAGATAAACCAGGAGAGAATTTAAACACTTCTTTATGGTGGCACATTAATTTTGCTTTAAAGAACTCATTGCTTCCATTAGGCCTCTTCTTCCTACAAGAGACACTCACATCAAAAACTCTCCAGTAAATTGCTCATCATTTTCCAGGCTCCCATTCAGTGCTGGAGCTATGAAATAACAGCCCATTGCAGCAAATAAGCCTTTACTCACCATAACGATGATGTGCTGTAATTTGCCCAGGGACTGTACTACCAGATGGCAAACCTGTAACTCCACATGCCAGCCCTCCATTATGCATTCAGAGATTCCTCAGAAAAAAAATTAATTTGTTTCTTTTCACATTTGGAGGCTTTAGCTAAGAGAAAATTCATAGGAGGTTCATGAAAACCCTGATTTCTTCTTGGAAGGGAATTGCCAACACTGACCTGAGCTAAATGCCTGTTGTTGGCATTGCAGGAAGAGGAACACAGGCCAAGAAAAGCCTGAGCCACCAAGAACACCCTGGCAGCCTGCAAAGCTCCAGTGTCACTACTTGGCTTTCCATCACCACGTCCCTACCCTGGGCACCACAAGATCTGCTTTTCCTTCTCCAACCTCATCAACTTGGTACAAAGCATCAAAACAGATTTCAGACAGGGTGCTCTGTACCATCTCCTGGGAACAGGTAGTAAGGGAACATGCAGCCTTAAAGGGCACTTCCAGGAACGTGGATCCCATTGGCTTCTACTTCTTGTAAGGGTTATATGTGGGAATTTTCTTTAAGCACACAGGAAAAACCCAGCATCAGAGCTGCTGTCATGGCTCCTTAATTAACTGAACTCCTTTTAAGGGAGCCTACAGAAAGGCTGGGGTAGGACTTTTTAATAGAGTACAGGATGGCAGAACCAGGAGTAAAAGAATCAAATTGGAAAAGGGTAGATTTAGACTCTATAGAAGAAGGAAGTTCTTCTCTGTGAGGGTGGTGAGATGCAGGAATAGGTTGTTTAAGGCCAGGCTGGATGAGGCATTGAGAAACCTGGTCTAATGGGAGGTGTCCTTGCCCACAGCAGGGGGTTGGAACTAGATGATCTTGAAGATCCCTTCCAACCCAAAGCACTCTATGATTCTCTAACCCATATAGAGAACAGCAGCTTAGAAATATTCAAGGATCCCAAAACCTCAAAGCATGTCAATTTTTTAGATGGTAAAAAGCTGCATTTCACAGCACAAGGCTGCCAAGCCTTATCTTCTCATTTGCTGCCAAGGCAAAATTCAAGTGCAAGCTTAAAGCCCAGCAGCATACCTCATTCCCACTTCAGTGAGATGTGAGGGAAGTTTCCTCAGAACTGCAGTCTTCTGCAGAAAGTAACTCAGATTGTGGGATCCAAAATGCAAGCCCATCAATAGCACAGGCGGTTTCTAGATACTCATCCCCAAGAGGAAGAGGATATCACAGAATCACAGCTGGGACTGTGAGAATTCAGAAGAGCTCATCTGAATTCATCTAAATGGGAAAAAATTTTGAATTAGTCCAGGGAAGATAGTAGTCATTTATGCTAATGCCAGCCCTATGGGAACATTGCAAGTTAGAGACTATGTTAACAGATATCTTGCTGCCTCCCAACAAATAAAATGCTCATATCTCTACAGCTGTAATATTGAAGCTTTGTAGTAATTTTTCCTGATTAGTCAAGATGATGTTGAAAGACAATTTTGTATAAGTGACCAAGGGAGTGTATTTTTTAACTCCACTACACAACATTTAGCCCTAAGAGCACACATATTTAATTGTGCATCTGCTTCCAGCCACACTGCATTATTACACAAGCCGGGCATTTTTACATCCTTTTAACATCATTCTAAGACATTTGTGTGCAATTACTAGGGTTTGTAATACCATACTACCAATTGCATACAGATCATTATTCTCTCCCTGTGACAATAAAAGGATAACCCAGGAGGTTGAGTTTATTCTGAAATTACTGCATCCCAAGAGCCATCACCACAAATACAAGAGGAACAAAAAATAGCTTGGTGGGACCTTGACTTGCTCCAGGCATTGACACATTTGCCAATACTATAACCTATAAAGTGAGCTTTCTACCACATGTTTTTTAAATAAAAAAAAATTTAAGTAGAGAACTCCAATCAACAGTGGAGACAAACCTTATTTTTGGTGTGTACCACCGTTTTCCCTGCCTGTCTATTGCACCCTTCTCCCAGTGCTCACAAGCAGCAGCCATCTGGCACTTCCTACCATGCTTGGTAGCATCCCTTTTCTTCCAGGCCAAAGGAGTAACATCAATTGTGTCACCTCTAGCAAAATCAGGGCAAGGAAAAAGCTGAGAGCACTCAAAAGCACAGCACAAACTGGTACAGCACTTCCACAGCACTTCCTCTGGCACAGGCACAGAGAGCCTGTAACTCCATCATTTCACACTTGCTACCACTGAGGTTCACTAAAGACATTCAGTATTTTTAATCAAACCTTTCTGCCCCAACAGAGCTTGAGAGACCTAAGCTTATACTTTAATGCAAATTTTCTTGGGATTCAGAGATTGCCACCTGCATCAAAGGAATTGAAATAGCAAATGCCTGCCCAGCACCTAATACCAAGCTTTAGCCTTAAATCAGCAGAGCACTGCATTTGATACAATCGTTTATACAACTATAAAAATAATGTATATTATAAATTATGGAAATGTGCGTGATACACTGAGGTTTGTAAACACGCTGGAGTCGTAGAGTGGCACAGGGAGAACAGAAATGGGAAAGATACAGCTTTATAACCCTTTAAAGTTTTGTTTGGCTGCAATCAGGAAAACATAAACCAATACATTAAGGCTTGGTCCGGGAAGAATATCAATTCCCACACAATAGCTGTTTGCACTGCTGAAAAGTTGCAATTCTTTTAAATGAAGTGTAACAGCAGTAATTGTGTTTCTCTGAGTGAGCTAAGAGGCAAATGGCGCATGAATCAATAACAATGTGGCTTGTACACCATTTATCTCTTTGCACCATCCACGAGAAATCCAATGGCATAATTGCATTATTCACAGCCTGTGGAGGGCACAGAATAATCAGACTCCATTAGTACAATATTCACCCCTCCTGCAAAGGCCTGATATCCACAAAAGGGGCATCTGGAGGACCATCAGCCAAAGCTTTCACTAATAATGGGATCCAGCTCTCCAAAACTACCAGCACTGCAAAAACAGGGTTTAATTCCAACTATCCATGGGCTCATTTCCATAAATACCTTCAACAACTCATTTTTTAAATGATTCGAAGCTTTTAGCAGGCATAAAGGTGTTAAAAATAAAAATTTCATGCATATTACAGTTTTTTAACTGTTTGGGTTTTGGTACAAATTGCCCACTTCTTTAGAAACCAACCCTAATGGAGCAGCTACTCACAGATGTCCCTACAACTCCAGGCGTGTTTCTTAGCCAGGAGGGATGCCAAGCACTCTCTCTCTCCCAAAAGAAGTTTTACAACCTTACACTCATATTTTTGGAGGCCATCTGCAGCTCAAGCCTGTTTGCCACACTGTGTTGCCTCCCAATCCCTTGTCATGTCATAATCAAATAAAAAGTATGCCTGAAAAATTCAACACAAATTGTTCCCTTCATTTGTCATGGAAAAAGAGTATCCCAAAGACCCCACTGTACCACAGGCAAGGAAATGTCTCCTCGAAGCACAGACAGGCAGGTTACAGGTTTCTGTCTGTGAAAAAAGAGAGGTATTGCCTTATACATCCTCTTCTGCCTTGGGATTATCATTTCTATAGCTGACCTGTTTAATCCCGTGGCCTGGTTTGAAGTAAAATAGAGCAAATTTTCTTGTGTGTAACTTCACTTTTCAGCTCGGCCTCTTCTGTCCGACTGAACTCTGAAATTAACAGCACACTGTTAGTTGTTGGCTCTCGGACTGATAATACCTGATTATACCAAGCAATAGGATGAAAGAGACTTATTTTCATTTATTCCTACACCAATCAAGGTCAAATAATTCTTTCTTTGCCCCCTTCCCCCCAGGGGATGGAAGCAGAAAGACACAGAGAGGTACCACCTGAAGGCAGGAGAGGACAGAGCAGGTGACCCAACATTGACCAACTGGAGTATTCCATCCCCTCTGCCTCATGCTCAGTACAAAAGCTGACAGATCAAAAGCTCAGCCTTTTCCTTCAATGGCCAATGTCTGTCTAGGAAAGACTACCTGTCCATCTGCCTTTAATCCCCATCCCAGCTCTCCTGATTCCAGATCCACCATCCAGCTCCTGATCATCACTGGCCCCAGTCTGGGACCTTCCCTGTGTCTGCTGGGGACATGATACTCATCCTGGAAGCTTGATATGGTTTTGTATACACTGTATACCTTTTAATCTTTCCCCTTTTCATATTATTTATTATTTTATTAAAGTAGCTTAGAGTTTTTCTGAACTCAAATACCTTTATTCCTTCCTCTCCCCTCTTTTGAGAGGGAAAGGGGGGGCATCTGTTATTCAGAGGGGCCCTTTGGGCCTAACTTGGGACACAGCGATACCAGTTCGCTCTGGCTAAAGGTAGTTATCAGCAGGAAGGATTAGGGCTACATGATATAAAACCAGGATAAGAACCAAACCTTATACTGTGACATTAAACTGGCTTTATTACTAGCCCTGAAGGAAAAATAGAAAATGAAAAAATTAAAATAACCAGAGGAAAAAATACCCAGCAAGTGTTAATGGGCAGATGAAGACTTGAAAAAAATTTAACCGCTGAAGTCAGCAGATAGTTCCTAAGGATATCAATTTATATGTATTTTTAATACATTTCTAGTTTTATCACAATCATCACTCACAAGAGAAGATTTGAACTGCGTTGTTTTATAAAATGCTGAGTAGTAAAACAGACCCAAGATCTGGCAACACAAGCCTGCATGAAATGACAGAAAGAATGAGGAATTTTGTTTTGAGGCCACGCAAGAATCAAATCCAAAAGATCATTTCCTACACAGGGACACATTTCAAGACAAACTACTCTGTAAAACAGAGCAAGTTTAGTCAACATTTATCTATTGATAAAGTTGTTGAGGCACTGCTACTCTAGGCTCCCTGAGGATACAACCCCAGATAACCCTTGTTAAAAAAGAAGCCCAGGGAACTAGGAGGCACATGTAAGAAAATGTTCCTTTTTTCAATAGCCAACAGCAGCAACATTAAGAGGAGAGGAAGAATACATAAGAGGCAGCATCTTACAACACACAACATATTTCACTTCAGTCCATGGAGATCACACAACAGAGCAGGAGGAAAAAAAATCAACTACAGATACTCTGCTCATAATAAAATAGCTTTTCTTAAATAGCCCAGTAGTTTTTTTGCCATAGACTCTGCTACCAGGCCTTTTATGCAACCTCAATATCTTAGTAACATCAATCTCCTACATAGACAGATGAGAGGGTCCTTCCTACCATCAAAATACAGTCTGAGATAAGAGTCTGCTGGCAAAGGAATAGACTGGAGAGATTTTTTTTGGGTTGAAAGGAACAGAGACTTTACTTTCATCCCAGGAGATATAGGGATTGTACCATCGTTTTCACTCTTACTTACATTCAGTATAACTTACTTCTTTTGACAATTTAAAGTCCAAGACTTCAGTGTGACACAGAGCAAGCTTATAAACAGGATGTTAAAGAAAATACTTTCCTGAGGAAGCTGAAATAAGTTTCTATGCAAGAGCAAGCCTCTGAATTCTTAATTCTGTATACTTCTTAGTTCCTTTTAGAACCTAAAATAAATACATGATCCCCTAAAAAAAAAAAATCTCCTTGCACTAAAAGGAAGCAGCACAAGAGCAGAAACTCAACTATTCCCATAATCCTGAAAGTTCACAAGCTCACAGTTGCTCCTGGCCCCTATCACAGGCAGGCCATGAGGTTAGCCAGGCTTGCGGTCTGAGCCAGCACAATAATCTCCAATTTATTTTTGTATTCCAGGCAGAGGACATAGACATATGTAGGACTTGACTGCAAGTACACAAAAGATAGCTCAAGGCAAGGCAAGAAGCTAATGCTGATATAACTCACTCAAGTGTGTGTGAACATTGCAAGTTCTGCACAGTGTCAATCCCCTTATGCTGGGAATTGTTACAGCCCATGGCTACAGAACACAGCCCCAGGAGCAATGAGCCATTTTTCAGGTTATCTAAAATCCCACACAGCTAACAGGCCATTGGTACACGGGTCTCAACACAAGGCTCAGCTGCTCTGGCCCAGAGAGCTGTGGGAAAGATAACATTTTGAATTATTTAAATCAATGCAGAGGAAGGCTTAGATGCACCTGAATTTATGAGCAGCACACATCCAACCGGATGTCAGACATGCTAAGTCAGACTGACATGAAGTAGGATAAACAGAAAGCAGAAGGGAAAGCAGCAAACATTCGCAGTTCCAGACAGAGACCCATGAATGAGGACTTCACTAGCAGAGGTTAGGCAAAACAAGATTTACTAGTCCAATAAAGATGCAAAACTAAATTGTTCTGACACAAGACTCCCTGTACACTGACTTCATTTTCACACTGAAGTTTCACCTAGAGATCACCCAGGATGTCCTTTGAAGTCAGGGTCCAAAACTAAGCCAGAGGTAGAGAAAAAAATCTCCCCCTTGCAGACTCACCTTAGCCACTACACACAGCTCTTCACCTGCCCATTGTGCCATGCCTAAATTTTTAAATACAATTCTTTCTTTCTAACTCCTTAGTATGAGTCTGGTATCTCAGGGACAGCAAATTCTGTGTTTCCAGCTCATGTTTCCTTTAGCAGGAGCAGCATGTAGCCTATGGATTAGTGTGTTTGAACTGTCCTTCCTTGTTATCATAACAATATAAGATCTACAGAGATTCAGCTGAAACCGTGAAGTTCTTTTACTCCATAATTTTCTTTAATTCCCAGTTCAGTTTTCTTGGGTATTATCCAAGCAGAAATCAGTGCATAAAAAGAGGAGAGGAGGGATTTTTCAAGTTAAATTTCTCACTAATATTTCCTTTCCTCCTACCTGTAGCAAATGGAAGTGGAAGTAATGGAACAGATGGCAATTACCATTAACTAATACACTCTGTATAACAAAGTTCATATCCTACCTGCTGCTGTGTGCAGGGTTATTATGGATTCTGTGACCTTTCAGCTCACATCCAACAGCTCTAGAACAAATGAGATTTGATGAATGCAATAAAATCTTCCACCTCCCCTGTATGGTTAAATCTACTTTAGGGAGTGCTGTAGCAGGAGGGCAGCTGAGCCCTACAACTGACACACCTGAAATTAAACTCAGTAGCAGAAATTCCCAGCATATCAATAGGCTGTTGGAAGAGAAGGCACCAAAGAATAAAAACAATTTTCAACGAAGTGGAAAATACTGTGAAGACTTCAGAAGTGGACCAGAGATTGTTCAGAAGCAACACATTCCATGATGCTGCCTACTGAATATAATTGTCTCAGGAAAAAAAGGGAAAGAACTGCTTCCATTCTCATTTGCAGAGAATAATTATGAGGTTTTTAAGTGCTGAAAGGACACAACAGTTCCCTCCAATCTGTGCCTTAACACTTGCTGAGATTTATAATAATCCAGCTTGGATAGCCAAAAGATTGACAATTCAGTAAATTGCAAACAATACTTCAAAAGAACCTCAAAAATTACACCAGCCTCAAAACATAAGCTGGTGACTCAGGACAGATTTGAGACTAAGTATCAGTAAGAGCATTTATAAGTCGGTAGGAAAATAAAACCATGGATTCTTAGAATAAAATCAGGCTGGTAAAGTGCATGTCAGACTTCAAGGGCTCTTTCTGAAAGAATTACATGCATGTTCCTGTAATGACAGGGACTGCACGTTCTGAATTGAACCCAGGAAGCCCCTAGACCTCTCTTACTTGCCATATAATTTGTTCAGACACAAGGAGTAACATTGTCATGTCCCAGTTGATAGTTTTCAAAGCAAGCTAATTTTTCTCCATCAAGCAGAGGCAATGATTACAAACTCAGAACACGACCTGATATTCATCTTAGAGCTAACATGCTTTTTCTTCTTTCATCAGATTTCAAGGAGAATAAAGAATAACAGGATTTAGCTACACCAGGTATTACATTAATGGCTTCTCCAAGGATAACACAGAGGGGGTTTTGGCATGGAAAGTCAGCAATTAACTTCCAACACTGCAATGACTTTAACTGCTGTTTTATGCAGTTGCTGCCAGGTCCTTATCATACAAAACCAGAAGCAATGAGGCCCAACAAAATAAAATTAACAACTTAAAAGGCTTCATATTCTTCATCAGAGAGCTTCTAAGAAACCAAGGGCTTTAGTGGAGCACATTTGCCTTTATTGGCATATTAATTGCAAAAAGACAGGGATGGTTCTGAGAGACTTGTCTATAGGAATAGTTTCAAAAGCCACTTGTTCCAGATTAGACTCAAAAGGGATTTTTAATAAGCAACTTGTCCAGTTAATAACACCAAAAACAAAGAATGCTATTCAGACCTACCATTGTCTGTTTACTTTGTCTTCCCTTGATTTCTCAGTGGCATTTGGTCACTGTGAAAAGGAAGAAAAGTAAAATAATTAAGCATGCTTTAAATCTTAGGCTGTTGCCTGCTTCTGCACTGGTCACAATCCACAGCAGCCCTGGTGAGATCAGCCACAGGCATATAAACAAGATTAATATTGGATGCTTTCAGATAGATTTAATACTCTTCAGGGTGGGCAGAGGGTTTCATTTGCATAATATTTTCTCTTTTAGCCTCAGAGCAACTAATGCAGCCACAAAGAAGGTGGTGAGAAGGGATGAAAATGCATTTGAACCTTTTGCCATGTAATCAAAAATAATAAAGGCCTAATTAAAATTTAACAGGTTTCATGGCAATCAAAACAAGTCACACTAGCTACAATGCCCGCAGATAAAACAGTCATTAAAATGCACTCAAAGACACACCCCTCTTCCTTCCATTAAAGGAACCTGAAAGCAACAAGTTAGAAACATCACAATGAAAGAATTTTATGGTGTTTTTATTAAATCTAAAAACGCATTCGTAACTATACTTGGTCTCAGTATATGCCCGCAATTCTATTATTTATTCATAATTATTCAGTGGCTTCTGAAAGGAGCCAAGAACAGCCCTGGAACTGCAGATTAAGGTGCCCTGCTGCTACAGCCAAGCTTTACTTCAGGCTCTGGTATATATCTAATTAGAACAGACTTAGGAGTAAAATCGGGCTTAAAAGCCAAGTGTGGGAGAGAAGATTGCTCTGATGGAGGAGGGAGGCTGAGAGCTCAGCAAGCAGAGACAGCACACAGGCCACATCCTGCTATGGTTGGGCTTCCACAAGCTGAAGTGGCTTGGAAAGACTGAAACATAGCTTTTAACTGCATAAAGGGGGTAGAAGCACCAAGAAAAATGAGCAATAGGCTGGAAAGAGAAGGATTAAATCTGGCAGAATCTACCCCTGGAATCCTCCAAAGCTTCTGGGGACCCAGAAGTAACCTGCAACCTGGGGCAGATGGGCTGCCAGGAGAGGTGAGGGCACCCCCGTGGAACCACCACATGGATTACACCCACAAAACTGTGAGAATCATGTCTTGAAGATCACCAAGGACTGAATTCTGCTTGTGTTCTGGATTGTCCATGTACAAACTCCAAGACAAAGATACTTGAAGAATTAGTGACAAAAGCATATTCTATAAATTTTTACTTCCATAAAACAGAATTAACTATCTGAAAAACATAAGCATATTTAAGTAAAAAGGCAAAAAAATCTCAAAGCAAAAACACCTGTATACATCTGCAAGGTAATAGAATCAACAAAGACTCATAAAGAACTAATTCTGCCAGATAACGTTTTAGTTAATGGAGTTATAAAACTTAAAGCTTAAGGGTAAAGAAGTAACTACCTCATTTAGCTACATCAGGTAGTCTCACCAAGTCATGCTTGACAGTTAATTCAAGTTGATGTGAGTGAAACATGGGCATTAGAATCTAAAAAATACATGGAAAAACTACAAATAAAGTGCTATAATACATAAAAAGTGCAGGAAAAGGGAAATGGTAAAGTCAGAGTTTTCTACAATCGTAATTAATCACCCAAAAGAGAAGTACCGGAACTCAAAACCAAATTAGCAGGCACTGCAGGGTTAGTCAAGGAAAGGCAAAGAGACCTAATGATAGAAACATTGCCTGGAAAAAAAGCCATCATTGGAAAGATGCAGACATGTTTTTACTGAAATCAGCATGAATTTTGCCACAACTGAGATTGTGGCAGTACACAGCAGTCAGTAATTCCTCATGACTTTGCAGCACCACTTACTTTAGAGATGAAAACGAGCTAATCAAATTCAGGCTGTGTCTGCACAGGCATAAAGGTACACTGCAAGAGAGATAACAGTGTCAGAGCCCCAGCACAGCCAAAACAAGGCTATTTGGTAATTCTCAGCACTGTTTCCAGGATGGCAACAGCAGCATACAAAGAGCCGCAGCATCAGCAACACAGGGAAACTTCTGGGAGAGCTGGCTTCAGTCTGACTCTGCTCAGCAAGGCAACAATCACACTGCACAAGCTGCAGCACCCACTGATTGATGCTTGAAAGGTTTTGTTGCTTCATGCTGTACTAACATCATTTTAGGGGCCATCAAATGAAGACAACCCAGGAAATGTGTAGGACTCCAGGGAAAGCTTTCTGATTATCTCATCTATCAGGCTCACAAGGAAGAGCTGTTGAGTTCTCACCATGTAAATTTTCCAACCCAATTGTTTCAAAATATTGCAATAAAGGACAATATATTTTTCTTTTCTTAGAGGCTTGATGACCTGAGCACATTTTCGTGTCCTTCTGCATGTTTAATTTGCACAATTCTTCCAAAAAAGGCAGAGTGAGACCCAGGGTGAAGAGAGCTGGGAAAAACAACAGGAAAGAGGCACAGGGGAGCAAGACTGAGAATGAACCAACTGAATTCAAGAAAAAAAAATAAGTAAAATCAAAAGCCTTTTTTCAAGTCAGATCTCCATCTATCCTACACCATGGCACTGCCATTCATGGCACAACCGAATTGTGTTGCATGGTGCTTTAAATTTACAGACTTTTTCTGCACAAACAGCCATGTTTTTGAAGCATTTTTGAGAGTTGCCTTGAGAATTTATGATGTGCTCAGCAGTTTGTCTGAATCCATGAGATGAAAGCCAGGGGACAGAAAAAGGGACTTAATTAAACTAAATGTCACAGGGCAGATCTTTCCTGGGAGATATCTAGAGTTTCTAATTTATAGTACCATGCTCTTGCAGATAAGACCTTACAGAAACAAACAAAGTCTGCACTGCCACATATTTCACAACTGCAGCGATGCTGAGAGCGATTTCTCTTCTTGTGTTGAGCTCCTTGAAATCAAAGGAGCTGGTATAAAAGTGTGACCTTAGCATAAAATTACCTCTGAAAACTCCTTAAGGTATTTCTAGATGTTTCTTACTTAAATTGTTCATTTATGTCAGACATCTAGAGACCCTCCACAACATCCATCCGGGTGGCTCCTGCCTAGCTGTCCTCCAGAACAAGGGGAAATTACAACCTTCAAGAATTTAGAAGGCTTTTGAGCAGCATCAAGAAATCTTCACATATTTATACACAAGAGCTCAGCCTAAATAAAGCTTCAGCAGAATTAGACTTGACATTTTATTTGTTTTCAAGATTAACCAAGGAGAAAAAGAACCTTAATCCACAGCCATCTTCCCTTACACTAATACTATAGAGACCTCAGGAAGGTAAACCCTAAACTGAGCATCCTACTTCATCATCTAATTGAGACAAGATGGTTTCCTACTGAATCATAGGAAGGTTTGGGTTGGAAGGGACCTTCAAGATCACCTAGTTCCAGCTCCACTGCCATGGGCAGGGACACCTCCCACTACACCAGGTTGCTCAATCCAACCTGGCCTTAAACACCTCCAGGGATTGAGGGGGCATCCACAATCTCTCTGGGCAGCCTCTTCTAGTGTCTCACCACCCTCACAGCAAAGAGCTTCTTTCTTCTTTCCAGCCTAAGTCTCCCCTCTTCCAATTTACATCCATCACATATCCTATTCAAAAGTCCTACCCGAGCCTTTCTGTAGCCCCCTTCAGGTATTGAGAAGTCACCATGGGGTCTCCCTTGAGCCTACTCTTCTCCAGGCTGAAGCTATGCCTCCAGGTTGAAGTTATGATTGTTCTTTCATAAAAGATCTGTGTTAAACACCAATCAAGGTTTCAAAACAAATTTGACCTTTTCCTAAAATAGAAAGTTTCTTAGATCTAGAAAACTGGATACCATTCTGTAATTTGCCACAAAGGAATCCAAAAGAGCTGAGGACTCCTGTATGAAGCTGCATCCTCATCAGCATTTGCTTTCAGATCTCTGCCAGTAAGCCACAATGCAGCTGGGGAAAGGTCACTCTAGGATTTTTGCAAATCACACTTTCAAAGGGTTTTTATGTAGATTAGTCTTATTCTTGACCTACATTGCTTCAAAGAGCAAAAATCTAACTCTGATGATACATTTTTAATTAAGAGAAAACTATGCAAATGGCCGTTATTTTGCCACAGGAACTGCTCCAAGCTGAGAGTTGGGACAGCCAGGGGGACCACAAAGTTACTCTTTAGATGATTTTAACAGCACTGAACTTGGTGAGAATACCTGAGGGCTCTAATTTTACCTGTCTCACCAGACAGTAGGAACATTGGACAACTAAAACGCACTATTTTATATAAATGAGTGACAGACAATTGTCTCAATGTGCCTTGGTGTAACCTGGCATCTTTCACCAATCCCAGGGGGAAAACAGGGACCCTCAACCACCTCTCTTGCCACGTATCAGGCTGAGCTATAAATTCCTTTACCTGCCAGAAAGTTCCCAGCTCTGTTCAGAGAGATTTATTGTCCAACAGGGTCTTGGGCAAACTGACTAACCGGAAAATGCTGACTTCTTCCTTGAAGTTTGATTTAACTCACTTTTAGCAGGAGACCTGTCCAGGGCACTCACATCTTAACACAGAAATGAAGGGTAGACCCAATATTAGAGGGCCAGTAAATAAAATGCTAACATCCTTGTATAGTACACCCTGCAGACTCCAACAATGAACCTTAGATGTCTAAACTTGCCTTTGTGCACATTTTATATTTATGCAGAAACCAAAAGTTTATTTATTCAGGTGACCTTGTTTCTCTCTGTTTTAAGGCCAGGCTGGATGAGGCATTGAACAACCTGGTCTAATGGGACATGTCCCTGCCCATGGAAGGGGGGTGGAACTAGATGATCTTGAAGATCCCTTCCAACCCAAACCACTCTATGATTCAACTTCAATAGACTAAAAAAAATCTAATGAAGCCAGGAAGGAGAGAAAAAACAGAAGCCACAACAATGGGGAAATATGACAGCAATCTTGCCTCGGGACTGAACATACAGAGACTGAAAATGAGTTCAATGGCTCTGGTAAAAGTGACAGTCTATATCTGAGTAAGGAAATTAGAGACAGGAAGAAAACAGGATTTTCAGCACACACAAAATTATACTCCCATTTCTTTACTCCAATATATCAGAGGAGTAAGAGGAAGAGATATATTTCTAGTGTCACCGAGACTACAAAAAGAGGAATACTTTCAGCAAATATGAAAATAGCAAACAAATGAAAAAATGTCAAAATTAGTAAGATACAGGAAGGTTTAAGTAAAAAAAGCTGGTTTTATCACCAATAATAGATGTGACTACGTAAAACTTAAGAGACATGCAGATGAAAAAATTAACTCAGCCACTGAAGTTTAATTCCTCTCTTCCAATGCTTCAGTGCACTCTGAGCCACCAGAGACTGGCAGAATCCCCCGTCTTGGGGAATTAAAAGTGGATTTGATGAAAAGCCTGAGCATCATTAGGAGCTGCCACCCTAAGACTGACAGATTACTTCTTGGGTTGCTGAAACTGTAACAGGAGCAGCTTGAGATGCTGAGATGCTGCACTGTCTCTCTAAGCTGCCCGGTAGCAGGCAAAGCAGAGAACAAAGCCAGCCTCACTCACCATGCTAATTAGAAAGTGCAATGAAAGTTAAATTAGTTGTACATTACACCCCTATGTGAATCTGGGGAGGAAGAAGTCTTTCATTTAAAGAAAGGAGGGGGGAAGAGGAAAAATTAAGTTATTTTTTTTCTTTACCTTGTGTTAAAACATTCTACCAGTATGAATTAATATTGCATATGTAAATCAAGCTTCGTGATTTCTTGTTGCATTAAGATGCCAGTGTGTTACTAGCAATAGATTTGGAGCATTCATTTATTTTGCACTGAACTTCATTATTATTGGCATTGTAAGGTAATATCCATCCTTGTCAGGAGCAAATCTAGCTTCTTGTTCATCATAACAGTGACATTTATTGTAATATCAGTGTTCATTGAGTTTGTTTCCTCAGAACACATCGAAATCCCACAGGTACCTCACATCCTATTTACAGCTGTGCAGACTTACAGTCTGATCCTTGCAAAACTTCCTTCCATGTGGACCAACCTTCTTCTAAATTCCAGCTGCAAGATGACACGATGAGTTTCTTGCTTACATATGCAAGAACAACTAAAGGGGGACAAGGGTATTAAAACACTTTAATTTTATTTATCACTCTCCCTGTTGAAGGTGCATGATTCGACAGGCTGAAGAACAATTTAGATCCCTGCATTAAGCCAGGCATCACTTCATAACTTCAATTAATCAGGATTTACTGAGCTGACCTCCTCACTTCTGCTGAGCACAGCTTTCAGAAGCTTACATTACCCTAGAGATGGCAGATGGAAACTTTAAACCTTTGCCCAGACAGACAGAAAAGTTATAAGACAGAAACTTTTAAGAGACTCCTGATCCCAGGGAAAACCAAGCAGGCAAAGGCCAACCAGTAGAAACATCCCAAAACCCAGTGAAAGGGCTGTTCAGGACAATTCCCTATTCACAGTGGCTGTGAAGTACAGCTCACATTATCATTTACACAATTTCTGGACAGATTAACAGTTCAAACAAGGCCCCAAAGCACCACAAACCTACAGATGTGCTCAGCTTTATTACCATAGGTAATGCATGAAATTAATAGAAAAATTTTTAGGAATAAAATTAAGTACTCACTTCAAGATTAAGGGTCTTATCTGAAGTAATTTAACTAGTGAAGAACCTAATCCACATCTCTGCTTTCAGCCAAGTATGCACAATTATTAGAACAAATGGTTTTGCATAGCAAGAATAATGCATGACAACACCCCAGTAACGACCTTCTGCCACCACTTCTGATAGTGAGAACCTCTGTTTTACTGTTTGAGCTCTCACACAGTACTTAGAGAAAATTAATACTTCCCAGCAATGGTCAGCAGAAATGTAAAACACAAGAAAGAAGAAACAACTACCAAATAGCAATCTGTGGTCTAAAAGAATTTCTGAATGATGCTTGTATTTATACACTAGATATAATAAAGTTTTGCATTCTGTTGGTCAAATTACTGCCTGCATTTTTATCACTAAAACACAATAAAAAGGTGAATTGCTTTCACTTAAGAATTTAATTTCAGGTTAAAGCTTCTACTGTCTTCAGAAGTGAGGAGTCTGTGTCTCTGCCATGCCATGGCTTGGGTACACACCCAGGTCATTTTACCTCCGACACACAGGGCTAGGATCTGATCTCCGTTTCCTGCTTCACAAAGAGGACGATGCCAGGTTGTCTTGAGGATAACAAGGACCACAGAGATTAACCACATGCTACAAAGAGTAAATATTGATATACTCAGATATTCAGAACATCCCCATCAGACAGGAATACTGCTTTTTTTTGCAGCAAACCATCAAGTGATGCAGTATTTTTGGTGACTACCAGTTTCTTGAAGCTCTTGTGTTTTCTCATTAGTTCCTCATCTAACTAACCAGTTGCAGGGAAGGAAAATATATCCAACCACATTTAACTTCAGAAGAAACACCGAAAGTGCAAGTATCTCTTCAGAATAATATTTTTTAAATACTGTGTCTAGTTTGATTTATCTTAGTACCTTTAACCTTGAATTACTAAGGCACTCAAAACAATCTAAAGAATGTTTTATTGCAGCAGGAGACATTATTATTGCACAATATCCCAGCCACCATTCTAAATGCAGAAAATCTCATCATTTTTGAACGTTAACCTTTCTAAATGCATTTATAAGCACCATTGGAGTAGACTGAAAATGAAGACATTGATAATAAAGGTTTTGAAAAACGAGGTAGGAAAAAAAAAACATCTTCTGGGCTTCTACTTATTGCAAGTCATTTGGATAAAGCCCTATCATGCAATTGCAAGAAAATCCCATTTAAGGAGGTAGAGAGAAATATTTCATTATCAACAAAATATCAAATCCAGCACATACCTAATTATGGATTACTAATGAAAGTGGCACTGGGTAGGAGTTGTGTGGGCAGCCAGAATGAGATGGCAGCAGTGGGAGACCCTCCATGACACAGGGACAGAGGACCAAAGCCAGTGGGGACTAAGAGCTACAAGATCATCTCCCTAAAGACTTTCCCTGCACATACTGGGGGGTTTTCTGTAAAGGCATTTCAAGGTTTTTTTCCTCTTCCCCCTCCAAACTCTTAAACCAAACTGCTCTGAACTCCATAGCAAGTCCTTACTCCTGCAGCACAAGGCAAAACTACTTTTAGGAAGATCATTACCCTGTAACATCTAGGAGATTTTTTAAGTTGTTTAATCATCTTGCTTTTAAAGAGTTACTCCAAATGCAGGATAAAGCAAGTACTGCAGAAGTGGTTGATGATTGCCCCAGTTCTTCAGGCTACCTGGTGGATAAGTGGATCTAATAACACCACCTCAGTTGTAAGTTCCCATAATGTATTTTCAAAGTATATCCCACCCATGAAACTTCAAATCACACCCCAATTTGATGCTAAATAAAAATACACACAAAAATACTGCAGATAAATCCCCCCTGCAGGCATAATTGATGAAATGCCACTATGCAGAGATAACTTCATACAGGCCTGTTTTAAATAAGCTGTACATGAAATATTATTCAAAATATTTCTACTGAAATGTACTTTTTCCCTTTGGAGGCATTTTTAAAGATCACATAAGAGTAAAAATTGAATAATTTGGCATTGCTTAGCCCCAAGAAAAGGAGATGAAAGAAGAACAAAAGGACAGACTACAAAAAAGGCTGTTGTACAAAGGCAAGGAATAATCTCTTCTGTCCTTGTAGATAGGGACAGAGATAACCCATTTCAACTGGGGCAAAGAAAATCTAAGTCAGGTAAGAAGTTAAACTTTTCAAAGGTGAGGACTGAGCAGCACTGGGCAAGCCTTGAAATCTCTGACGCTGGAGACCCTCAGGAAACCATAGGGCAAACACTAATCACAGGACACACAGCTGAACCTGGAAAAGAGACAAAAAGCTGACACTTATTTTTACCACTGGATTTCCACAGTTGTTCATAATCAGCTACAGCAGTACCATGAAGCAACAGTCCTTCAATATCTCCTATCACTCCCCTAAGAAAATCTTAGCACACAATACAAATCAAATAATGGCTGGCATGAAATGTGTCTTGAAAAGGAGCTACTAAAGGGTCACAAGACATGGGCTTTTACACTTTAGCCAGCCTCCAAAAATATTGCAGGAGGGATTTGACAGTGCAGTTCAGAACTGTGATTAACAGCTCCCACAGCAAACAAAAAATCAGTACCCAAAGTCTTGTACTTCAGAACCTTACATTACATGAAAAATAGCCACACGAAAAGTTGAAGTCAATCCCAAATTGCACATCTCTTACATGGTCACTTCTTTAAGAGGAGATATAAAAAAAGAAAATAATTGAAGCAGCACAAGACAGTACCAAAGAATATCTAAACTGTCACTGACAAGGGATTTAGAGCTTGGCTAACAGTGAAAGTCCCTCCAAGAAGAGGCTGCTAACACCACAGCAATAGAAACACAGCTGAAAAGAGACATTTGAGGTAGGAAGGTCTGCATGGTTTCAAACCAGTTAAGCAAGAACAGCAGCTGGAGATTGACACAGTATGTCAGTATGCACTGCCTAAAACAGATGAAGAGACCAAAAATAATTTAAAGAAAACAAGAGATCACATGACATGTAGGGGTGCAGAGGTACAGCACGCACCATTGTGGCACAGCAAGGCCAGAGCATCACAGGGCATGATATAAGGATAATCCATCAGAGTAAATTGGACATTAATTACCTTGAAGCAGGATGTAAAAGGCAGTAGCCTGCTGGGTACCCTGCCTGGCATGAAAAGTCACAAAGCAGTGGGATGCGAGTAGGCAATATCTAGGACTCCACAGTTCAGCTCCAGAAAGAAACATGGGTAAAGATTCCCTTAATTTCATACACCTTTTAGAGAAGCAAGAGATTACACAGCAACAAAAAAACCACTTCCAGGGGATAGGGAAGTGATGTCAGAAGAAAAGAGGGATCTCAGACTCAGATATACTTGATTCACAAAATTTGACCCAGGTACTACACAGAAAATTAAAGTCTGAGAAACATATCCAGTGACTTGGCTGCAATTTTTGTTCTTGTGCTCCTACCAAATGTCTCAAAAATATGTGAATGTTAAAATCATCATAATAGAAGTGGGAAACGGGATGTCTAAAATATAATGTCCCTGCGAGTTCATGCTACAACTTCCATTTGTTATCCTTGTTTATGTAAAATAATGGTTAAAAAAAACCCCTCTTGTCTCTGTACTGCAGACTAGAGACTGATGCTGACTATAACCTTGGTGAGTTTCTTTGTCAGAAAACTCACTCATGTATATTTGATTTATAGGAGAAAGCTGAATAGCAAAGAAATAAAGGACATTTTTCAAAGTAGGAAGACAGAAGAGGATGTTATCTTCCATCAAGGAATGTTATTAAACACATTATGTGACAGCGAATTTGAAGACAGCAGTGATGCTTCTAAGAATAAAAATCAGACATTTACATTGGTTCTATAATTTCCAGCAGTACTGCAGCAAACTATGCCATTTAACTTGAATAACTTCACAATCTATTTCTTCTACCAAAGGAATCTGAGGCACACAAGGGTGAGAAATAGATTTGCAGTGGGATGACAGCCCTAAGGCCAGTTGAGGAAAAACCCAGGCAGGATTTTGGCACCATTGTAGAATCACGCAACAGTGTTGCAATATATAGCATTACTTCAGTGGAAAAAAAATCTGTAGCTAATAAAATTAAACATCACATAATAATATAAGAAAGGTATGTTTTATTTAAATAAGTAACTCCAACAGTATACAAAAACTCTTCCCTAGCTGGGTTCCTAATGAGGAATTCTCTCAGACTCTTCAAGAGTCAAAGCAACTAGAAAAGACACCAAAGTTAGTCTATGCATGGGGAAACTTATTTTGCATTATTTGCATGCAAGTCTACTCCCTTCCTTGTGTCACACCCATTCAATCTGAGCCCCAAATGCCAGGGTTTGCACATTTGCAAGGTCACTTCAGAGAACCAGCTGCTGAAACCATGACTCAAATACATAAATTACATTCTTTTTATGGCAACATTTTTATTCCACGACTCTGTGCTCAATCTCCCTGCAATCCATTGTGAACAGCTTTCACCATGTCCCTCTGTAATTCTATTTTCCAAACTAATTTCTAACAGTACGGCCTTCATACTTAAAGCTTGAAATATTTCCATCTAATCTGTAACTATAGGACCAAAAACACATTATGAAGTTCACTCTGGAGTCATTCTGCACTTTCCAAAAGCAGCACTGTCCTCTGCTACTGTGCCATTTTCACTGAACTAGGAGCCTCAGAGAAAATTTAATGCATACAAATTGCTAGTGTTGCTATTTCTGCATTAATGCCTCTTATTATATTTATCAGCAGCAGCTAATGATTCTCTGGCACTATTTACATGTTTATTTCTTTCTCAACAGGCTTTTGCTGAAGCCAAAAAGGTTTCTTTTCTGTCTGATAATAGTAATAATAATTTCTTCTTTCTCATTACTCACAGGAGTGAATGGAATTTATTGCTAGTAACTCGCTATCACATCAACAGAACTCCATTGGGTTTTGTCTTTCCCAACATTTTTTGCCAAATACTGCCTATATATTAATAAATTTGGACCACACTTCTCAGCACTGCCTTAAAAACACTGTTATGATTTTGGAAACAAAGAGCAGCAGACTTGATTTCTACTCTGTTCTAATAGATGATGCAAGACAAATGCCTGAAACATTGCCACAAGTTAGACACCTTTACCTTGCACAGATTGATGGCATTCTGCGATTATTTGTAGTTATAATTGAATATACATATGTTTAATGTAGTAGTGAACCTATAAATTACCTAAACTTTCACCAATTGGGGTGCCTCAAGCTATGGCTAAGCACCCAGCGCTGTTTTGCTTCTCGGCTTATTAGGACTTCTCCTTAAATAAAGCTACTAAATTTATGAAATGAAATTAATGAAATTTATTTTTCACATCATCCTCCTCCTCCTCACCACGGTTAGCCCCCCAAGAAAAGGAGATGGTGAGACACTGAATCATTTTATCAGCTGCTCTCCATGCTAATTTGAAGTGCAGAGGTTAAATAGCTCGCTGAAGTGAAATTTTAGGGATTATTTAGTTTACTTGCTCATTAATGAGAATTTAAGCACTCACTTTCTATGTCATCTCTCCCTCAATTTAGTAAAAAGCTTTAGTGACAGAAAGGATTCAATAAATACCAAATCTGCTCCCCCAAGAACTGCTGCAGCACTATGTGTGCCACACCATATATTGGTCACCTGGAAATGTACTGTTGTGGACCTAAAGCATCAGGTTGCACATAGTCACAGTAAGAAACTTTTACAGTAAGTAGTTCCTGTGTTTGGTCAGCAACTGTGGATCTCTATTATCTAACCTGAAGACCACAGCGAGTACCTAAAAAAGCTGGGAATATCCGTTGTGCCATTCACCTGATTTAAATAACTTTTTGCTTCTTGGTCTCTCAGCAAGCAAGTGGCACTTTGTAACACTCACTGGGCCTATAATACCCCAAGAAAATCTACAAACAAACCTGCAAGTACACAGCGAGCATTTCACCAGGGCTTTCATTTGGGACCCAGCAAACCTGAAGGGATAACACTTTTAACAAGGGAGTTCTAATGTAATATTTACGTATTAACATAATTCAATCAAAATACGAGTCCAAAGGCACAACATAGATGCCACAGCTCTGTATAACAGTCTTAAGGGCTCCATTCTATTTCCCATTGGTTTTGGATGACACTTGGTAGAAACAACTGCTAGTAAGTTTGTTCCAGCCATTAAGGCATCATTATAACGGCAGTTTATACCATTAGTTCTTTCCTGAAATGTAGAATTAATTTTACTACACATCCATTGAAATGAGAATTCCCGAGTCTGCTCTTTGATCTATTAATGATTCATTATCATCCTCATTTCAGAAGTTATTTTCAAGCCATTTTTTCTATGTTTTTCCTTTCTATGAGCAAAACAAATACTTTAGACTGTCCAGAGGTGGCAGAAATAATCACCACTGATATGCTAATTAATTCACTTATAGCAGCCATGAGCTCTCCTACCTCTGAAGTGGGGAAAGCTGGGATGCACACAACATCAAGATGAAAATAATTTTTAAAAGTTCATCAATAGCTGTGCAGCAAAACACCCTCCAAAGTACACATTTAAGCACAGCAAGATGTTTGACTTCATCTGACAGATGAGAAAAGCATTTTTATCAAATCCTTACTGAAGGAATCAGCTTAAAATTACTTACAGAAGAGAATTCATTTATACTTGATTTGATTGAGAAAAGAATAGATCATCTTGTGGGTTTCAAAACTTCAGAAATAAAAAGAAAATCTTTAGCTTCTAAAAACTCAGGATCTAAGTTCGCTTAAGCAAAACACTTTCCTCATTTCAAGCAGCATCTTACCTCAAAATTCAGAATGCTAGCACTTTTAAAGTAATTTTTTATTCCCAGCATTCTTCTGACACATCATCCTCCCACTGCTGCCTGTAGGGATGCTCCTCCTTGTCCTATAGCCACTTCCACCCTTCCTCCATCCCCAACGGGGGATACCAACCTCCATCAAACACCTTCACTGGGCCCAATCTTATCCCAGCTCATTTCAGTGCTAAAAATTTCCACTCTGGCTTTCAGTAAGAAATAAGATATTCTATCTGCCCTCTTACCTTCCAGATTTTACTCATAACTCATTTTCACAGTCCCCTGACCTTCTCCTTGGTATTTCTTAATTTTCCTCAACTACCCATAGACTTTTTTTTTTTGTATTTGCCACAAGAGAGGCATCACAGACAGCTAGAAGAAATGGTACTGAAGTGTGAAGTTTCAAGCAGGAAACTAGATTCATTATGTATTAAATTAGAAATTTCATATCTGCTCTGAAGATATCACATCAAAGTCTCCAACAAGAATGGATTTTTATTAGCCCCTAAGTAAAATTTTTATTCTGTATTATCACAGCAAGTGGCTGAAACCAAAGAAATTTAATAAGCACCTCCGAACCGGGGGGTCAGGATCCTCACCGAGTCCTTAATTGGAATATAATAGATTCTGTAGATGAACAGTCCTTAAATCAAGGACGTGCATTTTGCTATTTCAGCCTTATCAGGGGTGAAGTACATCAAAATACTGTCACCCCAGCTCTAACCCAGGGCAGCCTGCACCAGCAGTACTCTTCTTTGGCCTCTCACATCCCACACATTACTGAGACCCCTGCAAGCACAAGCACCCACCTCACTGCACACAAGGCAGCCTGCACAGCAACAGCGCATTTGGAGGACTAAATGTAAAGCATCCTTTACTTGAAATACACCCCTAAGGAGAACATATGGCATCCTCTTCAATACGCTTTCCTCAAGTACTTCTCTGGAAAAAGTGCCTGTAGCTCAGGACTGAAGAGAAAATATTGACATAGCCAGGGGAAGAAAGAAGAAAAAATATCAGTTTCACCTTCTGCAGTTTTTAAGACCACATTTGGATAGCAGCTAATCTCCTCTTATCAAGCCTGCACATTACGAAGGCATAGACACGCTGCTGTCCTTGTTTTGCCCCTGCACCAGCAAAGAATTGCAGGATTTTCAACTGTTGTGGGCAGCTCGTGGTTGCTACAGCAGAGAAGCCTGAATGTTCCCTCTCACTCCACAGGTAGTCACTCGCATTACCAAAACTCTACTTCAGGCAAGAGTTGATAGTTGGGAAAACCCTTTTTGAATCTGGCATCTCACAACAGTAAACTTATGTAACAAATTTTTTATCTTTTTAACCACATCCATCTCTAATTTGCCCTCTCAAGATCACCAGTAAATCTGCTAACACAGTGCATTCTCTTTAGGTTGCCTTGCCCAGAGGCACTGGATCCAGTACTTAATTCTGTTGGCCCCATTCCTGCATTATCTGGGCTCTATACACCTGGCAAAATAAAAATCACATTCACTGATTAATTTGGGATCCAGCTTGCTGAATTCATTCCAATGAACATAGCCTGAGTTTATTTACATTAATATTCAACAACATGCAATGCCTATTTGCCTTTTGTTCATGCAGCTGAATCTCCTCATTCAGTGTCACACAGTTTTTAATCCTTCTTTTTAAGACCACGCCATCTAAACACCAAGGATCAGAGAAGTCAGCATGAAGCCCATGCAAGCTCAGGGGTATGAACTGGCCCAACTGTATGCAGGTTCTGAATCCAGCCCTTCTTTCAAGTACTTGTCAACTTTTTCCCATTTATAACTGGCAGCAGCTCCAAAGCTTTACTTTTCGGACCTGGATTAGCTATTCATTAACATGGCAAAGTCACAAAGCACAAAGAAATTCTTTTTATTTCATGTGTCAAACTGAGAAGAAATCACTTCCCGCATTGCAGAGGTTCTTTTAGAACAGCAGCATTGAATAACCGTTAAATCACAGCTAATAGAGGCTTTACAGGAAACATTTTTGTACATGAATACAACACCGAAGGGTAATGGACCTCCACTGAGCTAGCAAATCCTGCACAGAGAGAGGAATGTTTTACCAAGAGCTGCCAGAACATCATTTTGAAAGAGAAAACAACAGAAACTACCTTGATAACACAGCACAGAGTCTATAGCATCGCGGGGATCCTTGATGTGACAGAATTAAAAGGCAGGTCACCTTCACAGCACTGCACCATTGCAACGTGATGCCATGTCACAGCAACACAAGGGGACATTCAGTCCCTGCGGTGGTCTGGCTAAAGAGCCACATTACCTGAGTCAATCTGACCCTGGTAATTGCCACCTCCTCACAAAACCACCCCAGGTTAGCCCTCTGCATAACCACCAGACAGGTAACTTGAATATTTTTCTATCAGTGAAGGAAAGCAACATTCCCAACCACTCCTCCCCCATATTTTCAGCTGAGCTCCATTGGCCCTCACGCAGCAAGAGGCAACTATCTCCAGTCAACAGACAGGCAGAAGAGGAAACTCCTACAGTCAAGCTGTTGTTTATGTCTGATGTTAGTTATAGAGACAGTTTTAATAATACAGTGTTCAACAGCATGAAATGAGTCAATGCAAAACAGCTTCAAGTAGCCAGGACTCCAGAAAACACCACTTCTATGTATTCATCCTGATACAGTTCAGTAAGATATTGTTTTAAATTGATCTGATTTTTGATGATCGGAATTACATTAACAATCAAAATCTAACCATTTTCTACCTCAGTTACTTAGAGAGAAGCCACAAAATTAAGGGAACAGATGAAATAACCAATAATTTCTTTTAAAAAGGTCATTAGTGGCTACCATTTTTCTTCCACTATATTCCCTCAGAAAAATGAGTTTTCTCTTCTGA
Source organism: Turnix velox (assembly GCA_013400935.1). Lineage (NCBI taxonomy): Eukaryota > Metazoa > Chordata > Aves > Charadriiformes > Turnicidae > Turnix > Turnix velox. The sequence continues at coordinate 310,311 of VZTY01005814.1, forward strand.
TCATCATAACTTTTGTTTTCCTGACAAAACAAATTAAGAGCTTAAATTTCCTCCCATTTGCCTTACCTTTCAGCTTGCTTCTATTATATTGCAGAGAGAAGACAACTTATCAATTTCCTCTGAGTACTCTATCACTCAATGTTTTATTCACTTGGTATAGAATTTTTTTTCTATTTGCAGGGTTTTAGTGCTTCTGCAGCTTTGCTACTTTATTATTAATTCTTCTTCTCACCAGTATCTGTCTCAACTCCAAAAAAGATCTAAAGCCAGAGAAGTTTCTTGCCACGGGACCACAGTGACTAGAGCTGCCCTGTAGAAAATTAAATCAGTGTCCCTGCGGGATCAAAAATACCACCCAGTTATAGCTGTCCAAAGCAATTGGATTTTCCCTGCTGAGCAGCTGCTGTTGCATTTGCTTCACTGCAGCATTTTGTGTCTTGTACCTCTAGTACTTGAAGAGATGCAAAAGAGTAGCTAGAGGCAGCATAAGGAGGGAGCATGTGCTGAGACAGAGCTACAAACTGCTGCCTTTGGTTTCTCCAGCACCGCACAGAGCATTAGCTACATCCAGCCTCTGCAATACAAATGCATAAAAAAATATAAAAAGCATCTTAAATGCTTCCTTAATTTTAATGACAGAGATGCCTTAGGAGGTCAGTAACCTTAGAAATTTCCTGGCTTTAAATTGTTACCTAATGTCTGAGTTGGAAGATAAAAGTGTTATGGTTGCTATATTCTACTGCAACTAGAGGCCCTGGAGAAGAAAAAATGAATAAACCAAAAGATGAAACAAAAGCAGTGAAAGTAAAAATCACTTCCTATGCAAGTATTTTTTTCCTTTAGCAGTAAGTGATGCTGTTTGCAGATATCTTCTTTTATGAAGCAGGCAACAAGCCCACTTGATTATCTTTGAGCGAGACAATGGTAGCTGGCTTTTTGAAGCAAGACAAAAAAGCTGTGGATATAGAATGAGTGTGCCCTTAGGAGTGTTCACACCTACTTCTTGAAATAAAGACATGACAAATGAAAAGTCAAAAAGCAAAACAAAATAGAAATGGAGCTTCTACTCATGGCAAGCTGCTTGCTTACCACCTTTTCCAGCGAATAGACAGTACACTCCAACTGCACTCCCACTGCAGCTTTCTGGTTTATATATATATTCATATATCTATATAAATGCTTTGCTTCAAAAGTCCATAAAGAGTTTAAAGCAACAAGGCCAAGACAGTTCTAGCAACTCCACACCACCTCACAGCTTTCAACTCCTGTCTTTGTAAAAATCTGCATCTTAAACCAAACATTTTATTAAGACAATTTCTCAGGCAGATTTTTTTAGGTTTAGGTGATGGCATAGTCTGCCTAGTGATATAAAAATCACAGTTAATCTACGAATTTGCACTGAAACTATTATCCTACAATAGTGATTTTGCATTGTAATAGCTTCATTAGCACAGCCTCCACAGATACTTTGGTGTAATTTCAAATTGTAACAGAATTTTAATGATATTGGAATAGGCTGCCCATATATTTGCATTGAAATTGGACTGATTAATAATCACCATTCATCAAGCCATTTACACTATGTCTCTACAGACTTGCACAGGAAATTCTGCCAGTGCATTGTAGCACCATGCAGTTTTAACACTTCTTTTTTGGTCCAAATTCTTTCTTTAAATTAGTATTCCCTCACCACAAGCCACAAAGAAACCTGGATATATTCATTCAAGACAGAAGTTATGTTTCCAATTCTGGTGGCAAGGAAATACCTATATATACACACTGTAAAACAATCGTAACAAAGCCACTATGTTTCTCACCTGCTCGATATAATTGCAGCTTTTATACATCCTTCAACATCACTGAGTTCTTTCTTCACCCAATTATCCTGTTTCAGAGCCTTCAATATTATTTAGGTCAACTTCTATCAAGAAGCTAGGGTGGAAAAACCTCTATGGAAATGCCATGATATGCTTAGTTTAGTAACCTGCACTGTTCACATATCTAAAAATACTATATAAGCAAAAATGTCTAAGCCAGAACAGCTGCAAATGCCTGACCATTGCATTGCAAATAGCCAACCTGCAGCTTTTCATAATAATAATGTGCTAAAAGCAAGTGCATTAGCCTACAAATTGTCACTTGCAGATGGGAAGAGTCTTAAGGGCAGCAATTTAAGCAAACGTGACCAAACAACTCTTCAAACTAACAGAAAATAAGTATCAAAAAAAGTAAAATTCATTCAGTTGAGGAATTTCCAGTTACACAGCTACAAGTGGAGCATGGTGAGGCCCAGATGAGATCAGGCTTAGATGGATAGGAGGCTGCTGGTCTGGATAGAGTCACATTTCAGAAGGGCTGCTAAAAATAACTATCCTGAGCCACTACTGCAGAGCAGCAGCAAGATTTTCTCTGTCCCTCATGGCTTCAATCAATTGCACCAATGAGTCTTCAAATGCACCATTAGTCCCAAAACAGAGATTATTATTTGGTTAGCACTGGACATTCACATTTTCCCAATAGGAATTCCTTTTTCAGAGAAAAATTATTTTCCTTAAATTTCACTTTCAGCATCTCCGTAAAATTTTATTTACATGGTTAAATGAATCATTATCTAACAAGACAGAAGAGGGAGCTGCCAGCACTCCTGGATTTTATTCTCAGCCCTATCACTGCTTCACTCCATGACTTCTGGCAGTCAGTGAATTTAACTGTGCTTTAATTTAATAATCTATGAAGTGGATGTACTGCTCACTTAGCTTCACTGTCACCCAGTGAAATCAGTTAATATTTTAAAAAAAGTACTTTAAGATTCACAGATAATAGGCTATACTTAAAGTGGTCTCATTTGAGTATTTAAACCAGTGTTGTGCCAATGAGATTTTTTCAGAGTAACAAACTCTGTCCTACCTCATCGTGACTAAATCCCAGATAGATTAATAGGTCTTAAACACTGCCAAAGGAACTGGCAAGAGTGGCACAAGAGCTCTGTGGTGCCCATGTAGATATGGAGCACCATCTAGTGTCACAAAACCTCTCTGTCTCCCATTTCTCTGCCCCTCCATATCAGTATTTTCTCCTCTACTTGTATTTGTAACAGTCATAATTCTGGCTACTTTGGACACTGTTACACATGTAACAGATGCCTTCCTCCAATGTATCTTTGTGAATATAAAGATTTTCAAGGACAAAGTTGCTACATTACTCATTCAGTTTGTTTTGCTGGGAACTACACTGAAATCTGTTTTTCATCCACTCCAGCAGAAAACAGTTATCTATTTAAGAAGGGTTTCCTGACTCTTTCCTAAACATATATACACAGATAGACCCACCACAAACATGAAAGCTAATATGATAAAATAAGGAGGAGAAAATAACATTACATCACTTCTAATGAATGCCTCTACAAGGACATACCAGTGCAACAAGTGACAAGTGAGGCTCTAATTCACCTCCAAAGCAGCTGCTGAAGGCAGTGCAGAAGAGCCAACACGCCATATCCATAAGTGGCAGCTCTGCCCCCAAAAATACCAGCAATTCCAGCTTCTTCCGTCGTGGGAAAGATGAATGACCTACTCATATCCAGCATAAAGTCTGTAACACATCAGTTCTGTGTTTGTCTATTTATATCCACCCTTCCTAGAGCAAGTCCAGATGCACATCACACCCTAAATGCCTGCCAGCCCATGAGAAGAACATGGTTTGAATGTAAGCACAAGTGTAATATAACAAAAAAAATGCAGTCCCAAAATATCACTTACATGTTGTAACAGTGTCCAAAGTAGCCAGAATTATGACTGTAACAAATACAAAGCCTGTAGCAATATGGCAACTTTTCTAATGCATGCAGATGATCTATCTTCTACCACTTTACCACTTGTAATCAGTATATGGAACACTGAGTTCCTCCCATTAAAACAGAATACTTGCTAGCAATACACCTATCTACAGCACATCCTTAAGAGGGCAAAATCTTGCATTTCAGAACATTCTTTTCAAATATAATCTCATACAAACACCAAGTGCCAGCCAAAGTCCCACCAGAACATGTGAAAGTGTGACTGTGACAAAAATAGCAGAAACCCACATTTCCACCAGATTCTTGCTGGGCCCCCCTCACAGTGCTAACAGGCAATTCACACTCACTGCTTCAAAGCACACTTCATCACCACAATTCACTGCACTGTGACTACAGGCACAGGTTCTAGAGCTTCTTGTGATTTTTTTTTTTTTGAGGGTAGACACACAAAGCAGAAATAACAACTGCTCTGTCCTGAGATCACATCTAAGCAAAGACTGATCAAAACAAAACAGAAACACATATGAGGACACTTTAGAACTGGAATTATTTGAGGAGCAGTAATACTCAGCCTCCTGCTAGGAAGTACTTTTCTGCTATTCCTCGCTCAGAGATGAGAGATCTTTCCTGCAACACGATGTAAAAAGCATTTTCTCTGAGGTCTCTTCCACCAGCAGATGCCTAACGTAAGATTCTTGCCAACTTTAGGCTCTAAGCTGCACCCTTTGGTGCCACTGCACTGTCCAGCTGCAAAGCAGCTTCAAATACAAACCTTTTCTTCATGGGGGAGGTTGCATTAACTCCTTTTTGGGGGATTAAAGTCAGTTCTCAAGATGCAACATGGCAGAAGCATGATGGCTACCCACATTCAGCCCTAGTCCTCAGCCAAGACATGACCTTGCTGACAAGTTCAAGACACAAGTCTAAAAATAGTTCCATTGCTTCAGGTTATGGTTTTCTTACGGATTGCTGCCCACATTTCCATGTGGATAAAAAATGCAGGACAAGATGAAAAAAATAAGCTCACAAAACTCTGTACATGGCCTTTTCTAAACACACTCTGCCACACAGACTGACTCAAAATCAGTAGGTGAAACGCACAAGGGCAGAGAGCTGCACTTTTCTCCTAATCAGCCCCGGTGCCCTGACAGTGCCAGCACAGCCCTTTCACATCTGTCAGGCACACACAAAGTTGGCAATGAAAAAACTTGCACAAGAAGCAACTGTAAAAGTTGTAGAGGGAAAAAACGCTGGTCTTCTCTCCTGCCCTTGGAGCTCCAAATGCTTTTCATTTCCTCCTCACAGGCAGGGTTACATTTCCACCCACCGAAACATCCCTTATCAGGGACTTCACAGCAGGCTTCACTCCCTGCCATCCTCTGTGGAGGAGCACTTCTTAGCTGTTTCTTGCTCCCCAGCCCGATCATCTCAGCTTGAAAACAGCAGGCAGCTCTACCACCTCATAACTACCTCCCTGCACCAATTCACCCATTCTGCTTTTTTTTCTGTCTTCTCAGGTTTTTCCCACTGACCTTCCATGGCCCTTTCTTATTCAGGTTGGAAGGTTGAAACACAAAATCCGCCTAATGAATATGAGCAGGGTCAAGAGCCAAAATTAGTAGCTTTATTCTGGAAACAACACTGTTAGGGAAATCTCCCAGAGTACTCAGACCCTCAGGCTACATTTCCTACAGTAGCTGACAGAAAGCCTGCTCCGTACTTTATGATGAGCCTGTTCCACTGCACAGAAATACCCCAGCAGTGAAACAACTTTTAAATCTCAGGCTCCCACAGCAGGAAAGGGCTGGTGACAGAGCCCATGACAGCTAGCTCCTGAGTGAGCACCTTCTCTCTAATACCAAAGGCTGCATTAGTTTTTTCTGTCACCATTTTCATGGCACAAGGCTATAAGCAAGATAATACCACTTGAGTCTTGGTATAATATGAATTTCAGAGGCCAGGAATCATCAACATGCCCAAAGTCACACAATCCTTGTTAAAGTCACATCCTCTGCACGTGCTGGTCCCAGCTAAGGAAGCTGCTTCTGGCCCATGTCACCACCAGGCCATGAATGTATCTTTGCCTGCAAGATATGTCAACACCATCCTGGTCCAGCTCCACCCATCCCCTTCCAAATAAAGCAATCTTTTCAAGTTAAAAATATCTTGAAATTCTCTGCTTGAAGAAATCAAGCACATAATCTTGCTTGGTTCCATACACACAGGTAATTTCTGCTTTTTAAGCTATAACTAACTCACTTTTGAAACTTTTCAAAAAGCACTTTTGATGAGGTATCTAGTTTTGTCTACAACACAAGTCTCCTAGTTATGTCAGTACATCACTATGGAGTCTGGATTGAATCTAACAAAGACTCCCATCATCTTAACTCATATCTAGCAATTAGAAGATCTAAAGAACTGTTAAAAACAGCATCTTTTGTGAGTGAGCCTTTCCACACCTGCATTCATCTACAGAATGTTGCGGAACAGCTAATTTTAACAGTATTAAACCTCTCTATCAGCTCTTCTGGCTAATATCTAGTTAGTTCTGGCTGTAAAAACACTCAAGCTGGTTCACAAATACTCTTCTGACAGATACCACCAAGCTTCTTCCAAAACTCTCCTGCTGCCCTTGACTCCCCCACTGCTCAGCAGGCCACTTTTCAAAAAATAATTCTCTATATACAGAACACTAGTGGCAGCTTATCAAAAACAGCACCAAGGAGTGTCACCTCTCCCCCTTACCCTCTACAGCTCCCCCAAATATTGTAAAGATTTATTTCTATGACAAAATTGCCTGCAGTCCACAGCCAAGGTCTTGAATGAGTGCACAGCCTCCAGCAGGCTGGCCCAAAACCAAAGAAACACAGCCTAAATACACAAGGCACAGGATGAAAGGAGAAAGAAACAAACAGAGGTGTGAGGTCAACAGCAAAATCAAGGACAAAACCATCTCTTGAGACATGCACGAGTACCCTTATCAGCATAGCACTCCTTTGCCTCATGAATCAAAAGCCTCCCTGGACTGCAAGCATTCTGCTTGGGGAATTTCCTTATTTGTTTCTATATTCCATTCTGCCACAATTTTATATCAGTAACCTCTTCATACCCTTCACTTCAAAACAAATGCAATGCTCAAGGTGCAAAACACCCCCACAATCTCTTTCTCCCTCACCCACTCAGTATCTTCCTGAAGGACACTAGCCTCTCATCTACATCAGTAGAGCAAGATCACCCTGCTTCAGGAGGACCTATATCCACTAGGTCTTCATTCCATCAGTTTTACCATATAGAATTTTCCCATTTCAGACATTTCTATTATTCTTCTGATAACAGAAGCCTGGTTTCAGAAACTTTACATTAGCATAGGAAGTATTTCCTAGGAAGGAGAAGTAGCAGCTTTATTCTCTGGCATTGACACACTATCAGCTGAAGTATTTTTATTCAGCAAACAGACTGGAATCACCAGAAAAACATATACTTGCTACTTTTCAGCATTTTAAAATAAAATCAAGTCCTTTAGTCAATTACCCCACCTCCTCTCTACTTTTGCTTTCCTTAAGTGTGATAAACAACATTTCATTAAATCATCTGGTCAACAGTGGTCTAGATTAAGTTCAATAAAGGCATGCAGCTGAAGAACTTCTATACCCATGGGATTTCTTTTTATTACTAATAAAAAGTTCTTTGGCGGTGCTTGAACAGCATTTGAAGCTTTTACACCCGAATTTTAATGAGCAATGGCACCATGAATGATACCTTCTAAGTTACAAGCCCAGATACAACCTTACAGATTGATCAAGAATAAAAAAAAAAGCTTATGCAGGGTCTATTGAAATGTCAAACAACGTGTTTTTTTCTGAAAGTCTGCGACCTAAGATGATACCCATGAAGGATGGTAAAGTAACAGAAAACTTACTTTGGAAGTACAGCATACTTTAATGTGCTTGTTCTGGGAAATACGGAATAAGAAGAGGGCATCCCCAAGTCCAAAGTCAGCAAATAAAGCCGGCAAACCCCGACACAGAAGATGGTGAAGCACTACTGACATCTAGTGCTACACTGCTGTTTGTTATCATTAAACAGATAGACTGCACAAGTGAAAAGAACTGAAAACTACATTTGGGACAAAGTGTGTGGCACATGCAAACGTTGGTACATAGAATCATAGAGTTGTTTGGGTTGGAAGGGACCTTCAAGATCAACAAGTTCCAATCCCCCTGCTGTAGGCAGGGACACCAGGTTGCTCAGTGCCTCATCCAGCCTGGCCTTAAACACCTCCAGGGATTGAGGGGGCATCCACAGCCTCCCTGGGCAACCTCCTCCAGTGTCTCACCACCCTCACAGTAAAGAACTTCCTTCTTCTCTCCAGCCTAAAGCTCCCCTCTTCCAATTTGCATCCGTTACTCCTAGTCCTGCCATCACATATCCTATTAAAAAGTCCTACCCCAGCCTTTCTGGAGGCCCCCTTTAGGTATTTAGAAGTTCAAGTATTGCAAGAAACTCCCTTCCAACCCAAACCATTCTATGATTTTTACCTAGAGCGCTCCAGTACTCAACACACGACAAATAGCATCAACTCAAGTAGATCTGACTGAAAATAACTAAAAAAAAAAAACAACCCATCTTCCCAATGAACGGCCACACACAGGGCCTCATCGCCCAAACAACAGCAGCCAGAGCTTACCTGCAGCAGCAGCTGGTGCTCACCTGATACACAGGCCTTAAGATGAACTTATTTATTGTGTTCCAGAAAAACTAAATCTGCTTCTTTTTCAAACATAGATAAGGCCCTACAGTCCACCATCCTTCAACTCAGCCCACATTTCCCCTCAGCTTGGGGAAAAACGAACTTTAAATCAGTCTCAAAAGCTGCGAACAAAGGTCTCGATGAGCTTCAAATTTACCTCAGAGAGTATGCCCAGGCCTGTACCAAGAAAACTCACACCAGCTCCACCTCAGACACCTAATGGCGTCTCCTCCTTCAAAAGGTCTTCCTCACACACTTTAGGGGCAGAAAATAGTTTTAAAACAATAAGGTTTGACTCACCCGCGGTGCGAACGCTGCAAACAGTCCCTGATCCCTTCTCTCCCTCACAGAGGGCGGGCGGGAGCCGCCATTTCACCTCTCCACAGGGGCAGACCGCCTCCCTCCCCCGCCAAAAATCTCCCTTAAACGCTTTAATACTTCAAAATAACCGGTTGGAAATTTTACCAAAGAAGTCTATGGTGAAAGTAAAGACTACTTTAACAGAGTAATTAGCGCTTTTCTGAAGCACAAGGCTTTTCTGATGCTAATTGAGCGGCCTAAGCTCACCCCCTCACAGGCACACCCGTGGCCGACGGACAGCCTGAATTATTCCCTTCTTCATGAGGTAAGAAAAGTCAGTTTTCTTTTCCAGAATGTTCTGAAGAAACAGAGCTGTCACAAACCCAACAAAAATAGGCTTTTCTCACAAAGGATCTAAAATTCTGCCAGAACTGCAGCCTCCAGGAGCAGAGATAACAGGCAAAGGCAAGGAAAAACACCTCAACTCCAGGTCAGCCTTTGACAAGGCCTTTGTTTTGGGTTTTTCACCCTACTTTTGGGATTGTATAGCTTCTCAGCAGCCCTTTGCCAACAAAAGATTGTCTTCCTGGCAGTTTATAAATATTACACAACAAAGAGCTGCCTTTTATAAGCTTTTTTTTACCACACATGGTTTGTGTTTAAAGTTTACCTATTCCCTCCTGCAACCACCGTCTCACAAACAGCAGTAAGACTTTAAAGTCAGGAAAATCCCTTAGCAAAAGGAAAAAAAGCCTATATTTTGTGGTTTTACCTACCCTTTTCTCTCTTTATTCCAGAGAAACAAGACAGCCAGCAGGCTTCACAGACTGAAAAAAACCAATTAAAATTGACCAGTAAAGCCACAGGTGAATTCTACTCACAAAAGACTTTGGTAAGTATATGTGCAGCTTGCTGACACAAGGCTAAGGAAAATAATTTCTTTCTCTTACAATCAAAACCACATCCAATTTCAAACACCCAACACACAAGCTCTTTGAAGCTCAAAAAAAATTAAAAAAAAAAAAAGTAAAAAACCAACACAAAGCTGAGCTGAAGCATCACACAGCCTCCTCTGGATCTTCTCTTGCTGGACATGACTTGGAAATCCTCCTAGAAAAGTTACAAGAGGCTCTTTTTCACCAGGAAACAGAAGTTCTTCCCAGCTTGGTAGATCACTTGCTCACATATTTAATCCTCAAGGGCAGCTCTGGCTTCTGAAGTCCCACTAGTACACATGGCAGAGCAAGGAGAAGCAAGAACAAGCCTTTTAGCAAGGGAGGATCCTTCTAGAATCATAGAATGGTTTGGGAAGGATCCTTACAGATCATCAACTTTTCACCTGTGCACCCTCCAACCCTCACAGACTTTCTGGATTTTAAGAGATACTACTATGCTAAATGCTTAAATAAAATAAAAAAACAAACAACACCCCACACCTGTAGGCATTAATCACCCTGGTGCTTCCACCTTTATCAGAAAAGTCCTTAAATATTGTCAGCTTTTCTCCTGTGCACCCTCCAACCCCCACAAACTTTCTGGATTTTAAAGAGATACTCTCATGCTAAATGCTTAAATTAAAAAACAAACAAACAAACAAAAAACAAAACCCACGCCTGTAAGCATTAATCACCCTGGTATTTTCACCTTTATCAGGAAAGCCAACAGTAAAATGTATTTCTCTACAAGATGAGAACTCAATAATGTGAAATAGAAAAGGAAGTATTTTGCTTTAAAGCTTTTATTTAGTGTTCGGCTGTTCCTAAAAAAAGGCAGGGAGTACTTTGATGAAGCAGCTGGAGCATGAAGGAGATTTGGGAGAGATGAGGGAAGGTCTCCCCTATGCCAGAGAGCCCACATCTGTCCCTAGGCACTTGCTTATTTCACCTATGCATTTTCTGCTATGTAAGGGACCAAAGGAAAGGAAGGAATGTATTTCATATTTACCATGGACTTCCAACAATTTCTCCCCGATAGGCTAATAAAGACTAAAGAGGCAAACTGCAATACCTGCCTGGCTGAGGGCTCTGGGACATTTCTGCTGGTTGCTGGATGGGCTATTTGCTGCTGGATCTGAACCAGTATTACTGCCCTGACAGGACTTATCTCTAACCTACATTTGAGGGCAAATTTGCTGAGAAAACTGTGATTAAAGAGTTCTAACAGGAGGGGTGAGTGGATGAAAGCTCTTCCAGAGGCAAAACCTGAGGTCTTTCCCATATCCCAGCCATCAGCCATGTCCCCCTCCCTTTTACCAGCCAGTTCCTCACCCCTCATTGTCTGACACTTTGTGAAGCAGCATGGAGGAGTATGGGATTTTATCACAACCTATTTCTCCTTCAAAGCCAGCAGCTTTTCCTCCTGGAGGACCTGGTATTTCCCATATACACACCTTTATTTTCCATGGGGTCTCTTTTTTAGTTATGTTCTTTTGCAAGAGAGCACAGACTTTTCATTTAAAAATCCGTATCTGTTACAACCACACAGCTGAGGGAATCATAGACTGATGTCCCCAAAGCTACATTCTTTAAGAAAGAGTGTCAATATTTGTCAGTAACACCATGTGCGACAGCTTCACTTCAGAAAGCGCTCTGCCTTATTATCAGTAATTAATAATTGCTCCTAAGACCATTTAATGTAACTGCACTGATAGAAGTGGTCTATTGCTCCTCTGTACCCCGTGAAATAATCCCATTAATTTATAGAATGGTTTCTGTAATATGCATTTATGAGGCCAAGTGATATACAGCAGTAAACCTGTCTCGGTCAGGTTTAATGCACTGTCTGCAGCACTTTATTGGGGCAGAGCAGCTCCCTTTATTGTCGGCAGTATCTCAGCTGCTGCTGCCAAACAAAATAGTTGTAGATCTCCAGACAGGAGAGAAAAATTCAGGGAGGTTTTCCAGCAAAGGTGCCTGCAGTCTGCACAGCATACTAAACACTAAAGAGCCAAACTGCAATATCTGCCTGGCTGAGGGCTCTGGGACATTTCTGCTGGTTGCTGGATGGGCCATTTGCTGCTAGATCTGAATCAGTTGTAACTAGTATTTCTGCCCTGGCAGGGCTTATCTATAGCCTGCTTTTGAGGCCAGCTTGTGCTGTCTGCATCTGGGTAAATAAAAAAACAAAAAGGAATCATCACCAATAGATGAGGCTGATATCCAGAGAGGTTGTGGATCCCCCCTCTCTGGAAATGTTTAAGGCCAGGCTGGACAATGCACTGAGCAGCCTGAATTAGTGGGAGGTGTCCCTGCCCATGGCAGTGGAGTTGGAACTTGATGATGTTGAAGGTCCCTTCCAATCCAAACTATTCTATGAAGAACAAAAATCAGGTCTGATCAGCCTTGGGTGATGAAAAATGCCTTTAAATTATTTGTTATTAGAAAAATGGCAGGTCAAAAGCTAAAAGTCCCATGGGGATTGCCCATTTCTGCCATGAGTTTCACAGATATTTATCTAGAGCTAACCCAGTGAAGTCAGAACTGGGCCACAGCACAAAGAGGAAGTGCAGGGAGATCTGAAAGGCTTCAGGTTCTCCTTTTTGTGACAGGGAAAATACTGAAGATAGTATCTGCCAAAAGAACCCCAGTCATTCTCCACGTATGAGAAAGCTGCATGCAATTTTTGGTACATTTCAGGGAGCTGATGGTGTATGAGCCACAATGAGTTACACGTTAGCTTTAAGGATAACTGTAATTTAATAGAAGGGAGGTGTATGGGCCATGATTTTGGTTTAACAACACAAAAGCAAAGATGAGTTCCTGTGCAAACTGCCCATCTCGTATGTCTCATTGCAATGCAGTGCATTTTTCTAATTTGCAATGATAATTACCAAGTCATAAAAGTACATCTGTTGACCCAGACAGAGAATAACTGCTGCTTTGATGCCTGGCTTGCTCTTTTTCCATTTTATTGCTTCCATTTTCCTCATGCAGACTACAAAACCCATTTAACTGGTAAAAGCAATTATTATATGTCTCTTAGTTAATTTCAAATATAATACCCAAGTTTAGTAAAATCACATTTAGGAGAGAAGAAAGCAGGCTGAAGCCATGCTTACTATTCACTAGAATGTTATTTTTCTTCACAAAGAAGCTTGCTCAACACAGTATTAATAATTCTCCCTTAAGCCTGTGGCCACAATTGCAGATTAATGAGTCATTCAGGACTTTCCCTAAATGCAAAGGAGGGTGGTGAACTGCTGGAAGAGCTTTAACCTAATTGCAATGCAGAGAGGGCAGCACATGGCACTTTACAAGTTAAAAATACTAGTTCTCCCCTTTTTCTTCTCCTGCAGGTGGATTTTAGCAGGAGAGAGGAGGAAGATGCTCTGATCCCCAGAGTAGGAGAAGAAATGTGTGCTGGGCAACCTGGACAGGGTGCTGGGAGATGCATCTTCAGATGCTCAGGGCGACCAGAATGACTTTAAACATGGTAAGAGCTAACAGAAGTCCATGCAGTTCTTCACAGGAGTCCATCTAGCTCTGCTTTCCCTCAGTATTGAACAGAGTGTTCAAGCTACAAGATGCTTGCTGCTTTTACAGATTTATGTAGCAGCAAAACACTGTTTTCTGCTTAGATCAAATGGAGATGCAATACAAATTCCCAGAGGTTTCTGTTTGCTACTGAACATGATGTTTTTTCTGGCATTACCTCTCCTGCCCACAAACTTACAACAACAGGGACTGCTTTTTGTGTGTGAAATGGATGCCATACTTCCTAAGGGAGATGCTGCTCTACTTGCAGACTCACCACCTTTGAGAGCCAACACTTTGTGTTGTCCAAAGTCCAAGAAGTCTGTATTTTCTTCATGGCTGTTACCGGCTTGTTTCTAGCTTTTAATGAAGCAGTTTTGCAGAACTGGTGGAGTCCTTGTTTGATAGCTTCCCATCTGCTTGCCCAAATTTTACCCTTTGAATCTGCCAACAAAATGGGATTTTTATTGTTAGCCACCTTTCACAGCCTCCGTGGCTGGGGGAAAGTGGGCTATGCTCAATTTCTCCTCAATTTCACCAACTTCCTTAATCATAGAATAGTTCCAACGCCCCTGCCATGGGCAGGGACACCTCCCATCACACCAGGTTGCTCAGTGCCTCATCCAACCTGGCCTTAAACACCTCCAGGGACTGAGGGGGCATCCACAGCCTCTCTGGGCAACCTCTTCCAGTGCCTCTCCACCCTCACAGGGAAGAGCTTCTTACATCTAGCCTGAATCTCCCCTCTTTCAATTTACATCCATTAATGGCTCCCCAGCAATTCCATTCCCCTTCCACAGCCACAATCCTTCATGGCTTCCATTGCACTTGTCTGCTAAAATATCAGCCCAAGAGTAAGTCAAAGCAGCAGAAAATGAGATTGGTTTCCAGTGAAACCCCCTTCCTGCAAAGCCTCAGCTGAGTAAATTCTTTCACAAAGCTTAGATTTTGTCCTTGTTGAGGACAATTTGCCCACAGCACAAAAGAAAAGTGCCACTTTCCCATGTTTTTATTTGTGCCTTCCTTTTACTGGCCAACTCCTCACCCCTTCCTGAAGGGACAAGGAGAAAAATCAAGTCAGTTTCAACTTCCTTAAGCTGCCATTTTCACAGCCTTCATTATAGTGCTAAAGCAAAACTCATAAATCCCAGATAAACACCCATTAGAGAGCTCGTGGAGGAGAGAAGACAGAAGGATTCATTAGTGCAGATGCATTCAAGAGAACTTTTTCTCAACAATCTTCTTATATTAAAAAAGAAAGCAATGATACTTGGAAGCCATTTGCAGAAAATTTTAATCATTTGCCAAATATACAGCTATTAGAGTTACCCTAAATATCACTCCTAATTCAGTTACAAAAGTCAGGAGATAGCATAGTACAATGTTATAGAAAATAAACACAATTTATATCAACAACACCCCCTGCAGTCCAGGAATGGCCAAAAAAAAACCCCCAGCAACTGAAATTGCAAACACACACAACTGAGATTGAGTGAGAGCTTTAGACACTCAACTTGAAGAAACTGAGACCAGACTAAACACATTCACTCAAACACAGAGTTTTAAGATTTAAAAAAGAAAAAAGAAACAACCAATGAACAGCACAACATGAGGTGCAATTTCACATGCTTCCATGTATCTTCCAGTTCAGTTCCCGGAGGATTAAAGTGCCCTTGTGCACTCCAGTTTCAGTCACGTGCAACACATTTGGAAGTTACTTCATAGGTTTCTTCTATAGAAAAATACAAACTCTGCTGTTTGAACCAATGCTCACAACTCAAACCAAGGTGTTTTTGGAGAACCTTTGTTCAGGCTGTTCTATGTCACATAAATTAAACTCCAAATAATCGGGGCCAGATGCCACTAAAGGAGGCCACAGTAAGAGCTGTTTCTTGAAGTGCATTTTCTGCTGTACAATCCTTAGCTCTTCTTACTTTCTCTCAAGTCCTGCTCAAGCTCTGTTCCATTTGTCCTTTGGATGACAGCCTTCTCTGCAGCTTTTATAGATGATCATAAACATGGGAAATGGGACACATTTGTCCCGTGGCTACAGAA
Organism: Turnix velox; assembly: GCA_013400935.1. NCBI lineage: Eukaryota > Metazoa > Chordata > Aves > Charadriiformes > Turnicidae > Turnix > Turnix velox. The sequence continues at coordinate 325,684 of VZTY01005814.1, forward strand.
TAGCAGGTAATTCACAGTAACATCCCACAGTGCTCTGCTGGAACCCAGCTCACACACAACATCACCTCCCTGATACCTCACAGCCTTTGCCTCTCATCCCTGCAGAACCATGAGGCGTCCTACTCAGGGTCCTTAGGAACTTCTACCACTCCCTGCTGTGCTACTTTCTTAAACCCAAACCTCAGTATTCATTGTAGTATCAAATGGGAAGCCTCACACGGTTTGGCTGGCACTCACCTTTCCCCCAGAACATCCTCTTCAACACACCTCTAAAGGAGTTTCCTATAATCTCCCATCCAGGCACACACCCCACTGCTACTCTTTGATGTGAAAACACAAAAGGGAAATTGCATTTCCCACAGTATTTGAGGCATCTTGCTGGTGTTTTTTAGTACTTCCACTTTTAGGAGCAGTCATGAGGTGTTAAGGTTTGGGTTTTTTTTTTAAGAAATAAAATTTTACACTTTAATGATGCTACAAGAGGTGGTGAGTGGCAAGGGCTCAAGAAGGCACTGGGGAGGAAAGCTTTCTGTGAGGGGAACTAAGTTAAGAGGGAGCGGGATCAGAGAGAGCTCTCTGCAAGCAAGCAGGCTCTAGAGGCATCTTTAAGGTCCCTTCCAACCCAAACTATTTTATGATTCACATTATACTTTAAATACCACGTGCACTGAATTACTTATCAACTCTGCCAATCAAACTAATGGGAATTCACAATTTCCTCATCTACTGAGCATTTAAAAAATTCTCCTTGAAACCATAGGGTTATGGAAAAGAAGGATTGGAGAAGGGATTAAAGACAGAAAAGAAAACAAACAGCACAAGTCTCATCACAACTAATAGATAAAAGGCTCTGGTTTAGTTTGTAAAATAATAATTTTGACTAAAATATTTCATACTAGCATAATAACTTCCAATGTTACTAATGCAGCAAGTTCCACCCCTATTCCAAAAATACCACATCTGTAAATGCTTTTTTTTTATAAAACTTTATACAATTCAAGCTCTCAGAGGGTAAAACCTCACACACCATTCCCACATCCCCTCGGTAGAAAGTCGTCAGGAAAGTTTACCCCTAGACAGTTCAGGATCAACACTTCCATCAGTCTTCCCTTTGCTAAATCACACTCTTATTGCTTAAAAAACAATTAAAACTGATGGTTTTATCAATGACAGAAACAGCACATTGGGGTTTACACCCAAAAACCTCTGCAGCAAGCTTTAATTACACACCTCCAATTAAAAATACCCAACTCTCTCTCTTTTAAATTAACAGAAGTACATCTATAATAACTAAAGGTAAAAAAACATGATTAAATTTTTATATATAGATTTTTTTTTTATTATTCAAAATATTCTGACAGTTCAACAATATCCCAGGTGCATTACAAACACTGCCATAGTCAACACAACAATCAATACTTCAAGAGCATTCGAACACTGAAGACATTTATCCTAAAGCAGAGACAGAACAATGTGCTTTTACTAAGAGCACACACATAATTTCCCCAAAAACTGACTTCTTTGAGGCAGATGTCCCATTTTTCCGGCACAAAATCAACTAAGATCCAGAAGAGATGAATTAGAGGATGAAAAAAACCAAAAAAATTGGATGTTTAAATGGTTTCCCCCTATATTTTCTATAAAACACCACAGATTTATTATACAAGGCCACTACCAGCCCAGACTACTCTAGTGTTGACTATTTATGACAAAACCAGAACAGAGAAACCAGCATCAAAGCAAACCAAAGCACAAAAGCTACCTAGAATATGGCTTAAATTAGTTTTCACAGAGTTGGGAATATATTAACTATATATGGTGCAAAGGAAATGCCAGGTAGAAAGAAAAATAAATTTACTTTCTCTTCTTGGTATTTTTTCTCCCTCAGCCTTCACAGAGATTTGCATACAATGATCCTTCCCCTCCTGAAGTGCCAGTTCCCAGGTTTCAAAAACATGATGTTACTGACAGATTGGCCAAGATGTTCAGGAATGAAACCAAATCTCAGCTCTGAAGTTTCCACAACGTACTTCTACACACATAACACCCTGTTTCTTCAAAATTAACCCAGGTTCTAAATTTCAGCTCAATTTTTAAAAAGTATTTCTGGCTTTCTGATGTAGAAAACAGATGTCAAAGACATGTAGACACATGAGGGCAAAATGCAGGACATCACACACAGAGTGGCAAAGCCACAAGGTCACCTTGAGTGTAAAAGATGGATGTTTTCAATGAGCAAATCCTTTTTAACAAGTTTTACTTCTGGGTTTTGTTAAAGCACTAAAATCCTGCTCAATAGAGGGCAAAACCCCTCTGTCCCCACTTTCTGACCACACACAGGAGGCAGTCACACACACAGCACACACAAGAGACACATCAAAATGCTTTGGGGACATCACCCTGATCTTCAGCACTCCGTGTGAGAGCTTGGAATCCTCCTACTAGAAAGAAGGAAGTGGGACAGCTTTCAAATGATACCACTTGCCTGGGTGCCAATTAAAACAGCAAACAATAAAACCTCCAAAAAACCCAAAAGAGGCAGCTTTAGGCAAGGGTCAGATTCAAAGCTTCACAGGTATGGCTGGTTGCTCCAGGGCTGAACTGGATCTTCTTGGCCATGGGTTCTTCACCTGCAAACTTCATCCTTTCCAGTGAGGGCTTCCCAGCAGCAGAAACATGAAACACCCAAGGCAAAACACAGCTAAAGGAGATCTCTGTTGGCTCACCCAGAACACCTTGCTCCTCACTCAATGGAAAGCAAAATTTTTGGAGAAAGGCCATCAGAACATTTCCCTCAGTCGTGGCATCAGACACACCATTAACATTTTCAGTCAATCTCCTTATTCAAATCAGTTCCTGGAACATCTTGCCTTCTTTTCCTTAGGAACAAAGTGCTTCTCCAGCAGTTGTGCAGTTTAAATCCATTAGGACATTTTACTCCAGCATTTTCTTAGCACCTCAACACAAATGATGTTGCAGCTTGTCTACAGCAAACGTGGGCTACAGAGGACCACCAAGAGGGGAAAAGCACTTTAGGATGCACCAGCTTCCAGGTTAGATTAGACTCAAAATGGGATTTCTCTCCAAGTTGGGTTAACTCCAGTTATTCAGATAAAGTAAACACGAGAGGGCAGCACTGAGGACATCAATCCTGCAACGTTAGAGTTTTCAGTCCATTCTCTACAATCCTGTTAATGATGGAGACACAGCTCGAGTGTCAGGCTAAATGGGCAAGTGTCACCTTTGCTGAAGTCATTACAGGACCTAAAACACCCCTTGCTTATAGCACAGCTGTACTCCTTGGATCAAAGCCAACCAAACACTTTTCATCCTACTGATTTACTTATCTTGCTTAATTCTCCAGTATCTTCATTCTCTCACACTCCCTAATTAACTACCAATTATTTTCCTGAGTGAGATTATAAAAAGTTAAACCCCTCTACCAAAAGTACAAAGACAAAATAAAATACAGAACGATACAAACCCAGTTATACATCGTTAATTACAAGTGCAGAAATTCTTCATCTTGTTGCTCTTCTTTCACCATCACCCCCCAACCCTCCCAAATTCCCTCCCCACCCCCAGTAAAAACCATAGCAAATAATTTAGTTATCCAAAATATTTTTAAGTACTGTGATTAGATTCTTCAGCCCATAAATGTAGCCCTCATCCTTCGTGTTGCTTGGAAACACGTGAGCAAAATCAATCATGCGGACTTCCACGCTGCAGCCCTCCTTGGTCTCTGCTGGCATGTGGCAGAAGACTTTTTCCAGTTGGGGAATAACATTGCCATTCAGATGCTCCTGTGCCATGCACGTGCTGCTCTTCCACACGTTGCCTTGCTCCAAGTTCTCAACTTTCAGAGAGATTTGGCTGTGGTGCCTCTTAGGGTAGGCTTTTTTGTGAAGTGCATAGAATTTGGACAAACCTTTACCCACAGAGGCCTCGATTTTGCCATTCTCCGTCGAATTGATGACGTGGATGTTGTTGTTGTACTCCAAGATGTCACCACCTGAAAGCAGTCCTCTGGGCACCCCTCTCTTCTCTGCCAAGGTGACATCACTCAGGCGCAGGGTGGGTGCCTGACATGAGCCTTCATAAACAAAGAGCAACGAGCTTGCGTAGAAGTTGAGCTGCTTCTGGCCCTCAAACCAAGCCAGAATCTTTTCAATCTTCTGGATGCTGGCAGCTACGGCATCTTTCCTCAGGCAGTACCCATTGTGGAAAAACTTTGATATGCCTGAAATAAACAGAAACATTTGGGGATTATTTTCATCTCTGGGATCAAACTTTTTTTGTTTCTTTTGGGATGAAAATAGTTCTTGATTTGAAGAAATAGGCTATTCACAGAATCCCAGACTGTCAGAGAGAGATTGGAAGGGACCTCAAGAGATCATTGAGTCCTATCCCCCCTGCTGGAGCAGGAACACCAAGATCAGGTCACACAGGAAGGTGTCCAGGTGGGGTTTGAATGTCTCCAGAGAAGGAGACCCCACACCCTCTCTGGGCAGCCTGGGACACTCTTCTCTCACCCTCACCAAGTTTCTTCTCTTCATTCTGTGGAACCTGTGTTCCAGCTGCACCCATTGCCCCTTGTCCTATCATTGGAGGTCACTGAGAAGGGCCTGGCTCCATCCTCCCGACACTCACCCTTTCCATATTTATAGACATGAATAAGGTCACCCCTCAGTCTCCTCCAAGCTAAAGAGACCCAGCTCCCTCAGCCTTTCCTCAATTTCCTTGTCTATATTCACATAATTTCCTTTCAGGCACTATAAAACAAATCAAAAGCAAATTGAGAAGCCCTGGTACCCTCAGCCACCTCACCTGTGTAAAGTCTGCTGTATAATACTACAGATTGGGCTTGGAATATACATCAAACTACTGGATACATTAATGAAACAGTAGTCAAACTGCTCACCAGATCATGTTAGGGATTCTCTGGACAGTTTTAGGCAGAACTTATTAAATTCCCCAGGGAACAGCAAGTTCAAGCAGCTCTTTATCATGAGTGATGGAGCTGGGGAGTTAATGCCAGAGCTGTTCATATCTGTGTACATCCTTTTGCCCCCTGGTGGGGCAGAGATGAAGAAACATCTATTAATAACTCATTTGAGGCAGTTGCCACCACGAGCAACAGTGGCATTTTTATTTGGTGATCGCCACATCACGGCACACACGTTCCCTCACCGTCCTTCACCGTTTCCTTCGTCAGGCTCCTCCCGTAGTGCTGGTTCTGTGTCTCGTAGCTGTCAGAAGAGAGATGGTAAACCTGAAAGAAATAAGGAGTAACACTGAATTTCAACTGCCAGTATTTCTGCAGGGCTCTGAGGCACCTCACAGATGGGCTATAAAATCTACAGATGGACTACAAAGTCTTTGGGGCCATTTAGCCCACACTGAGCTTTCAGTTCTTTGCTGTGGGTAGCACTGCCCTCTGCTGCTCTCAGCTGCAAAATCATCCCCTTGATGTCTTCGGGCCCCAGCTACAGGGCTTTTAAATTCATTTTTCTAAAAATAAATGACAACTTTAACTTACAGCATTTGAAAGACATCATTATGTTGGCAAAAACCAACATATCCACTACAGGAAAAAATTTATATGGTGCCTGAAATTATCATAGAATGGTTTGGGTTGGATGGGACCTTCAATATCATCCAGTTCCAACCCCCCTGCCTTGGACATGGACAACTCCCACTGCACAAGGTTGCTCAATGCATCATCCAGCCTGGCCTTAAACACCTCCAGGGATTGAGGGGACATCCACAACCTCTCTGGGCAACCTCTTCCAGTTCTTTCACAAGAAAGAACTTCTTCCTTCTGCTCGTGTTACAGTGAATAATAAATCAGTACCAAGTAGAAGGCTAAAAAGGTCATTGCAATTATATTGAAGTCATTAAAATATCGCTAAATATAAAAACATTTAGCAAAACACTAAGAAATACCATGATGGGACCAAAAAGGCTCCACCAGATGCACCTGGAACTCTATTAAGATGTTTCATAAGGTTCTACTAAAGAAATGCCAGATGAGCTTCTAATAAATGAACAAAGCAGCTGAGAGAAGACTCAGCCCCAGCCCTGATTAGCGAACTGTCGCCTGACAGGGAGGCAGCTCAGACAGGCAGAGTTTTGTCCATATCAGGCATTGTACAAGCCTAACAACTACAATTCAGAAATGCTGTGCACAGACACACATTTTCTCCTCTCTAACTGAAATAATTTCCACCCAGAAGCGCCAGCCAGCCCGGCCTGAGGGTAATTTGTTTATGAGAGCAGAGACAACTCTTATTTGCAGCAGTAACAGCGTCACTGCGGGCTCTGGCACAGACTCAGACCACCCAGCCCTGCCCTAAGCACAGAGCACCCCATGGGCCAGCAAGTTCCCCCAGTCCCTCCTTTGGGGTCTTTCTCTTCAGCCCACACAGACAGCCCAGGGCAGTGACATACTGGCACATAAAAGGGAGTGGTATGTGAGAAATAAATGAAAAAAAATTAGAATTCTCTGTTCTCATTGCAGCCCCCCAGCCTGAAACCTCTCCCCCATCCAACCCATGGCAAGCACAAGAGGAACAAGAGGTTCTACAGAAATAGGAGGAAAAAAAAACTTCGTCAGAGTGAGGGTGAGAGAAGAGTGTCCCAGGCTCTCTGGAGACATTCAAACCCCACCTGGACACCTCCCTGTGGGACCTGATCTGGGTGTTCCTGCTCCAGCAGGACAACGGTACTACACGATCTTTTGAGGTCCATTCCAAACCCTGACACTCTGTGATTCTGTGAAAACAGTTCTGTAACAGGCTTTGCAAAAGAGCCAGGAACAAAAGTGACAAAGAGTTCTTTTTGGTAAAAAGATACAAATAATTAAATTCAGGGTCTGCAAGAAACATACTGCAGGGTGGGGCAACTGATGTAAGCCAACAGCGTGGAATTGAAGGGACAGTGTCCTGGGGAACTAATTCTGGTTATTCTAAAGAAATACCAGTCCTGAGCCCCAATGATTCAACTCCCTTGTCAGCAGGGGCACTTTCCATTACTCAGATTCCTCTTTTCACTGCCACAAACCCAGACCCTGATGCCTGTAAGTGGCAAAGGAGAATGGAGAGGTCAGTTATTCCAAACCAACAGCTGACAAGTATGTTTTTGGCTTCACAAAACCAACCATTTTTTACCACTTTTTCTTTGGAAGCACACATAAGAAGTGCAGCACACAACACATGAGCCCAGAGCTAGCTTCAGGTACCAAAGTCACTTTCAAACACATACTAAAAGTTTCAAAACCTTTTAAAATAAAGAGCTCTGGGCCCAAAGGTAATTAAATAAAGAATGAAATAAATACATTGCTTTGGAAGAGGACAAAGAGCCTGACAACTACATTTAAGCTTTCCCAAGTGGTCTCTTCATTTTAATAACACTAAATATTCTGGTTTAGTTGGTCTTGGGCAGCTTTCTTCCATACTCCAGCCTTGCAGCAAACTCCTGAATGAATGAGGCTTTTTTCCCAGAACCTTATCTCTCCCCTGTAGGAGCTGAAGGTTTGTGTGACACGGGCAGTGGCTCCCCACACACTGATTAAGATCTGCAAGCTCATTTTGTTTTCCCAAAAAAGGCTGGCAAAGCAGCACATGAGCCCCCACTGCTCCTGAGCTGGGCTTCCCATGAGGGCACCTACTTGTTGTCACTTGCACAGATACGTTCCCCTCCCCAAATAGATTTCTATATAGTTAAAAATACCCAGGCATATGGGTTCAAATGCATTAACAAGTTTTTTTTAACTACATAAAATCCTACTAAGACCCAAGGGTTGTCTAACACCTGTGGTTACCTCCAGGCTGGGATGAAGAGAGCAGCATCAGGAGACATCTACAGGTAACAATGAGAGTATTCTCTGTGGCAGCCAAAGTGCTGGCCATGAACGTGTCCTCAAGCCTTTTCTCAGCTGCAAAGAAGTGACTGTTTCAAGCATTTCTGGAAAACCTCAACCATTAAGCCCCACGTCAAAAGCAAAGGAACAGAAAGCCAAGGTCAGAGATGATCTTTCATCCATTCTTGCTTCACCCTTCCCCAGCCCACCTCCCAAAAAACACATGGATGGCTGTGCTGTACCAGCAGGAAACAACAATCAACCTACTTCATGGATGGACCTCATGCTTCACTGCGCTTTAGTCCATGCCTTTGTGCTACTAAACTCACTACTACATAGAATCATAGAATGGTTTAGGTTTGGGTTGGAAGGGACCTTCAAGATCATCTAGTTGCAAGCCCCCTGCCATGGGCAGAGACACCTCTCACTACACCAGGTTGCTCAGTGCCTAATCCAGCCTGGCCTTAAACCTCCAGGGAGACTCACTTCTTCTAAGGACACTGTAGGCAACCTTTCCCAGTGTCCCACCNCATCTAGTTGCAAGCCCCCTGCCATGGGCAGAGACACCTCTCACTACACCAGGTTGCTCAGTGCCTCATCCAGCCTGGCCTTAAACACCCCCAGGGATTGAGGGACCATCCACAACCTCTCTGGGCAACCTCTTCCAGTGTCTCACCACCTTCACAAGATAGACCTTTCTTAGATACAGCCTAAATCTCCCCTCTTCCAACTTACATCTGTTATTCCTAGTCCTGCCATCCTGGACCCTATCAAAAAGTCCTACTCCAGCCTTTTAGCAGCCCCCTTCAGGTATTGAGAAACTACTATGAGGTTCCCATGTTCTGCAGAACATCACCTTCAAAGAAACTCCTGCTCCTGTGCATTGGTCAGTGAGCTCAGTTAAACCCAGCCCTTCCAAGGTCTCAAGTGTAAGATCCACACTGTGGAAACCTCACAGCTGCAGCTTCAGGGGGTTAAGCTGAAGCCTGGATTCAGGAAAACAAAGCCCAAACCTTATGTAACCTTATTTACAGTAATTCAGCACCTACTTCCACAGGAAGGCAGGAAAAAAATATGAGGCTGCTCACACACTTACCTGCAGCAACTCCCCAGCTCCAAGAAGGGGTAATTTAAATGCATATTAATTAAGACTGGCCTGTTTGGGGGAGATAGAGCTATCACTAACACAAATCTCTATTCAATAACTTGCACAGCTGCAAAAAAAAATAACAAATCCATATCAAGGAGACTGGAAATAGAGTATTTTGAGGCAGCTGGTAGGGTGCTGCAGCAGGTACCAGTGGACAGACTCTTGTACTGCTGACATTCCCAAGGCAGAGCCTGGGACACAGCTTCTGCCCCATGGACCCAGACCAGGTCACACAGGAAGGTGTCCAGGTGGAGTTTGAATGTCTCCAGAGAAGGAGACTCCACACCCTCTCTGGGCAGTCTGGGACACTCTTCTCTCACCCTCCCCCTGACAAAGGTTTTTCTCCAATTTCTGTGGAACCTCCTGTGTTCCAGCTTGCACGCCCATTGCCCCTTGTCCTATCGTTGGAGGTCACTGAGAAGAGCCTGGCTCCATCCTCCTGTCACCCACCCTTTCCATATTTATAGATATTACAAGATCACCTCTTAAACTCCTCCTTTCCAAGCTGAAAAGACCCAACTCCCCCAGCCTTTCCTCAAAAGGGAGATGCTCCAACACCTTTAAAAGTTTTTTTCCATAAATACACTTCATGGTCACCCCTATTTTACATTTCAGCAGGTCAGAGAGAGCCAGGGTTTAAATATTAGACAGAGTTTTCTGCTCCCAGCTGGCTGCTGAAGGTCAGTCCCCTGCCTGGGAACACAAGATGCAGGTACACACATGCTGGTGGCTCAGAAACTCTGCACGGGATGGATGCCCTCCTCCTCTTCTGTTTCTAAGACGATACTTACATTTTTTTCCTCTCTGTTTTGCTTCCCTCTTTGTTATCCTGGTATTTAACAGAGTGCTGCATGAATTAAGTACCACCAAACACCGTGACAATCAGCAGCAAGTTTCTGCAAGGTCTTCAAATAAATTACTGAACACAATCGTGTTGAAACTAATTCAGTGAAAAGGCAGAAAAACACTTCTCCTGAATAAAAACCAGCAGCAACACCACAATTCAGTGATGAACCATTAAAAAAAACCCAGCTTAATACATAATGCATGAGTTAATACTACGTGACATTGCAATCAGGATGTTCTGGAAGAACAAGAAAACCCGCAGAAATCAGGAACTACATATTCTGAATGGACTGTGCATCCAGGATGAGATCCCAACCCACACGTTCTGCTCATACCCAACACTGTGCAGAGCACACTATTTTTAACACTTCATGTGCTGTGAAGCTATTTCTTGTATTTTTATACATCTACTACTTGTGGTTTTGCTACTGGAACCTTGCCTTAGTTTTCCAGCTTACATCAAAGCTCTCACCACTCTAACAAATGGAGGTCCTCCTCAGTTAAAGAATATGAACAATCCAAAAACTGAAGTGAGTTTTTAACCACTATTGCTGCAACTACTGTATTTTACAAACGTCTTTCTGTGCATTTTTTCCTCTCTACAGAGAGCATTAAGATAGGCAGAGTTTAGCATGAGCCAAATGCCAGAAGGATGCAAGACTCACTTCTTCTAAGGACAAACTGTACATATTTTATATATAATGAGATGATTGTTTATTTATCAACACATCAAAAAAAAGGTTTGGAGATAGAAACTGACCAAAAATAAATTTCGGGGTAAAATAATTCACCTAGAACAAGGAAAAACAGCTTATATGATGTGCTCTTTAAAAACTTCAGGGAACAACATTTTCTGTTTATTCTGCCCTTCTTTTGCTCTTCCAAAATAGAAAGATAATAAATGAGTCCACCTCCATGTTAAAAATAACATTTAACAAGGAGATTAAAAACAAAATCCTCTACTTTCTGAATCAGGTTATACTATATTTGCCCAGCAAACAACAGCAACCTTAATCTTATGTATTAACTGCTAGAGGCAGTGAAGGTCCATCATTATACATAGTCAGAATTAGGAATCAAATAAATTTCTCCAAGAGGATAAAGATATTGAATGAAGACATCAAGGACAGTATCAGGATCAAGAGTCACAAGCAAACACACAGCAGAGGTGAGCATTCATTCCTTTTGCACTATCATGAGACAAAGGAGGAGAAGCACATTGTTTTAAGGGGATGTAACATGACCAGCCTGATCCAAAGCTGTAATCTCCTGCCTGCCTTCTCCATCCCAAATTTTGGACTGTTTTTTACCTCATCCCACATCCATCCTGAGGCTTACGTAATGCTGCTCATGGCCACTATAATTTAGAGCTATAAAACCTTATCTCAAGACAGAGTTAAGGCCAAGAGCCCAGGCAATTAAGCACAAAACACTGAAGAGATATAAGAATTATTTTTAACCACGGTGCAATCCGTGTGCCAGCACTATCTGACAGCAAAGGGGAAGCTCAGCCATGTTTTCAGCCACTTAGGCTTGTTGATGTGGATCTTGTGAAGTGCATGGAGAAGAAAAACAAAAACCTCTTATCAAAAAGGAAACTATCCCTGTGCCAAAAAGTCTTTTAAATACATAGAGTCAGGAATTAATTTCTGACACCAACATCGCTCTGCTACTGAACCATAAACACTGAAGTTTTGGAGCAGAAAACACAAATCTTCAGCTTTCTTCTCTCCTAAGGAAAGTTGGGGAGCTCTGCAGGGCCTCACCCAGCCCAAATTAATCTGCCAGAGACAGTCGTTGTTTGTGAGTGTGAGCATCAAAGAAGTTCTCCTCTGGAGGAGAGCTTTTTTAAATGCAGAAGGAACAGCTATTTATAACCACATGCATCACCTCTGAGAACTAACTCACTCTTCCCTAAATAGAAAAATTATACAAAAATCACTTTTTAAGCAAAAATTACTCATGATGAAAATGTTGGAGAAGATACAGCTGATTATTATAGAAATATAGAATGGTTTGGGTTGGAAGGGACCTTCCAGATCATCTAGTCCCAAACCCCCTGCCATGGGCAGGGACACCTCCCACTACACCACGTTGCTCAATGCCTCATCCAGCCTGGCCTTAAACACCTCCAGGGATTGAGGGAGCATCTACAACCTCTCTGGGCAGCCTCTTCCAGTGTCTCACCACCCTCACATTAAAAATCTTCTTCCTTATCTCCAGCCCAAATCTCTCCTCTTCCAATTTGCATCCATTACTCCCAGTCCTGCCATCCTGGACCCTATTAAAAAGTCCTACCCCAGCCTTTCTGTAACCCCCTTCAGGTATTGAGAAGCTAGTAAATTATTAAATCATTACTACAACTAGTTCACAGTGAGTAAACCTCTGACATGAGCCCAAACTTTTTAAAAAACCTTCTATTTGAAACATCTGCCAGAAGAATTAATTGCATTTCTATTCAGTTTCAAACCCCCACCCACTGTCCCAGCCACTTCCTTGTGCACACAGGCAGAGCCCAGGTGGCACAGGAATCCCCAGGAGGGCCACAGCCAAGTCAAACACTCATTGTGAGGAGCTGTGTTTTGGAACACATTTCACACACAGCAGTTGATACCAGCACTACCAACACATTCAGATAACAATTTATTTACCTAAAGCTCCAGAAGACTGTCACTTGCTGTGTGGGAGTACAAGCCAGAGCACAAGCTGAGTGTGAAAACAAAGCCAGCTCTTACCCTCATGCCCAGGACCAAGAAGCCAATCTCTTCCATCAGTGGGTACTTGCTGACCTGCTGCTGGATCTTCTCAGCTGAAGCGTAGGGATCGTAACTCTTCTGGCCTATTTTTACATCCATTATGCAAGGCTTATTAAACTTGCGGGTCACATCTTCCAGTTTTAGATAGGTATCTGTTAGAAAAGATAATAACAACCTTCCATAAACAGTGGGTCATGGTAAAATTATTACAGAGTTTCTGCTGAGCTTCTGTGGAGGAAGAAGAACAGTTTAAGGCTTAGCATCGCATTGAGATGTTGAAGAAGGTCCAGAGGAGGCCACAAAGATGATGAGAGGGCTGGAGCACCTCCCTTCTGAGGACAGGCTGAAGGAGTTGGGGTTGTTCAGCCTGGAGAAGAGAAGGCTCAGGGGGGACCTCAGAGTAACTTCTCAATACCTGAAGAGGGCTGCAGAAAGTCTGGGGTAGGACTTTTTAATAAGGTCCAGGATGGCAGGACTAG